>JACEFZ010028096.1:455000-817500 GCA_014155875.1 Cepaea nemoralis
CCCGAGCAGTCACTGTTCTACACCAGAATAATGTGACTATCACACACCTCCTCATTTACATATGTAATGTGCAACACTCATTGTAGTCTTTGTCTGTTTTCCCTTTATTACAATTATATACCTTCTTTGAATCGTGTGTTTGTTATTTCAACGTTTTATGTTTTACACCTACTAAAAGTAAACTTGCCAAGACACCAACAACAGCAGTGATGTAGGTGTTGACAGCGATATCCTGTAAATAGGATATTCATTCATTCAGTAGCATGTCCTTAGCAGAACCTTCCTCCCATAACAACATTTCGGAAAACTGCTCGATCATAAGCAAGATGTCCCGCGTCAGATACATCCATCTGGAGATCATCCGCAACATCCTGCATCAATCTTCTTTTTGGCCTTCCTCTTCCTCTCTTCCCAGGCATATACCCCCCCCCCCCTTTCCCCCATTACTGTTCTCTCCAACTTTCATGACGTTTCAAGTGACCAAAATATTTTAATTTTCTTTGTTTTATCGTCTTTAATAGCCAACCTTCTTCAATATTCAACTCTTAAAGTATGCATGCATTTGTTCTTTTCTTTATCCAAGACATTCTTAGAACCCGTCCATACAATTTATATTCAAAGGCATTTATGCTCTGTTCAGCTTCTTTAGTAATTGTCCAGGTCTCACAGTCGTATGTTGCAATGGGAAAGATGCATACTCTTCGAAAACTAATTTTTGTAGTTCTATATGTCCCATCCACAATTTATTCAGTTGTTTTAGTCGTTAAAGAACAATAGCTATTCGTCTTTTAGATTCTTTCATAGTGTCACCATTGTTGGTAATCAATGACCCAAGATATTAGAAATTTCCCACCACCTCCAATTTTCCTCATTACCATATATTTCTTTCTCCATAGTAGTTTTATATGTATGAATTATTTTTGTTTTTGCTATGTTAAGATATAAGTTGTGACTTTCAATATTCCTTTGGGTTGAGGTTATTAGAGTTTCTATATCATTCTTTGATTTCGATAGTAATACTATGTCATCAGCATATCGCATCTCTGGTATTTCATGACCACAGATATTTAGAGCATCATATTGCTCCTTAGTAAGTAATTTTTTGTGAGATAAAGTTAGTTGCATATCCTTTGCAGTACTCTGCAGTCAACCCACCGCTCACCATTTATTGGCTGTTCGTGATAGAAAATGCAAAGAATATCCTGGACAGACAGAAAAACCAATGACCAAGTACTACAGGAGACACATGAAAATCGTAGATTGATTAGAGAAATTAGACGTAGACAGTCAAAATTGTTTGGACATGTTATGAGAAGAAATGGACTGGAGAACTTAGTGACATCTGGCAAGATCGAAGGAAACAGACCAAGAGGAAGACCGAGAGGAAAATATCTGTATGGCTTGGCCACATGGCATGGACAAGACAGGAACACTGAGCTGATACACGACTCTGGTGATCGAGTGAAATGGCGAGTCATGACCGCCCACGTTTTCCGGAATGGCAGATGATTGATTGATTGATTGAATACCATCTCTGACATTTCTCATTATACTTTCAGCATATATATTAAACAAATAGGGAGACAGCGTACAGCTGACGGACTCCTTGCTTTATGTCAAACCAATCTGCTGTCTTGCCATGTAATCTAGCCGCTGCTTGTTGGTCTAGATATTTCATTTTTATGAGCTGTATTACATGTGACGGAAAGCCAATATTCCTCATGATTTCCCAAAGTTTCTGAGAGTTGCCTATTAATAATCCACAAAACATGAGAATAGGTTTACATTTTAAAAATTTCTGCTTTTTATGCTGCATATCCCTTACAGGGCCGGTCTCTCTGGCTGAGGGGTTACAACACTTTCTCCGTAATCCCGTTTATCACGCAGAGTCTCGTAGCGGGAGCGAGCTGGGAGCGGTTCGTCCCCCGCTGGTGACTTGCGGGACACTGAGCCGGCCGCTCAGAATGCAATGGCAAACTACTGAGCGTAATCTTGCCAAGAAATCAACAGACAGCTGAAAGATGCTGCTGTTGACAGCGATGTCCTGTAAAGGATATGCGAATTTAAAAAAAATCCCTTACAGGACGCATTTTCCAACTGCTGTTGATGTACTCGCAAATTTTACGTTCAGTAGTTTGCCATTGCTTTTTGAACGACTGGCTCACATATCCCCCAAAGTTACCAGCGCGGCGTGATCCGCTGCCAAATCTTGCGCAGTTGTTTTCCTCCACGTGTGTATAGGGATTACAAACAACGTCGTTAACCCCTTGGCTAGATAGACCGGCTACATTTCGCCTCAGAGCCGGCTTAATTAACATCAGCTTAATTAACATAATAATACATTAAGTTGCATGTCCTTCACAGGACGTAGCAGTCAACCCCAGCATTTTCGCTGTTCGTGATTTCTGGGCAAACTTTACGTTCAGTAGTTTTCCATTGCTTTCTGCTGATGCTGATGACATGGTTTGTTCGCTGAAACTGAAACTTAGTTACAAGAAATGACTGATTTAATTGCAAGTCAATAGACTTAGTCTGAAAAACAGGGGGGAAAACAACAGAAGTAATGGTTGTTAGAAAGAAAAAGTGTATACCCAAATGCAACATCGAAGTTAGTGGAACCAATATGAAACAAGTCAGTTAGTTAGTTAGTTAGTTAGTTAGTAAGTTAGTTAGTTAGTTAGTTAGTTAGTAAGTTAGTTAGTAAGTAAGTAAGTAAGTTAGTTAGTTAGTTAGTTAGTTAGTTAGTTAGTTAGGTTAGGTAGTTAGGTTAGTTAGTTAGTTAGTTAGTTAGTTAGTTAGTTAGTTAGTTAGTAGACAGATCATCCTCATTGCACATCGAACCATTCAGTCCATAAGTGCTCGGGTCCCCTCCTCAGCAAATCCCGCAGCGTGTAGCAGCTCACTACACCAGTTCTGTGTTGGTTTATCAGTCTTCTTTGGCTTCCCGCGTAGTGTTCTTGTTTGGCCACCCCTCTTTTAATTTGCTTTTCTCGCAGTCTGGCCATGGTTGTAGATTCACAGTCATCACTTGGTTCTCGCTCAAGTCTTGCTTCTCGTAGAGCATTCAGAATGTCAGCCTGGTCCATGGCGCGTCCGCTCTCCACAATAGCGTTACCTGCGAGCTTGTCAGCCCGCTCATTCCCTTGCACTCCCGCATGCCCTAGCACGAAGATGAAACTAATCTTTGCCAGCCGAGACCGCTCCAGAGACAACTGCCATTCTCTTCGGATTCCCTCCTCCCTCCCCCCCCCATCTCTATCCTCTTTAGCATGTTCATTGAGTCGCTAAGGAAACATGCCCTAGTGAATGTCTGTGTCTCGAGCCATGTTATTATTTAAGTAATTGAGTACTTTAATAACAACAGATGGAAGATCTATCAAGGAAGTTAAATGTAAAATTTTTTTTTTTTTTTAGCCTTTACAGGACTTAGCTGTCAACACCAGCATCTTTCAGCTGTATGTTGATCTCATGGCAAGATTACGCTCAGTAGTTTGCCATTGCTTTCTGAGCGGCCGGCTCAGTATCCCGCAAGTCACGAGCGGGGGTCGAACCGCCTCAGCTCTCGCTCCGCTACGAGACTCTGCGTGATAAACGGGATTACAGAGAGAAAGTGTTGTAGCCCCACAGCCAGAGAGACCGGCTAAATGTAAAATAGCGCAAGCATAAACAATATTTCACAAAATGAAGAATAATCTTTACAGCTTATCTTTGTTAATAGAGATGAGGAAATGAATTCTTAAGAACTATACTGAGCCAACGCTGATGTACGGAAAAAGAATCATGGAAAATTAACAGATAAATAAGGAATTATGAAGAAAATGCGGAGAAGTAGTTTTATATAAAAATGGTGAGAACAAAATCGACGCATAGAAAGACCAATGAAGACGCATAGAAAGACCAATGAAGACGCATAGAAAGACCAATGAAGACAGTTGAAAGAAGTTAACTCACAAACAGACCTGGTTACTCGCACCAGAAATAGACAGTCCGTGTTCTTTGGGCATGTCATGAGAAGGGGAAGAACTGCAGTATGTCATCACAGAAGGAAGACTGGAGGGGAAGATAGGCAGGGCCACCAAGAGAGATCATGCTGGATAGTTTAACGTCATGGCATGGAGGAATGTCAGATTCAGAAATGATTCGTAGCGCAAGAGACTTAAGGCTGTGGACAGGCAGGATCAGAAGCGCCAAACGGCATGGTCTATATTACGAAGATCTTGTTTCCTTTCCTCAGCTTTAGTGTGTCTCCTGGAGATGCCATGAAAGTCAGCCATTTAGTCCTTTTAGTTCCAAATAGACTGACATAGCCATAAGTGTAGAGCCACTTCAGCTCGCGTTGATGTCACGACTGTTTGTGTCACCCACTTATGTCAGAAATACTCAGAGCATCTATTAAAAGCAAGGACTACTGATTGAAAGCAAGGTGTAATGACTATTGATTGAAAGCGAGTTATAATGACTACCTTATTGAATGGTGTCTCATGAAACCATCTTAAATCCACAGTGACCGCCTCCACTTCCATGCTCATGGTTGTTGTGTTTGAACTGCTCCACTCTGCTCTGTGATGCCCTGTGCCCTTCTATCTAGCTGTGAATCCCCATTCCAATCTCTCACCTCGATGAACTGATCCGTCGGTGTATTCTATGAAATCGCCCTCTTTAGCTACCTTTTTCTGACTCTGCTTTCCGATGACACGACACCCTATATTCCCTGCCAACGATTATATGGACTTGATATTTACACACTTTTATTTCGGCCATGTTAAAAGTCATAATACTCTTATAAAAACTATACCGGAGGGTAAGGTTGAAGGGAAGCGAGAAAGAGGTAGACAACGATACAAGTGGGTAGATAACATCAAGAGATGGACGAACATCAATCTGACAGAATGTACAGTCAGGGCGAGAGACAGACAATGTTGGAAATTCATTGCAGCCATCCATGATTGTGGAGACGGCACCTGATTGATTGATAGATTTACACCCCTTATTGTCTCCAGAAACCATTCCAAAAGTAAAGATAATAGGACGCAAGAAATGGATGACGGAAGACATCTTAAAACTCATTGAAGTAAGAAGAAATAACAAAAATAACAAGGACAAATATGAAGAGATTCATAGGAAAATTAGGAGGCTATGCAAAGAGGCAAAAGAAACATGGCTTGAGGAAAATTGCAAGGAAATTGAACACCAACACAATACCCGGGATACCAAATTAATGCACAAAAGAATTAATGACATCACTAACAAAAGACCACACACATTAACGGGTTGCCTTTTAAGATCAGATTTTACATGCGTGGTCAGATTATGTGAAAGACCTTTATGATGATACAAGAGAAGAACAATATGATCATCGGAATAATAATGAAGGACCATCAATTTTGAAGATAGAGGTTCATAATGCTCTTAACCATATGAAAACTGGCAAGACCCCGGGTACAGATAACATCACAGTAGAAATGATCAATGCCTTAGAAGAATATGGAATTGACCAAATCACCAGGCTGCTGAACGCAATATACGATACTGGGGATATACCTCCTGAATTATGTAATTCTATATTTATTGCAATCTCGAAGAAATCAGGAACCATGGAATGCGATCAACATAGAACAATTAGTATAATGAGCCACATCACAAAGATTCTGCTGAGAATTACCATGCAAAGAGTTAGGAAGAAAATACAACCCGAAATAGGAGAACAACAATGTGGGTTTGTAGAAGGCAAGGGCACAGTAAATGCTGTGTATATACTGAGAACAGTAATTGAGCGTTCTATAGAAGTAAACAAAGATCTATATCTTTGCTTTATTGACTACACAAAGGCTTTCGATAAAGTGAGACATGTCGACATGATAAGGATGCTTGAAGATCTACAAATTGATGGAAAAGACCTTAGACTTGTAAAAACATATATTGGAAACAACAAGCTGCCATCAGAATTGATAATGATGTAGGTCAATATCAGCCTATTAAAAGAGGTGTGAGACAGGGATGTGTAATGTCTCCAGATCTTTTTTCCCTGTACATTGACAATATATTTAGAAATATAGAAGATATGGAAGGAATCAACATTGGAGGACAATACATCAATAACATTAGATATGCAGATGATACAGTCTTGATTGCAGACAATGAACAGGACCTGCAACATTTAGTAGATGCAGTTGTTGCACACAGTTATCAACTAGGGTTAGAATTAAATTGTAAAAAGACACAGATTATGGTCGTCACTAGGAAGAAGGAAAAACCACAATGTGATATACGAGTAGATGGACATATTCTTAAACAAGTGAATCGATACTGTTATCTCGGCACAGTCATAACATCTGATGGGAGATGCCTTGAAGAGATTAGAACAAGAATTGCCATTGCGAAGGTAGCCTTTAGCCAGATGAAAAGCATACTGACCAACAAAAAGATATCAATTGAAACGAGAAATAGAGTGTTGAGATGCTACATAGAACCTATACTTTTGTATGGATGTGAAGCGTGGACAATAAGCAGTCAAGCTGAAAAACAGCTAATGGCTGTGGAAATGTGGCTTCTGAGGAAAATGTAAAGAATACCATGGACAGATAGAAAAACCAACGAACAAGTCCTTCAAGAAACAAAGAAGATCGTAAACTGATTAGTGTCATTAGACGTAGACAGTCAAAATATTTTGGGCATGTTATGAGAAGAAATGAATTGGAGAACTTGGTGACAACTGGCAAGATCGAAGGGAGGAGACCAAGGGGAAGACCTAGAAGCAAATACCTGGATGGCTTGGCCTCATGGCATGGTCGAGACAGAAACACAGAGCTGATCCACGACTCTGGTGATCGAGTGAGATGGCAGAACATGACCGCCCACACTTACCGGCATGGCACATGATGGATGGATTGTCTCCTTTTGTTTTAAAGAGTACATCGCCAGTTTTTTTTTTTTTTTTTTACATTACACACAGTCTGCTTTTCTTTTAAAGAGTACATCTCCAATTCTTTAAATTGCACAAGGATATGTGTATTTGAAAGATTATTTACAATGTGATTATGTCTATGGCAACAGTTTACAAATGTTACACACAGAACAAGCACAAAAGCGTTTGATTAACAGGGAAGTAAAAACAACATAAAACAAACGGCTTTTCGCTGTGAAGTAGGGCACGAAGATCATATTCCCAGAAGCACGAAGAGAACGAATAACGATTCTTTGCGACAGCAACGAGGAAGAAAATCGCAAACCAATGTAAAACTAATGAGATCCGGAATTTGTCTCATTCCAGCTCTTCATTTGTAAACTAGATGCTATCTCTTGTTCGATCTGGTCATTCAGGGGCAAATCTCACAATAATTCTCTCCCCTGCACGATTTCTCTCCCGCCACCGCCACCAGCTCTATCGACTTACAAGGACAAGTAGAAAGTTCAACCAATCAGAACGAAACACCAATGGCTTATCGCGTCAACTGGATTTCGTAGAGAAGAGCGCTCCACAACTTCACTATATGTATGCTCCACAGTGAGTACGCGCAAATAGATACAACATTAAGGGAACATGTGAACAGTGACTGTTTGAACTTATAGATGCATATACATATTCATACAGTTGACTATCGTTTACTTTGACACAATTTCTGGGTATTTGCGGATATGTTGATGTGATATTTGTCTTAAAGGTAAGTATTTTTCCCCCGGGATATTAACATTCTTCATGTTTACACCATCAGTTGTGTTCGAGCATCATTGCCTTTTTTCAGCGCGGTTTTATTTAGACAAGTGAAGTTTACCTTATACTGATCTTTCTGTAATTGAAGGTATACAATCACTCAGAATTAGTTTCTGTACTTATATGTTGTTGGCGTAGTAAGGTGAAAAACATGGCGGCAAATTACCAATACTCTTCCTGCTGGCTACACAAAGATATTTGATGTAATGTATTATCAAACACGGCGCATCACGTGATTACATGAGAACCCACATACTAGTAAGGTTTATCTTATACTGATCTTTCAGTAATTGGACGCATACAATCAAACGGTAATGTTTCTGTAATTATATGTTATTGGCTTTGAAAGGTGAAAAACATGGCGGCAAGTTACCAATTCTCATTCCTGCTGGCTAGACAAAGATATTTTTACATAATTTATGATCAACCAGCACATCACGTGATTACGTGAGAACACACCTACTGACATAGATAAATTAACTGCAGTTATGTAGGTAGATGCTGGTTACACCCAACACGATCATTATCCTGTTCAGATCATTGGCCTTGATTACTCAGTCGTTTGATTACTGTTATCGAAAGTGTAATTGTAAAACGTTTTTGTTTGTCATTGTTGCTTGGTCGAGATGATGCAGACCTGTGAAGCGGATCTATAACTTACAGACGTGTGTGTTGACATGAAAGAAACAATGTGTTTGTCGCTTGCATGTTTTTGTATTTTTTTAAATTGCACATAAGTAAGATCTCTCTATTTCTTTATTTTTCGAAATGTCCAGAACTTCCTATTGCCGCACATCTGCAATCTTGTTTAGATTTGTTGTTATTTAACTCATTCTGCGCCAGCCAGCCGGTAATTTAATTAACTATTGAAGGAGTTTCCAAAACAATGTTTTCCCCGTTAGTTAATGCGAATAAAGAAGACCAAACAGTAGATTGTACGATTTATGCCAGGATTATTTCGCTGCATCTCGTCAGGTACATACTGCAGAAATCATCTCCCAAGCCTGGTTAAGCACTAGCTCAATCTTTGAGTTCTCATTTTCTGATAGAATGTAAGAGCAAATTATTTCCTTGTTTGAGTTTCAGATTTGTTTTGCTGGTTTACATGGTCACAAAGAGGGTGTTTACAATTAGGACATGAGCAAACAGTACAGAAAATGTTACCAGCCACTAAAATTTACCCCCATACACAACTGACTGGAAATAACAGCCTCAAATAATGGTCTTCCATCTTCGCGTGTGTGAATCCACAACATCTCCTTAGCTCCTCCTTTACTGCAGGTCTCAATTCAGAAGAAATGAATTAAAACTCTGGATTTTTTTTCCATATTTTTTTCTACAGAACATCGCTGTCACCACCAGCAGTTTACTGCTGTTGTTGAAGTCTTGGCAAGTTTACGTTCAATAGCTTGCCATTGCTTTCTGAACGACCAGCTCCCATACCAACTCGTTAAAACCCAGCATAACGCGGTCTGCTGCCAAATCCGTTGCAGCTGTGTTTCGAACGCGGATAAGCGGGCTTACGAATCGCGTCTGTAAGGTTTTCGCCGCGGAGACTGGCAACTCTTGAACGTTGTGTTGTTGTTGTTGTTGCATATCCCTTACAGGACGTTGCAGTCAACATCAGCATTATCAGCTGCTGTTGATGTACGATGCAAGATTACGCTCAGTAGTTTGCCATTGCTTTCTGAGCGGCTGGCTCACATACCCCTAAGTTACCAACACTGCGAGAACCGCTACCGATTCTCGGGCAGGTTACGTTACTCACGAGAATATACGGGATTTAGAAAAAAGACGTTAACCTCTAGCCAGGGAGACCGGCACTCTGGATTAAGTGGAACTAAATTAATGCTGATCTGGAAAGCCGGCTCTGTGGCGAAGGGGGAATTACGGACACTTCGAATACACAGGCTGCGGGCGATTTGGCAGAAGACTATCTTGCGTTGGTTTTATAAAATGGTATGAGTGCCGGTCGCTTAGAAAGCAATGACAAACTACAGAACGTAAGATTGCCAAAAAATCACAAACAACCAAGAAATGATGGGGTTGACCGACGTCCTGTAAAGTATATGCAACTGACATTAATTTTTGGTCAGGAAAAAAACGGCATTAAGGACATTATATAGAAACAGTCCATTAAATTATTAATGTAACAGCTAGAAACAGTTGGGTTATTTAACAAGTGGGTGGAGCAAAAGGGGTTAATATCCACGGTATTTTGATTTGTGCATCTTTCTTTGTTTCTCTTCTTGCAAATGAACAGTCACTGTTCGTATTTATAGTCATGCATTCAATTTCTTCCACCGACTAAGACTAAAATATAGCAATAAAAAGGCATGGTAATGAATAGTGGATGAGTTAGTTGAGTGGCTAGGGGGATTACACTGATAAGGCCATGAGCAAGGTCGGACGATGGTTCGACCCGAGTTCTGTCGTCCACTAAGTGAGGGAAGGACCAACGACCTCCGAACATTCATGCCTATAACTAGTGATGGTCTTATGGTATTAACACATCAAAAACCTTTAACAGTTTCCTGCTTCGGGGTTTGTTTTTGCTTTTTGTCTGTTTGTTATGGTAACGAGTGAATATGAAAACATAGACAGCGGCTAGGGTCCCGTGCCGACCCGGTGCTACCCCACCAAGGAAGAACAGAGCACCCAGAACTGGAGGGCTATAGTGGGGGTGAACCCAAATCCCCCCCCCACCCCCCCCCCCCCCCCCCCCCCAACCTTCAATTGTACCGATCACCCGGATTGGAAATGTTATCAAAAGTCGAACCGTTGCAGCCAAGAGCGGGCAACTACAGCAGTGGTGGAATAGCACGTCTGGCAAGGACCACGCCCCGCAGCAATAGTGAGGGTCAAGGGGAGGCCCAAGTCTTTAGGATGAGCCCAGAGGAAGAGCTGGCTTCCGCTAGGAGTGTGCAGGATCCGCAAACCGCGAAGGAGTGCTCTCGTCTTAAAAGTCGAGATGCTCGACTTCTTGCACTGGGTTTTATCGCATTTGGCTCGATATATTTCCGCAGGGTGGCCCGCCGAAAGCGTCACACAAAGCACTAACTCCGTAGCTCCAGCGACAACCCCCAGCAGTCTCTGAGAAAAATGCACTCGTAAACCGAAAGACGTAACCCGGAAACGAACCCACAACCTTCGGAGCGCAGAGGGCTTGACCACTTCGCTTTATAACTGTTAGACCTTCTGCTTGTTTACTCCAGACTATTGTTGCACTAACTTATTCAGCCACTTCCATAACAATTAGACCTTCAACAACTCCAGGCTATTGTTGCATTAATTTATTCAAGCACATGTATTATTGTTAGATCTTCTACTACTCCAGACTATTGTTGCATTAACTTATTCAGGCATATGTATTATTGTTAGACCTTCTACTACTCCAGGCTATTGTTGCATTAACTTATTCAGGCATATGTATTATTATTAGACCTTCTACTACTCCAGACTATTGTTGCATTAACTTATTCAGGCATATGTATTATTGTTAGACCTTCTACTATCCCAGACTATTGTTGCATTAACTTATTCAGGCATATGTATTATTGTTAGACCTTCTACTACTCCCAGGACTATTGTTGCATTAACTTATTCAGGCATATGTATTATTGTTAGACCTTCTACTATCCCAGACTATTGTTGCATTAACTTATTCAGACATGTATTATTGTTAGAGGTTCTACTACTCCAGACTATTGCAGTGTTAACTTATTACTGAAGCTGTTCTATTCCAGGCACTTGTTACCCCGTACACTGATCAGTTCTGCTTCAGGTTTATTTTTTAGATCTCACATTTGTTGCATCTCCTTTGCAGGACGTTGCGAACAACTCCAGGTTGAATATCTAGGACATTTTACGTTCAGTAGCTTGCCATTGCCGGTCTCCCTGGCGAATGGGTTAAAGGACGCTGTTCGTAATCCCGTATACTCACGTACGAAATCCATCTGCGTGAGATTCGGCAGCGAATCGCGTCGCGCTCGTTACTTACGGAGGTATGTGAGTCGGTCGTTCAGAAAGCAATGGTAAACTACATAACGTAAATCTTGCCAAGACATCAACAGCAGCTGAAAAATGCTGGTGTTGACTGCAATGTCCTGTAAACTATATGCGAAAAAAAGCTTGCCATTGCTTTCTTTTTATTTAAATTTTAGACCATAAAAACTGATACATATGCAAGAGATAGCTTATTATTTCAAAATAATAGTTGTCTGTGACAGAACGAGTTAATTTTCTGGATACTGCGAGCCACTTCAATTGGGCGCATACAATTAAAGTAAAGAGCCCCTCTCCATGCATTCAGGCATATTGGGTAGATGGTGCTAGGCACAACGTTACAGACCAGCCCGCACTTGATGCGTGATGTGGTTAATATTACGCCGGCCGTCTTGTCTTCCCAGAACATTTCCCGGAACCCATATTAAGCTGGCTCGACCTGGAAATCCATGAAAATTGAAGGAAAAAAAAATTATATATATATATATATATATATATATATATATATATATATATATATATATATATATATATATATATATATATATATATCCACCTGGTTGAGAATTCTGAAACATGATCACCCGGTCATCAAGCAAACGCGCAAACCATTACTTTAAAGCGGTACCATAAATGGGCAAGGGGGGGGGGGGGGGGGGGGGTGCCCGCAAATCCCGTTAAATTTTGGAGTAGGCTCTGGCAACTCAATATTTACCAGCGAATATAAAGAATCAATTTATTCTTACGACAGCTATCTGTCAGTCTGTCACTCAGCAAAAGTTTGCACAATCGGAAAATAAATGTAGATTCAGCAGGACAAAATAACGATTTGTCAGAGAAATAATATTTCAGAGAATGATTTGAATGGACATCAGTGTAATATTTTAAGTTGGATTTGCAGTGGGTAGTTGTTCCTTCACAATGTCTTCATGCATTTTTGAGTCTACATATTCGAAAATACTAGAATAATTTTGTTTATGATAGAGAGAAATATGGAAAACCTGGCTTTTGACAGAGAGAAATATGGATAACCTGGCTTTTGGTAGAGATAAATATTGGAAGACTGCTATATAGGTAAAGTTCTGCACAAGACAGCCACAGAATGATGGTTACTTTAAGTAACCGTTTGAGACAAAAATTATCGAAAAGAAACAACTGTCTGTGGCAACACTTATTAATAAACATCTGGTTGTTTTTCCAGCTTTACGTTTTGCAGGAATTCCAGGTGCGTATGCCAAAGCCATGTTTTACTGGTTCTACATTATAATTAGAGGAGAGTTAACGCGATAATCTAAAATATATATGTTGTTCTCTGGGCTAATATATGTCTAACTGATTAGTATATTTTACATCTGAAGTATCTATAGCTGCGAGAGATTCGGCAGCGGATCGCGTCGCGCTAGTTACTTACGGAGGTATGTGAGCCAGACGTTCAGAAAGCAATGGCAAACTACTGAACGTAAAACTTGCCAAGACATCAACAGCAGCTGAAAAATGCTGGTGTTTACTGCAATGTCCTGTAAAGGATATGCGAAAACAGAAGTATCTATGGTGCCTATAAAATCTACCTTTCACGATTCTAGCCTCCGCTGGTGTGTAAAAGTCTGAATGACTCACCCCGTCTGCCTACCTTGCTTTATCGCAATAAAATCCATTGCTCACTCATCGAGGTGTCTGATAAAAGTTGGATGCTTACATTACATGTCTGCTTCCTTTTTTGTTTTTCTTTTTTATACACGGAGGCCTGGTAGAAGGAAGAGTGCTAGGGCAGACTGGAATAGCTGTGAATATTGTGTGTCAGGAGTGCTGAGTAAAGAGAAGAAAACGATATGAGAGGAAAACGTAAAAAGAGCATTGCAGAAGTAGTAAACCAGCAGGAGTTAGCATAGACCAGTGGTTCTCAACATTTTTTGGCCGCGATAATCTAAAATATATTTGTTGTTCGCTGGGCGAATATATGTCTAACTGATTACTATATTTTAAATCTGAAGTATCTATAGCTAGATTCGGTGGCGGATAGCGTCGCGCTAGTTACCCCCCTTCACCATATTTTCAGAACGTCATTCCCCCCACCCTTTAATATTTCCTATCTAAAAATTCCCCCACCCCTACACAGTATACGTAAAAATGGAAGGTAAATTTAATAGCATATACTAAAACAAGTCTAGATATCCACATAAAACATGATTTGTGGGTCTACTTATTTTATAAAATGAATTTTAGAAGGATGAGACGTACATAACTGTAAAGTATGAAGGGAAAAAACAATATCAAGTAATCGGTTCTTGTATTAACGCGATCTTGAAATGGTCTTCATTCCCCCCCTCCCCGGAAACCCTAAAATTCCCCCCTGGGGAGGGGAGAATTACCCACCGGTTGAGAACCACTGGCATAGACTTATAAAACGATAATGCTAGTCCCTTAGTTAATTTAGAACATGCGTAGAGAAAAAAAAAAAAAATTACGTACGTGGGTAGCAGGAAATGGGGGATGCATCGCATAAATAAAGAACGGAATATGGCAGCAAAAGGTGTTGTTTATAAGACGAAGAACACTATATGCTTAGAAAAATATTTAAATTATAGGTTGGAGAAAGAGATCTTAAATAACATAATAAATTATAATAAGGGGTGTGAATTATGTACAATTAGCAGGCAAAAACAACAAACCCTTCATGACACAGGAATTTTATTTAATAGAGAAGTGATGAAGATACATTAGATAACCATTAGCAGTCTATATTCGTGGAAAGAGGCTAAAACTAAGATACATAAATGGCGTATCACAAACATTAGAAAGAGACTAAGACACACGGGTAACATATCACACACATTAGAAATAGGCTAAGACACACAGTTGACGTATCATAAACATTAGAAAGAGGATCATCATCATCATCATCATCATCATCATCATCATCATCATCATCATCATCATCATCATCATGTATCAGGGCGTTTGCTGCGTGTCACTCTCATCACGACGAGGAGAAAGACCTCTCGATCTCTTGGCAATGTCTCCCACTTCATGCACCCGCATGCCCAGGGTGTCTGCAATGTCCTGTGTCCATCTTCGTGCTGCTAGACCCCTGCCTCTTCTACCAGAACCAATGTCTTCCAGAACTGCTCTGTCCAAGCCACACTGAAGTTAACTATGGCCAAGTGGTTTAGTTTCCGTGATATGATACTGTTTATCAGCAAGTATTCTTCCATGTTCAGATGTTGTCGACTGTCCGTGTTTCTTCTTGGTCTGCGATATTCTAAGAAACTTCCTGTAACATCAGAGGTTAAAAGACCCAATTTACGTTTTTATTCATAATTAACATTGATATGTTGCTGCAGGAAAGATGCATGTTCTAAAAAAGTGTTACTGTCTTAGCTAGTGGTGTGCCATAGGTCCTTAATACTGTATAATCTTCGTATTGTTGTAGCCAGGCTGCGTATAACTTCTTGTGAACAGTTCCATTGTTATTAATTGCGGAGCCAAAATATTCAAAGTTTGTGACATTTTCAATTTCTTCCTTATTGATTGTGACCTTTGGTTGCTATGTTATTTTGTCCGTTTACAATATTTTTATTTTACTTAAGTCTAGAAAACTATTTTGTTGTTTACTGTCTCTTGACAGACATGATAATCTAGTCCTTTAGAACTATATGTGAGGAGGACTGAGTCACCAGCATATCTAAGTTCTGGAACTGGATGTCCGTTAAATACCACTGGATTAAAATTGGCTCTGGTCTCAAAATTGTTGACATTCCTCACTACATTTTCTTCAAATATGTTGAATAGGAATGGAGAGGGAATTCAGGCTTCTCTTACATGCTTTTGCATCTAAAAGTCCCATAAAAGCGCCTAGAATCCAACAAAGAATTCAATGTAAACCAAGAACAAGACACCGGCAGCAACGCGAGATGTCTGGACGAAATGAAGGAAATAGAGCCCAGCATCCAGCCTTAGTGGAAAGCACGGCTCAGATAAAGACAGAGAAAGAAGAAATATTGCACGCCATTCAAACACACACACACACACACACACACACACACACACACACACACACACACACACACACATACAGATAGAGAGAGAGAGAGAGAGACAGACAGACAGACAGACAGACAGAGCAACTAAGATTCAAAACGGAGCTAACCCGAAACAAGCTAGCAGAAACCACGCCAAAGACAACTGGGAAACCTCAAGCTGAAACCAGCAACCCATTCACAATGACCTATAAATTCAAGGGGAAACCAGCTTTAACCCGGAAAGATGACGAAAGCCTAGAGCGTCTAGAGTAGAAAACAGAACAGTTTTTCCAAGAACACAAAGAGGTATCCGAACGGCCCGACATATTCAGCAAATTATCCGAAGAGGAGGCAGTCATGCGGGTGGATGCGACGATCCTTGTTCAGGCACAGAGAAAAGGCAAAGAAGGGAATAAAGTAACTAAACCAAAGCATGAGTCCTAAGGACGAATCCATTCAAATCAGATGAGCTAGCAGCATCACGACAAACGGAAAAGCAAGACGAAACAGACACAAAGGAAAACCTATCGGCCAAACCCGCAGATGACGTCATTGGCACAAACTCTGCTGCATCGAAAAGTCAGCTAAAGCTGACGCGGAGGCAAAATGAAACTAAACCAGCACCAAGAACCACCAACTGACTTTGGGGACGTAAATTAAAAGTACCCCTGAAGTCGGAGTGGGTTCGCCTGATGGCGAGGAACACTGGTAGTAGGGACAGCTAGTCCACACGCAAAATTCAGCCCATTGCTACCAGAAGTAACGTGGATGGACTACGCTAGAGTTCAAAGCTAGCGAGCACTGCTAAAGCTGGTTGAACAAGGTGGACAGTTTGTTTTTTCTACATATCGGATAGGATCGGGGCGGAGATTGTGAAGCCAGAGTGGATTCGTCTGGTGGAGAAAACACTGGTAAACTAATCCACACGCAAACATGTGTGTTTGCTTGGTGGCATTGGACATAACCATATTTAATATATGTCAGTGCTAGGGCGTTGACAGGAAAACACAAGTGGTAAATGTAAAACTGTAATTAACAGCGGAAAAGGGGGGAGTGAAACATATAATCCTTTTCAACGTTTTGAATGAAGTCAATATGCTTGGTGAAACTCCTAGCGTAGTGGCTAGACAGCTCGCTTACTGGCTAGTAGTCATGCGTTCGTATCCTCATTCTAATAAAATAACATTAAACTTGGCTCAGACACTGCCAGCAATGGGTGCCGGTTGGTCTATAACATTAACCTTGGCTCAGACACTGCCTGCAATCCGTGCCGGTTGGTCTATAACATTAACCTTGGCTCAGACACTGCCTGCAATGGGTGCCGGTTGGTCTATAACATTAACCTTGGCTCAGACACTGCCTGCAATGGGTGCCGGTTGGTCTATAACATTAACCTTGGCTCAGACACTGTCAGCAATGGGTGCCGGTTGGTCTATAACATTAACCTTGGCTCAGACACTGCCTGCAATCCGTGCCGGTTGGTCTATAACATTAACCTTGGCTCAGACACTGCCTGCAATCCGTGCCGGTTGGTCTATAACATTAACCTTGGCTCAGACACTGCCTGCAATGTGTGCCGGTTGGTCTATATTAGACACTGCCTTCAATAGGTGCCGGTTGGTCTATATTAGACACTGCCTTCAATAGGTGCCGGTTGGTCTATAACATTAACCTTGGCTCAGACACTGTCAGCAATGGGTGCCGGTTGGTCTATAACATTAACCTTGGCTCAGACACTGTCAGCAATGGGTGCCGGTTGGTCTATAACATTAACCTTGGCTCAGACACTGCCTGCAATGGGTACCGGTTGGTCTATAACATTAACCTTGGCTCAGACACTGCTAGCAAATGGTGCCGGTTGGTCTATAACATTAACCTTGGCTCAGACACTGCCTGCAATGGGTACCGGTTGGTCTATAACATTAACCTTGGCTCAGACACTGCTAGCAATGGGTGCCGGTTGGTCTATAACATTAACCTTGGCTCAGACACTGCCTGCAATGGGTACCGGTTGGTCTATATTAGACACTGCCTGCAATGTGTGCCGGTTGGTCTATAACAAGACGGAGCAGCACCATATATTCAATACGCTTTAAGGCCATGGAATGCATCCTTTGCCTTTACTGACTTCTGTGACAGAGTTAAGGTGTCCCTTTGTAATATAACGATGTTCGAACCCAAACTGCCCATGCAACGGTTGAAACCATCGAAGACCTCCACTTTTAGTGTGTATCACATCCCCAGTACTCGACAGATCTAGCCCAATGCGATTGGGACAAAAGATACTTAGGTCAGTTGAAGAGGTACAGCAGGTGTCGCATCAAAGGATTTTCTACAGGTATCCAAGCACTTTATCAGCCCTGGATGACTTGCATTGAAAGCAGTGGTGATAATATCGAAAAATGATACATTTCTTCTTTACTTTTTCAGAATATATTCACCCCAAAAAATTAAAAAAAAATTAAAGTCTTTATTGAAGCCTTTTGTGTATGTCATCTTTAAACTATCCTTAAGGCGTCACCGTGTTCGTCTGCACTGTGATGACACTTTTGACATCCTTAACAACAATATCGACAGGTTACATCACAATGGAATGGCTATTGTAATTTATATCAGACTTTCAAGGTGTTCATTAGAAACCCCCTCGTAGGTACGGCTGACTCTCATACCATCAAAAGCCAGGAAAAGCGATTTGCTTCTAATGGACCAGCAGCTGATTACGTACTCTCGACCTGGTCTGTTGAGGAATTATGAAGCGGCTTTCACTAATTACTAAGCCACAGACGCCGACGGGGACTATAAATATGTTTTTTTTTTTTTTAAATCATGCTAGCCAGATGTACAGACAAATGCTGAAAATAGAGTAGATTTCCACAATATGTAATCTATATGTTTTGAAAGAGGTTAAAACACAACGACAACTTATTATTAATGTCAGACACAGGCCGTGGACATTTTTGTTTTACTCAGAGTCAGATATGCCGGAGCTACCTGTATGATGGTAGACAGTATTACCCTGCTTTCTGTTAGCGCCGAATATTGAGCGGCGCTCACTAAACCCGACATCCCACATCGTGCCAACGGCTTCGGGAGGAGAAGCACAGTTGGAAGGGTACAAGCCCTATCCTGGTGCGAGGAAATGCAACCTAAAACTAAATGTCATAGAAGAGAAGGTTAGGCCCTCAGCCTTGGTCAGGAAACGGGACTAGGATCGAAGCTTCGACAGGCGGGTAGTTTTACTGATCCGGCAGCTTCTGCAGCTTGTCTTGTTCCAGATGTATTGGTGTTACCTTTCCTGGAATAAACTAGGAGACCTGAGAGGGATCAAGCTGCATGGGCAACTCATGGTCTCTGTAGTTCAAGCCCAGGCTCTGTGCTATGGAGAGGTGTAACTCCTTCCATGGTCTTATCACCATAGGTTGTAGTTACTATACCTGTTTTGAAGCACAACGTCCACGGCATTCTAAATATTATTTCATACAACATCATTACCATTTCCATTTGGGCTTGGGAGAGGCTATGGCTCAAGTTCACCCTGGGGCAAGAGACACTCCATGAAGCTCCAAGTCCCTATGTGTCATTCACTTATTTTAATTTCTACTTAACTTTTATTCCCTATTGTGCAGCTTTCGCTTCCTTACATATGTGTTGTATGTATATACGTTACAAAGTGCGTTGTTCCAGCCTTAGTCAAAATTACATCATTCACTATATTTTAATGAAAGGGTTAATCTTATGGAAAACTAGACTATGCTATAGTGACGAGGATTTCAAAACTACACTAGCTCCCACACGTGAAAGGTATCCCTGCTGGTCTAATTCACAATTAACGTGAATTAAATGTCGACTAATCTATTTTGGGTGACAGCCCGAGAATGACAAACATCCACGCTGCAAGCCCGATAACACTTTTGTTCAAATATTAGCATTATCTTAATACATCGCGCATGACACAAATCGACTTCGTCCATGTCACAACAGCTTGTGCCCCAAATAGGAATCGATCATATTAAACAGAACAATAGTAAAGCGGAATACTCATGCAACAGATTAGATATGAGTACACGCTAACCGATTTCCACCAGCACTGTAGAGTAACAAGTTCCGTAATCGAATACACTCTAGGACGCGCTACGCACACGCATAACGGTCACATATTGCTTGGGAATATCAGTGTCCTGAAATTTTAATAAGCGGCTTAACGAGAAGACATCGCTGCCGTTTCACCGATGCTTTCATTTTGGCTATGCAGACTCTCACATCTAATCGATGGCTCTTGTTTGTGTTGAACCTGAGTTTGCCTTGCCAAGACAGCGTTACGTGTGCACGAGAAATACCTTTGTAAATTGTGTCTCCACTGCATGATAGTCTCCTCTTTTATTACAAACCAATACCTTTCCACATACTCTCTACCACAGTTACTGCCACTACTGCTCCTATTACTCCTGCTGCTGCTGCTACTGCTACTTTTAATACTACTATTGCTGCTGCTACTACCACGCTGATGATGACGACAATAATGACGTCTTCTGTTTCTATGCTGCTGCTGTCACTACTACTACTACTACTACTACTACTACTACTACTACTACTACTACTACTACTACTACTACTACTACTACTACTACTATTACTACTACTACTACTACTATTACTACTACTACTACTACTACTACTACTACTACTACTACTACTACTACTACTACTACTACTATTACTACTACTACTACTACTACTACTACTACTACTACTACTACTACTACTACTACTACTACTACTACTACTACTACTATTACTACTACTACTACTACTACTACTACTACTACTACTACTACTACTACTACTACTACTACTACTACTACTACTATTGCTGCTGCTGCTGCTGCTGCTACTACAACTGTTATACATGCTCTGGCTTCTACCATTACCTCTTTTTAATGTCCTCTTGGTCCTCTTCTAATCTAAATTTGTCATAATCTTCTTGATCTCTTTATTTTGTGCTTTAAATTACGAAACATGCGTCCTAGTGCTAAATATCCAGTGCTTTCCATAACGATATGCTCTAGGCCCGGTTCTGAACGACCGGAACTTATACCTTTGTATGGAAATCAACGCAAGGCAGTCTTCTTCCAAATCGCCAGCAGCTGTATTTCGAACTGCGGTATGTGGGATTACGAATTGCATTCGTAAACCATGATTGATTGATTGATTTAGGAACCGACATCACAGCATTCGGGGCATTCCCATAAGCGCTCCTTCCCCATCCTCAGAAGCCAGCCCCAATAGTACCAGTAGCAATCTGATTATATGTGCGTCTCGCCTTTCCTGTAAGTGACGAGCATCGGCCAGATCCCCTCGTCACTCCTTGCTGTCGCATTCTTGCCAGACCATGGTGATCCATTTGCTCCTCCGAGGTATACACGTGCTCCCACAAGGCCGCAACCACGTCTGCCTTTTCATGCATCAATACTCCACCAAGTTTTGCAGAGCCAGCCAATCTGTCTGCCTGTTCATTCCCCAGCACACCAGCATGCCCCGTAGAAAAGATCCAGACGATGCTTGCCACCCGTGACTTCCGAAGCGAAGCAAGCCACTCTGCACGAAGCTTGCCTGTACTCACCCTACTCAGCATGCTTTCTGAGTCAGTTACAATCACGATGTGTGTGTGTGTCGTATTCTCCATCCAGCGGAAAGCTGCACTGACTACCTCCACCTCCATTCTTAAGCTAGATGTTGTGATATAACAATAACTGGGTTCGTATAACTGGGGTTTGCCACTTTCCACCAAGACATCTGTCGTAATATATGTATGTCGTCCCTGGGGTAAGGGGAATCAACACCAACATTCTTTTAACCCCATATCACTATCGTGAGGATCTTCTTGATTTCTGTCCACAACACCCCGTCAGTCTCTGGATCTCTCTCTCTCTCTCTCTCTCTCTCTCTCTCTCTCTCTCTCTCTCTCTCTCTCTCTCTCTCTCTCTCTCTCTCTCTCTCTCTCTCTCACTACTGAACCAAGCCCCCTCTCTTTCTTTTCCCAAAACACACTACACAACACTGGCTCTAACAAAAACAACAAATTAGTTTAATAGAGAAAAGTGTCATGTATGTGCAAAGTGTATGTGTAGAATGTCTGTCGTATAATCTAGTGTGTATGTAGAGTCAGACCGAATAGCTCAGGAGCAAAGTCTGTTTCATCACTGTACTGGCCACACAACAGCACCATATATGATGGACAGAAGACCTCACCCAAATGATGTGTCTCTCAGGCCAAGTGTCGATTTCTTTCGATAGCTCTTGGACAATCCAGATGCTTGGTCATCAATATTGGAAACAGTCCAATATTGCCCATCAATCTATCACACACAGTGTAACTACTCTGTTAATAAATGTTGTGTGATCAGAGAATCCTAAAAATAATGTTACTGTCACTTTAGAAAACTAAATGTTAGTATTTAATTGTTCACAGGAATTCCCCAATTGTAACACACACTGTTAATTGGTAATGATAGGAATTCACTAATTGTAACTCAAAATGTTAATTTTCCCGGTATCTATTCTACTATTGTTCCTGGTATAGGTGTTATTGTCAGTGTCTTGATTTTACTGTGATGTAAACTATCACTCAGGAAACACACTTATATAATAATCGTTTCCTGCTCAGCAGAGACCAGGTTCTTGCAGACCCTCTGGGTTATGGGCCTAGTGCAAAAGCCTCTCAGTAAACTCTGCGTTCAATGCTCGAGCCATGACTTTCTTCTAGTTGGTGGTGAAATCTAGTGGAACCTGTTGAAGCGAGAACACACCTGGTGAGAGCAACCCGATTCCAACCTTTATTAGATGAGTGTAGGCCACCGGCCGCACTCAGAAATATAAAAGAGAACCAAACTCTGTCATAAGGCCGAGGAGCTCATCACATCGGTCTGAGTCATGGTAAGACAAGGAAAGACTAAAGGAAAAGGGCAGAAACCCAGCAGATGCCCTACTGGAAGATCATACCATTTGACATTTCCTCCATCCCCCCAACCATCCTCAATCTCCCTAAATATTATCCCACTACATTGTCCTTAATTCACTGAGTTGATTGATATCTCACACCAACTAGTTCAAGCAATGCGATAGACTACTGTTGCCGACGCTCTTATAATACTTCCTATCAACGCACATTACTACACTCGATTCATAAGAATAATCTAATGTAGATTTATTTAATTAATTAAATACCATATATTTATTCCTGCTTGAAATTGAGACTATTGAATAACACAATGGTTAAATGTCCGCCGATGAAAATCAGCATGAGACACTATAGCCTCTCTCCGTAATCAAGCTAGGAATAACGCACACGTCCGTATCGCTTCACAACTTTTGGTCGACTACCATCAAAGTTGTTTATCCAGACTCTTTCAATACTGTGTCTGAATGACGTCACAAAACAGTCCAGACACTAGACGTCTAGAAGCTATTTTTCTCTCTCCGTTTCCGACTTAACGTAAACAACTGACTGGCTGGCCCTTTCATCTGGGAAATCATCCCGGTACTTCAAAAAGTCCCGATAACCTGTAATCTGGAGACCTGTTTCCCCCACAACAAAAGAACTTGCCGACTTTTACCCAGACAGTTTGTCTATCACATCAAAAGGATGGCCGCTGCCTGCAGACGTATGGCGCGACAGTCCTTCTTCGATCAACAACACATCAAAGAATGACGGCTGCTTGCAGACGCAGGGCGCGACATATTTTCATCCATCGACAACTTCAAGATTTTACGTGACAACATCTCTTTATCTTCTTTAAATCCCAGCTATTATTCTATCTATTCGTTTCTTTATCTCCTATGCATCTCCTGTTCCTAACCAAACTGCTTCATATGTGTACGAGGGGGCTCCAAATAACAACCTTAAATTTGGTTTTTGGAGTGAATATATCCTGAAAAAGTAAAGTTAAGTAAAAGTATATCATGTTTCAATGTAGTCAACACAGCGTTCAGTGCAAGTCCTCCAGCGCCGATAAAGTGCTTGAATACCTGTAGAAAAAAAATGACCTTGGTTTCGCTTGCTTGATCGAGTGAAATGGCGAGTCATGACCGCCCACGCTTTCCGACATGGCACATGATTGATTGATTGAGCGCTTGCAACCACTCATGCACCCCTTCTGTGCCTGTTCATCGGACCGAAAAGTCGTTCGTCCCAATGACTCTTTGAGATGTCCAAACAAGTAGAAATCACCTGGGGGTATGTCTGGCGAGTACGAGTGTTGTGGTACACATTGAAAGTGAAGGTCTTCGATGGTTTCAACCGTAGCGCGAATATTATGGGACCAATCATTGTCATGTTGCAAAAGGACACCTTTACTCAGAAGTCCACCTCTTTTGGATTTGATTGCGGGTCGAAAATGATTCCCGAGATGTGTATATGTATCACTGGTGACAGTTTTACCTATTGGCATGTAGTGGTCTAAAATAATACCTCGTTTCTCCTATAAGAATATCAGCATAAATTTCCCTGCAGATGGCTGCACGCGAAACTTCTTTGGTTTCGGTGCGGAGGGATGGCGACATTCCTAGCTCGGTCTCTTCTTTTCCGACTCTTGGTAGTGAACCCAGACTTCGTCTCCAGTAACAGTTCTTTATAGGAAAATATCACTCTCTGCTTCAACGCACTGCAAAAGTTCTTGCGAAGCTTCAATGCGTCGTTGTTTCAATTCTGGAGTAAGCTGCCGTGGCACCCACCTTGCAGACACTGCGGAACTGTAATACATGGATGATGTGGTGTGCGGATTCTTGACTGATGTCAATATGTGTGGCAATGTCACTCACAGCCAATCGGCAGTTTTCGTTACGAGGCTTTCAACGGCTGCCATAGACTCTGGGGTCACTACTCGGTGTGCATGACTCGGTCGTGAACAGTCTGTCACAGAAGTCACACCGGTGTGAAAACTTCCTCGCCAGTCATACACTTGCTGGACTGACAGGCATGCATCACCATACTGAACCTTCATTCACGGATGAACGTCAATAGGTTTCACCCCTTCACTGATTAAAAATAAAACGGATAACAGAGCGCTGCTCCTCTTTGGTGCATGTCAAATATGGGGCGGCCATCTTTTTAAACTCTCCTTATGACGTCACCGTTAACTTCTGCACCGTGATCTCACGTGTTTAACCTTTTTGACATCCTTAACAACAATATTGGCACGTTACAAGACAATAACATGGTTATTGTAATTTCTATCAAACTTTAAAGGTTTCCACTTGAAGCCCCCTCGTGTAATCATCTACAATTGTAGGCCCGGACACAGTCTTTCAATACCTAGCAACCACCTCACAATGAACTGTTCAATAGTTGATTCATCCTTTCATCGATTCCCTTCGCGTTCATTACACATGTACGACAGTATAAAAACAAGCTCTTTAATGTCGTTTAGTCAGTCACCGTGGACAATAAGTGCTTTAACAGCTGGCGTGGGGATATTAACATGTTTACACAGTAGACGAGCCCTAAGTTGTATAACTTACTATAAGGAGCCGCGGTAGTTTTTCCCTCTTACCCGAGTGTTTATGCACTCGAATTCCCCTCGTAGCGGGCGGGGATATGTTTGTTAATTATCCGAGCTCACAAGTCGATCCTGCATAAAATGAGTAACATAAAATGTTATGGAAGGTAAAGGCGGCGGGTGTGATGTTTATCACATCATCCATCGTGTGAAGATTGGTCTATAAAATATGTGGACATCAAGATATATATGCTCAATGCTCTTTGAGGCGGGCCCGTTACTTTATTTACTTACCATATCTTATATATTTCTCACAGTGAGAAATTGGTCCATCAATTTACTTTACTTTACTTTACTTTACTTTACTTTACTTTACTTTACTTTACTTTACTTTACTATGCTGTAAACCCTTCAAACAGACAGCTGACAGACAGAGAAAACAAACTAATAGTATTATTAGTTATTGTCCCTCCTGGTGAGAATGAAAAAAATATTTAGGAAAGAAGAAGACAACATGTGTTTCTATACTGTACTGAAAATAGATGGTTGGTTGGTGGGTTGGTTCTTGAATGCGCTGGATGTCTGAGTCCGATGTATTGGCGACTAGTTAGTGTGTGCTATCTTAAGGACTTGCATCTATCTGAATGAGGTTGGTATAGAGACTTTCCCCTGGGATTGACACCAAAGTACCATCTGCACTGGCTCTTCTTTCCCTCTCAAAGATGAGAAGTCAAGGTTATCCCTGTACTGAAACTTCACATCAACGAAGAGGCATATTTGCATGTATCCAGGTCATAATTCTGCATACTATGTACAGACTGGCAGGGATGAGGTCTGAGATGTGAATATTTCCTCTTTAGGTTTTAGATATTTCATTGTCAACAGACTCCAACTCAATGCCAAGAGAACACAACAGATGCATCTATTACGATTTTCTGTATATACAGTAAGCGAAATATTCAGGTTATGGAAATTTAATGTTGCTGAACATATCTATAAATTTGTACATATAGCTTACAGAGAAATATATTTATCATCAATCAAACTCAGGAAGTGTTACATCTATTATGAAAGTTTTATGTAATAACATCTCCAATGTAATCTGTCATGGTTGACAGAAAACTGTTCGTCCTTATTTTGGTGGTAATATCCGTCTTATGTTAACACTAAGTGTTGTCAATTGTTTTTTTTTTTTAAATCTCATTCCCACTTTTAGCTACTTTAGAGAAACATAATCTTTATAAGCCTTTTCCCACGTGATAAAATCAGCGCATTATTCACATCCACTTTATCTCATTTGAAAACTATAACTATTGCTTAAGCTAGTGGAATGCATTCTTGCATAATCTGTATAAGCTTGATATTGAGAAATGTATGCCCGTGTTTCTTTTACATGGACTTCCTGTCCAATATGGTGGATAGGCTGTTAAGCTGTTAAGGCCTCTGGAGTGTTTTTGCTTCTGGCTACGATTTGCTTACGCATTTTCCTAATGCTGGCCCGATAATACATGGTTTCATCGCTCAGCTTCTGAGTTAAGTGTGGATTTTGTGTGGCATGCTTTTACATCCGTCCGTTGTTGTCTGTATTGTGCACTGCATGTTCAGAAAAATAGCTGATAGCCAGTTGCTGAACTAGCTGGTTTTTCCTTAAGCAGCAGTAATGTGTGTGCAACTGCTGGTTTTATAGTGAATGCCGCTGCCATCGACGATGAACTGTAATTTTAGTGGGGAACTGTTTTGTTGGCATTTTGGCAGCGGTATTATGCATGTATGCCTGCACGTGCTTTGGTTTGTCGGGACTGCTGTCTGTTCCACTTTTCACATGGCACTGTGAGAAGCATTTTGTGTGACATTCACTGGCACAGGAACGGCGCATAATGGCTTAACCCTTTGCCGTGAAGTTGAACCGCGACTAACGATTAACTTATGTGAACTAATACATAGCATCATTACCTTTTGTATGTTCTTAAGAGACAGCATGGAGTAGTTTAATGATCATCATTCCTATCTATCGCCCCATCTCACCCTGCACTTCTTCATCTCTCTCTCTCTCTTTTCTTGAACGCTCTCTTTGTTTCTCTCTCTCTCTCTCTCTCTCTCTCTCTCTCTCTCTCTCCCCCTCTCTCTCTCTCTCTCTCTCTCTCTCTCTCTCTCTCTCCAAGTTTGTTTGATACGAACAACCACTCGTATCTACATTAAAACATTAGTTATAACTGACAATTTTATAATAATGACAACACCATTGTTAGAAAATAGATATAAAGTTTAGATAAAATTAATGTGAAAGTGATAAGAAAAGGGAGTATTAAAGTAGTTCCTATACTTATGACAGTTGTTGTGATATGTGAGATGACGAATCATGACCGCCAACCGACCGCATGTCGGCATGGCACATGATGAGGTGTCACGTAAGCAACATTTTAAGATAATAGATTATGCCATTGATGTAACTTCTAAACATATACCCGTTGTAACCTCTAACTATTTACGTGTTGTAACCTCTAACCTGTTGCCGCTTAGACGCGGAAGATAATGGATGATCAATTGTCGTTAGATTCAAATATAAAATATCTTCAGTTTCAGTTATATTTTAGATACCGAAAATATTTGGCCTCCAGTGTCTATCTTTCATATTAGATACTAAAATAGTCGATTGTCATTGTCTATATTATATTTCAGATGCCGAAGAAAGGCGATCTTCGTTGCCTATATATAATATTTCAGAAGCTAAACGCTTTATATATTCATTATCTATATTATATTTCAGAAGCCAAAGGTATTCCATCTTTATTGTCTATATGATATTTCAGTAGCCAAAGATATTCCATATTAATTGTCTATATTATATTTCAGAAGCGATAGATATTTCAACTCCATTGTCTATATTATATATCCGATGCCAAAGACATTCGATCATCATTGTCCGTTATATTCCAAATGTCTTCATTGTCCATGTTATGTTTCAGATGCCGAAGATAATTGATCTTGACGAACTTGTCATCAACTGGGCATGGAATTTTATTCACAAAAGGGGAAGTAAAATCTTTAGAGGACTCGAATTTGAAGATCTGAAATTTGAGGTAATCTGGGACAGAGTCCGGTTTATAGCCGGGGAACCCGTATACTCAGACGAGAATAAACAGGAAAAACCAAACTCCCAAATCGTCTTCAAGTAAGCCAAAGCATGTTATTGTTGTCCTAGTTTAGCAGACTTATTCATTCATTCAGTAACATGTCCTTTGCAGAACTTCGCTCCCATAACAACCTTCCAGAAAACTTCTCGATCATAAGAAAAATGTCTCGCATCCGATACACCCATTTAGAGATCATCCGCCACATCCTGCACCCATCTTAACATTGCCGTTCCTCTTCCTCGCCTCCCAGGCATATACCCCTCCATTATTGTTCTTTCCAAACTTTCATGACGTTTCAAGTGACAAAAATATTTCAATTGTTCTTATTTTATCATCTTTAATAGCCAACTTTCTACAATATTCAGCTCTTGTCGTATGGATGCATTTGAACTTTTCTGTATCCAAGATATTCGTAGAACCCGCCTATAACATTTATATTCAATGGCGTGTATGCGCTGTTAAGTTTGTTTAGTAAGTGTCCACAGGCGTATGGTGCAATGGGAAAGATGCACGTTCTTAAAAATCTAATTTGTGTACGTCTATCTGTCCCTTACAAATCTGTCACGCATTATGTAAAAAGATATGGAAATATGGTATATGGCCAAAAGATTGGAAGAGAACTATCTCCATTCCAATACCAAAAAAAAAGGGCAACCTGAAATTTGCACAAACTATAGAACTGTTGCCCTGATCAGTCATGCAAGTAAAATTCTACTAAAAATCATAATGGGAAGACATCGTAAGAAAATGGAAGAAGAAATTAACGTGGTTCAAGCTGGATTTAGACAAGGAAGAGGAGCAAGAGATCACATTCTCAATATGCGTTTAATAATAGAGAAGTGTAGAGAATTTAATGTAAACCTATTCTCGAGTTTTGTGGATTATTCAAAGGCATTTGACTGTGTACAACATCAGATACTTTGGGAAATCATGAGGAATATGGGCTTTCCATCACATGTGATACAACTCATAAGAATGCTCTATCTAGACCAACAAGCAGCAGTTAGAATAGATGGCGAGACATCAGATTGGTTTGACATCAAGCAAGGAGTTCGTCAGGGATGTGTGCTGTCCCCCTGTTTGTTTAACCTGTACGCCGAAAATATAATGAGAAATATAAGAGATGACATAAATATCGGCGGTCATGACATACCAGAGATTCGATATGCTGATGATACAGTATTACTATCCACAACACAGAATGGCATAGAAAACCTAATAGCCTCAACCCAATTGAATAGTGAAAATCACAACTTATATCTTAACATAGCAAAAACAAAGATAACAAAGACAAAACTACCATGGAGAAAGAAATATACGTTAATGGGGAAAATTGGAGGTGGTGGAAAATTTTGAATATCTTAGGTCACTGATTACCAACAATGGTGATACAATGACAGAAATTAAACGGCGACTATCAATTGCTCTTCAAAGACTAAAACAGCTGAATAAATTATGGAGTGGGACAGACAGAACTACAAAAATTAGATTTTTAAGAGCATGCATCTTTCCCATTGCAACATACGACTGTGAGACATGGACACTTACTAAACAAGCTGAACAGCGCATAAACGCCTTTGAATATAAATGTTATAGACGAGTTCTAAGAATATCTTGGGTAAAGAAAAGAACAAATGCATCCATACTTAAAGAATTGAATATTGAAGAAGGTTGGCTATTAAAGACGATAAAACAAAGAAAATTGAAATATTTTGGTCACTTGAAACGTCACGAAAGTTTGGAGAGAACAATATTGGAAGGATATATGCCTGGGAAGAGAGGAAGAGGAAGGCCAAAGAGAAGATGGGTGCAGGATGTGGCGATTGATCTCCAGATGGGTGTATCAGACGCGGGACATCTTGCTTATGATCGAGAGGTTTTTCTGAAGGTTGTTATGGCAGTGAGGTTCTGCAAAGGACATACTACTGAATGAATGAATGAATTTTAGTCTTTGAAGAGCAATATATATTCACTTTTAATTTCTTTCATTGTGTCACCATTGTTGGCAATCAATGACCCAAGATATTCGAAATCTTCCACCATTTTTCCTCATTAACGTATATGTCTTTCTCCACAGTAGTGTTTTTCCCTGTACAGTGAAAATATTTTCGGAAATGTAAAAGGTATGGAAGGAATCAACATTGTGGAACGATACATCAATAACATTAGATATGCAAATGAAACAGTATTGATTGCAGACAAGGACCTCCAACATTTAATAGATGTGGTTGTTGCACACAGTGAACAACTAGGGTTAGAATTAAATTGTAAGAAGACACAGATTATGGTCGTCACTGGGAAGAAGGAAATATCACAATGTTATATACGATTAAATGGGCATATTCTTAAGGAAGTGAATCGGTACAGTTATCTCGGAACAGTCATAACATCTGATGGGAGATGCGTTGAAGAGATTAGAACAAGAATTTCCATTGCGAAGGTATCCTTTTGCAAGATGAAAAACATATTGATCAATAAAATGATATCAATTGAAATGAGAAAAAGAGTGTTGAAGTGATACATAGAACCTGTACTTATGTATGGATGTGAAGCGTGGACAAGGAGCAGACAAGCTGATAACATCTGATAGCTTTGGAAATGTGGTTTCTGAGGAAAATGCAAAGAATACCATGGGCATAAAAAAAAAACAAATGAACAACTCCTTCAAGAAACAAATGAAGATCGTAAACTGACTAGAAACATTAGATGTAGACAGTCAAAATTTCTAGGGCAAGATCGAAGGGAGGAGACCAAGGCGAAGACCGAGAAGTAAATACCTGGATGGCCTGGCCGCGTGGCATGGTCAAAAGACAGAAACACGAGCTGATCCACGACTCTGGTGATCGAGGGAGGTGGCAAAACATGACCGCCCACGCTTATCGGCATGGCTCATGATGGATGGATGGATGATTGTCGGATGTCTCCCCGAGACACTAGACAGTCATCACTTGGATAGAGCACCTTCTCTGGCTGGGTGTGTGGGTTCCGGTCAGTGGGTCTTCTCACCTGGTGGAGACTTCTATGGGGTTGCCGTGGTGTGCACACAAGTTTTCTACTCTCTGACTGACACGGAGGTGAACAGCATCCTGGTCAACAGCAAACAAACAAGGCATCCTTTATTATATAGAACAGCAGAAGCCTACATGATTTCGTTGAAGATTGAAGTCTTCCTTTAACAGACGAAGTATACAATACAACTTGTCCTTCAGTGATCTGACACCGTCTAATGAATGAGTTTCCTAATTGGGCCCGGTTGTTATGTGCGAATCAAATTCTGGATGCGGAACTTAAACCCCGTAGAAAATCTGAATGAACTGAAGAGAATTCATAATTCACGAATTCTCTTCGGAATGCCCACAGATTGCTTCTGTGTCCCGGGAACCAGTGATTTTCACTTCTTCCCCTAGACAGAAAGTTCTGAGTGAAAAGGGAAGGTTCTGCTTATTTCTCGGAGTGCTCATGTGCGTCATAGACAAAGTAAATCCCTGTGGTAAAGCTACAAAAGGGGTACGGAAGATGGGGAGTATGTTGGCCGAACCGATACACGCTTACATTTCGTTACACTAGCTGCTATTTAGTGTTCATGTCTACTAAATCAATGCTCGAGGATTTATTTCTCTTGTTATTTCGCTGATCCCTTGAATCCACCAACGACTGATATTTCTGGGTACACCTTACATAGTGACGAGGAAAAATATCATCTTATGATTCTGCAGAAAACACCGGATGTTGGGAAGGATAGTAATCCATATCAGTTGACAAGGCACTTGATGATAACGATAGTATGTCTTAGTGTTTACTTTTTAATCTATGTCACCATAGCGATATATATATATATATATATATATAATATATATATATATTATATATATATATATATATATATATATATATATATATATATCTTTCATTAGCAACTCACAATATCAAATAGTTTGCTTTATCAATCCACGTCACATAGTGATGTATATCTTCCATTAGCAACCCAGAATATTAAATTTTATTTACTTTTTAACCCATGTCACTTAGCGGTGTATATCTTCCATTAGCACCTCACAACATCAAATAGTTTGCTTTTTAACCCATGTTAAATAGCGAAGTATATCTTTCATTAGCAACTCAGAATATCAAATAGTTTGCCTTTTTAAGCCACATCACATAGTGATGTATATCTTCCATTAGCAAAACAGAATATTAAACAGTATTTACTTTTTTAACCCATGTCACTTAGCGGTGTATATCTTCCATTAGCAACCCAGAATATCAAATAATATTTACTTTTTTAGCCCATGTCACATAGAGATGTATATCTTCAATTAGCAACTAAGAGTATATCACATCGTGTTTACTTTTTAACCCATGTCACATAGCGATGTATATCTTCCATTAGCAGCCCAGCATATCAAATAGTTTGCTGTTTAACCCATGTCACATAGCGATGTGTATCTTCCATTAGCAGCCCAGAATATCAAATAGTTTGCTATTTAACCCATGTCACATAGCGATGTATATCTTCCATTAGCAGCCCAGAATATCAAATAGTTTGCTATTTAACCCATGTCACAAAGCGATGTATATCTTCCATTAGCAGCCCAGAATATCAAATAGTTTGCTATTTAACCCATGTCACATAGCGATGTATATCTTCCATTAGTAGCCCAGAATATCAAATAGTTTGCCATTTAACCCATGTCACATAGCGATGTATATCTTCCATTAGCAGCCCAGAATATCAAATAGTTTGCTGTTTAACCCATGTCACATAGCGATGTATATCTTCCATTAGCAGCCCAGAATATCAAATAGTTTGCTGTTTAACCCATGTCACATAGCGATGTATATATTCCATTAGCAGCCCAGAATATCAAATAGTTTGCTGTTTAACCCATGTCACATGGCGATGTATATCTTCCATTAGCAGCCCAGAATATCAAATAGTTTGCTGTTTAACCCATGTCACATAGCGATGTGTATGTTCCATTAGCAGCCCAGAATATCAAATAGTTTGCTGTTTAACCCATGTCACATAGCGATGTGTATCCTTCATTAGCAGCCCAGAATATCAAATAGTTTGCTGTTTAACCCATGTCACATAGCGATGTGTATCCTTCATTAGCAACTCAGAATATCAAATAGTTTGCTGTTTAACCCATGTCACATAGCGATGTATATCTTCCATTAGCAACCCAGAATATCAAATAGTTTGCTGTTTAACCCATGTCACATAGCGATGTATACCTTCCATTAGCAACCCAGAATATCAAATAGTTTGCTGTTTAACCCATGTCACATAGCGATGTGTATGTTCCATTAGCAGCCCAGAATATCAAATAGTTTGCTGTTTAACCCATGTCACATAGCGATGTGTATCCTTCATTAGCAGCCCAGAATATCAAATAGTTTGCTGTTTAACCCATGTCACATAGCGATGTGTATCCTTCATTAGCAACTCAGAATATCAAATAGTTTGCTGTTTAACCATGTCACATAGCGATGTATATCTTCCATTAGCAACCCAGAATATCAAATAGTTTGCTGTTTAACCCATGTCACATAGCGATGTATATCTTCCATTAGCAACCCAGAATATCAAATAGTTTGCTGTTTAACCCATGTCACATAGCGATGTATATCTTCCATTAGCAGCCCAGAATATCAAATAGTTTACTGTTTAACCCATGTCACATGGCGATGTATATCTTCCATTAGCAGCCCAGAATATCAAATAGTTTGCTGTTTAACCCATGTCACATAGCGATGTGTATGTTCCATTAGCAGCCCAGAATATCAAATAGTTTGCTGTTTAACCCATGTCACATAGCGATGTACATGTTCCATTAGCAACTCAGAATATCAATCTCTGGAAGCTGAAGTAGCGCAGTGGCTAGCATACTTATCTGTCTGTCAGGAGGTCATGTGTTCGAAGTCCTCTTGAATCGAGTTTTTCCCTCAAATTGACGTGGGCTCCCATGACGTCTCATCCTAAACTGGTATCAGGGAATTGTCTGGGACATTCGACTGGTGTGATATCGGTTACATCACCCAACGAGTGCCCATTGATATACAAATATGGAACTAGCAACTTAGACTCAGTACGCAACAGGCATAAAGAGAGGCCCGTTACTTTTCACTTTACTTATAGGAACAACAAAGAATGTAATCATGAATTTATATAGATGACGTTATGGGTATGTAACCTGTTTTGTTTGTGGGCTGTCTGAAGTCGATCAATATTAATGGTCAAACTGAATTATTGATTGTAATATTTTCGTCATCGGATTTGTTTGCAAGCTGTCTTAAATATTGATGGCGAGAGCTGAATTATTGATTATCATATGTATGCCACCTGCTTTGTTTGTGGGCTGTCTGACATTTTATTGGTCAAACTGAATTATTAATTGTCGTGCGTATGTAACTTGCTTTGTTTGTGGGCTGTCTGAAATACTTAAGCTCTAACTGGATCATTGAATTCGGCAGATCTGTTTATGAGAACACAACGGGCAACCCACAGGAACACACATTCCAGACAGAGAGATGTACTCTAGCAACTTGCAAGACTACAATTACCAAAGGATTTACCAAGTAAGTTTCCCCTGTGTGTGAGCAATTCTATTTTTAAGTAATGAAGACTCAAACAATCGAATGCACAATTTATTGCTTGTCATATTTCGCCACATCTCGCCAGGTACTTACTGCAGAAATCGCTCAATATAAACGAAAGGCGGAATAAATTATTGTAGCTGAAATGTACAACACACGTATTTCAGCAGTAATCTAATTTATGGGAATGTGTGTGTTGAATTTGAAAATTCACTGCAGGAAAATATTTTTTTTGAAATTTCTATTTTTTCTTCATCCGAATATCACATTCACTGCAGGAAAATATTTTTTTAAATCCTAAATTTGGTTAATCTTTTGGCTCTCTCCTATTTAAAAGGCAATATTTTGTTCAGTAGTTTGCCATTGAATTCTGAACCGCCGACGCACACACCAGCGAAATCAACGCAAAGAGATCTATAACCAAGTCGCATGCGACTGATTTGGAACCCTCGAGCCGGTCCGTTTGGGAGATTGTAAAATGAACTCCTAAGCATGGACGCTGACAAGGAAATAGATAAAAGGTAGAAAAGATATAGAATAGATAATGGGGTAGATAAGGAGAGACATGATGTAAATAGATAAGCAAGCTATATAGAAACTATACAAGATTTATCAGATAAGGAAGGAGAAAAGACAATAGAAAGAAAACCATTAAAAAATACCGCATGCCGAAGAATACCAAATTGAATTAATTTAAGATAGGAATCATCTATTGGAATCATTTCCCCAGGACTTGCTGGTGTGTTGGGAAACGAGAGGAAGGACAAATTGGTTGGGTTCTGTGCAGGTGGATTAGGTATTCGTGCATGAGAAGCTTGATGTGGCCATGGCCCCTAGTGACCATATGTATATTGTATAAGAACAGAAACACCTTCATTGCATAGAGAGAATGGCGCGGCAAGGAATGACTAGAGCAGTGGTTCACAACCTTTTTTGGCCCGTGTCCCCCTTCACCATATTTTCAGAACGTCATCCCCCCCTTTCGTATTTCCTACCTAAAAATGTGGCCCTGCCCCCTTCACCATATTTTCAGAACGTCATTCCCCCCTTTCGTATTTTCTACCTAAAAATCCCGCCCCGCCCCTACACAGTATACGTAATAATGGAAGCTAAATTTAATAGCACATACTAAAACAAGTCTAGACGTCCACATAAAACATGATTTGTGGGTCTACTTACTTTATAAATTGAATTTTAGAAGGGTGAGACGTACAGAACCGTACATTATGATGGGAAAAATAATATCAAGTAATCGGTTCTTGTATTAACGTGATCTTGAAATAATCTTAATTCCCCCCTCCCTCCTGGAAACCCTAAAATTCCCCCCTGGGGGGTAATTCCCCACCAGTTGAGAACCACTGGACTAGAGGATCTGGCCAACTTTAAGGACTCCTAGGAAAGGCCAAGCGGACACATAATCAGGCTGCTGAAGAAGAACATTACTGACATTCTACCAGATCTTATCATGGATACAGACTGATAAACAGGATCATGACTGGGAAACTGAAATACTTTTGCCACGTGAAACTAATAGTGGCTTGGGATGAAACTGTGGCCACGTGAAACTAATAGTGGCTTGGGATGAAACTGTGGCCACGTGAAACTAATAGTAGCTTGGGATGAAACTGTGGCCACGTGAAACTAATAGTGGATTGGGATGAAATTTTGGCCACGTGAAACTAATAGTGGCTTGGGATGAAATTTTGGCCACGTGAAACTAATATTGGCTTGGGATGAATTTTGGCCACGTGAAACTAATAGTCGCTTGGGATGAAATTTTGGCAACGTGAAACTAATAGTGGATTGGGATGAAATTTTGGCCACGTGAAACTAATAGTGGCTTGGGATGAAATTTTGGCCACGATGAAACTAATAGTGGCTTGGGATGAAATTTTGGCAACGTGAAACTAATAGTCGCTTGGGATGAAATTTTGGCCACGTGAAACTAATAGTGGCTTGGGATGAAATTTTGGCCACGTGAAACTAATAGTGGCTTGGGATGGGTAGTGATGTGATGGCAGGCAGGGTTCGTTGAAGAAGAGTCAGGATTTGACCAGCACAGATAGGGAGACGGGACTTTGTAGACACCTTAGACACGAGTGTACGTAAGGGGGGATGAGAGAAGAAACTGCAGGAGATTCTCAAACTTGTCGGCAGGCCGTGATTGGGGATTGGAGCAGAAATGGCAGGAGATTGTCAAACTTGTCAGTGGGCCGTGATTGGGAATTGGAGAAGAAATGGCAGGAGATTGTCAAACTTGTCGGCGAGCCGTGATTGGGGATTGGAGAAGAAATGGCAGGAGATTGTCAAACTTATCGGAGGGCTGTGATTGGTGATTGGAGAAGAAATGGCAGGAGATTGTCAAACTTATCGGAGGGCTGTGATTGGGGATTGGAGAAGAAACGGCATGAGATTGTCAAACTTGTCGGCGAGCCGTGACTGGGGATGGGAGAAGAAACGGCATGCCATTGTCAAACTTTTCGGCAGGCTGTGATTGGGGATGGGAGAAGAAATACCAGGAGATTGTCAACCTTGTCGGCGGACCGTGATTTGGGGAGGGAGGAGAAATGGCATGAGATTGTGAAACTTGTCGGCGCGCCGTGATTGGGAATTGGAGAAGAAATGGCAGGAGATTGTCAAACTTGTCGGCGGGCCGTGTTTGGGGATTGGAGCAGAAATGGCAGGAGATTGTCAAACTTGTCGGCGGGCCATGATTTGGGATGGGAGAATAAATGGCATGAGATTGTCAAACTTGTCGGCGGTCCGTGATTGGGGAGAGCTATTCTGGAAAGGACCTGCAACATGATGCTGATGATGAGATGAAATAAAAAACGTTAGTGGCGGTAATATGAACATCAACATTAGTGGCGGTAATTTAAACACCAATAACGATCATATAATAATAGCAGCGTAACATAAACATTAGAGTCGATAATATAAACATTCATTTATTCATTCAGTAGCATGTCCTTTGCAGAACCTCGCGCCCATAACAACCTTCCGGAAAACCTCTCGATCATAAGCAAGATGTCCCGCGTCCTATACACCCATCTGGAGATCATCCTCCACATCCTGCACCCATCTTCTCTTTGGCCTTCCTCTTTTTCTCTTCCCAGGCATATATCCTTCCAATATTGTTCTCTCCAATACTTTCGTGACGTTACAAGTGACCAAAATATTTCAATTTTCTTTGTTTTATCGTCTGTAATAGCCAACCTTCTTCAATATTCAGCTCTTGAAGTATGGATGAATTTGTTCTTTTCTTTACCCAAGATATTCTTAGAACTCGTCTATAACATTTATATTCAAAGGCATTTATGCTCTGTTCAGCTTGTTTAGTAAGTGTTCAGGTCTCACAGGCGTATGTTGCAATGGGAAAGATGCATGCTCTTAAAAATCGAATTTTTGTAGTTCTGTCTGTCCCACTCCATAATTTATTCAGTTGTTTTAGTTTATAAACATTAGTAATAGTAATTTAAAACTTTTGTAGCGATAATATAAACTTTAGTGGCGGTAGTATGAAAATAAGTGTTGGAAATATCAACATTTTTTTTTTTCAAAACTAACTTCTCTCCCCCCCCCCCAACCCCACCCCCTGTAAGTAAGTTATTGTAGAGGAGGGATTGGAGTGTGTTCCATCCCTCACCAAGTCAATGGTTTTGTTTTCTATGCGAGGTGAAATTAAAAACACCAGCCCACCCACTGCATGTCAACTGCATTGGCAAGTGCTCTTTATTCCCTCATGAGGATTACTTCCTGGTAAACATCAGCAATTGTACAAATGCCGTAGTGATATCTGGCTATAATTGATATTTTCCTGGCAACAGAGTCATTCACTTTCTGCAAATTGTGAAGCCGTGATTCACCAGCGATCCAATTGTTCAGTGTTTGTTTAAACAAGTGCCATGTCCCGGTTACACAGTGCACTTGTAATTATTTCCCCTGTTTAACTTGATGGTCAATTCCGTTATCAGTGATAACGATGGGCCGATGGTAAGAGATAGGGAGGCATCAGTCGAGCGGGAGCATTGTGGGTTAGTGAATATTACAAAGGCGAAAGTAGCCTTTAGCAAGATGGAAAACATTCTGGCCAATAAAAAGATGTCAATTGAAACGAGGAAAAGAGTGTTGAGAGGATACATAGAGCCTGTTCTTTTGTATGGATGTGAAACTTGGAGAATGAGCAGTCAAGCTAAAAAAACATCTGATGGCTGCAGAAATGTGGTTTCTGAGGAAAATGCAAATAATACCATGGACAGACAGAAAAACCAATGACCAAGTACTACAGGAGACAAATGACAATCGTAAATTGATTAGAGAAATGAGACGTAGACAGTCAACAGTTTTTGGACATGTTATGAGAAGAAATGGATTGGAGAACTTAGTGACTACTGGCAAGATCGAAGGGAACAGACTAAGAGGAAGATCCGAGAGGAAAATACCTGGATGGCTTGGCCACATGGCATGGACGAGGCAGGAACACTGAGCTGATCCACGACTCTGGTGATCGAGTGAAATGGCGAGTCATGACCGCCCACGCTTTCCGGCATGGCACATGCTTGATTGATTGAATATTACACACACACGCTCGCACTCACGCACGCACTCTCGCGCGCACACACACAGAGTATGTGCGTGCACGTTAGTTAATGAGACAAACTGTGGCGGTTGAAATAACACCAGGCAAAATACGTAGGTATTGAAGTGCCACTTACACAAGACACGTTCTCTAAATTATCTAGATGTCTGAGCCCTTCTAGAATATTTATCACTCAAACCTTTGATCCTGATATCTTGTCTCGATTAAGTGCCCGGCAATCAATATTGTAATATATTGTAAGTCTTAAGTCGAATGGTTTGAGTTCTGAAAAGGGCTTGCATCTATCGGCTGAGGCTGGTGTAGAGAATCTCCTCCCGACCCGGTACCGAAGTACCATCTCCGCTGGGTCGATGTTGCAGAGCACCCCTTTCCCTCTCCAGGCCCAGAAACCAGGGGGTGGTCAAGACTTCATGTCTGTGGAGAAGCGTATTAGGATTTTAAATGTTCCATATCCTTTGCATATTATTGCGATCAACCTTAACCCCTGGTAGATTTTCTAGACAAATTTATATACAGTAGTTTGCCATTGTTGTCTGAACGAGAAGTCAACCTTGAAGTCCCAACTGAACGGTGTAGGGGTTGATCTGGCTAGAAGACCGTTAGCACACCGGAAGTTTAAGAGTTAGAGCATTCTTATCCTTTAGACCATCATATTGTTTCTGCACCAGCAACCATGTAGAGTAAATGTAATATCATCCTTCGTCATCAACATGTGCCGATACGCAAGGACAGTCATGGTTAGCCTGCTCACACCATCATCAGTCCTTTATCAGCTATGTATGCTTATCCAGGTTATACCACATGGTCAAGCCATCCAGGTATTGACCTCGCTACCTTCCCCTTGCTCTTTTCCCATTACTTTTTGCCAGTTGTCACTAAAGATTCCATGTTTATTTCTGACTCATAATATGCCCCTAAAATCTTGTCTGCCTGCGTGTAATTTCTCTATTCAATGTAAGGCTTATATTTGTTTCTTGTACGAATTTCCCATTCCCTGTTCTGTTCATCCATGGCTTTAGTATACTTCACTATTCTTATATTTATCGCCTTTGTATGGGTAGAGACTGGAGAACTTATTTTATGTAAGGAAGGTGGTAATTTTCAAACCACGCCAATTCAAGCGCTTGCATTTGTCTATTTTAAATATGGCCTTATATTATAAAGGAAAAAAAAAATAGCGTATATAAAAGATACGTTATAAAATACCCCAGTGTATAGAAGTTCATGGACGATATCGCGTTGGTGTGCGCACCGTTAGGTCTTCACTAATTCTAGACAACTTTATAATGAAGAGGGTGACAAGTTTCCTTCCTCGCCTCCTTTCTTCAAAGACAATTCCCAATTATTTCTGAAAATAATCTCTTTTATGATCTGTACTACTCGGGGAACAACCCCCGCCATCAATGCTGAGCATCGAACCCAACCGCTGTCTTGGCAGGTAAGCGCACTAACCACTCGATGGCATGGTTATGAACTATAAACAATACTAAATCTATACTCCGGGTATTCAACATTTTGAATAAACAAAAGCTATGATGAATAGTGTCAACAAAACGTCTCGCATTGATTCCTGTAGGACGATATCTGATCCTATTTGTTGAGCTAGTTTCCATTTGCTTGCTGTCCGTTGTATCGTGAGAGCTTGATTGATGAGTTACAATTTGCACACCAGAAAGAGAGAGAGAGAGAGGTTTAACAGCTGCCTTTAACTCGGCCAGACTTGGTTTGTTGCACGGTGTGGTGGGTATGGGCGTTTACAAAATAAGACAAGGATGGTGTAACCTTCCCAACCCTTCTTCCCAATAACCGGGGTATTTATGTCTTAGGTAAAGGCTTCTTGAAATCAGACGTAAAGACTTATGAGACTTGGTCGTTAAGACTTCTGGAACTTGGAGGTAAAGAAATTATGGGACTTGGTCGGAAAGGCTTCTCTGAATCGGACTTAAAGATATTTTGCATTCAGACGTACTAGATTTTCACACTCGAATGTAAAGATTTCGGAGACTCGGGCATACAGATTTCGGACATAAAGACTTTCACGACACTGAGGCAAAGACATTTGGGATTCGGGCGTAAAGACTTGTGGGACAAGGACGTAAAGAATTCTGAGACTTGGTTGTATGGCTCTGAAACCTGGAGTACAACAAAAGGAGACGACGCCTTGTTACAAACCTTTGAGAACAAAATTTTAAGACGCATATTTGGACCTATTAGGGATACACAAAGTGGAGAGTGGAAAAGAAGAAGTAACAAAGACATTTATGATCTGTTTAAGTCCCCGCTAATCACTGGTATCATGAAGGCTAATAGACTACAATGGCTGGGGCATATAGAAAGAATGGAAGATAATAGGGAAACAAAACTCTCTAACACTCAGGAAATAAATGACAGTAGACCCCGAGGTAGACCAAGAAGGCGGTGGAGAGATAATACATGTACAGACCTACAAGCACTTGGAATCAACGACTGGCAAGAGAAGGTCCACCAGAGAGACGAATGGAGACGGATTGTATCTGCAGCAAAGAACCTCAATGGCTCGAAACGCTGAAGAAGAAGAAGAAGAAGAAGAAGAAGAAGAAGAAGAAGAAGAAGAAGAAGAAGAAGAAGAAGGATTTAAGGACGTCTATGACTCAGAGGTAACAAATTCTGAGACTCGGATGTAAGGACGTCTATGACCCAGAGGTAAAGAATTCTGAGACTTGGCTGTAAGGACGTCTATGACTCAGAGGTAACAAAATCTGAGACTTGGATGTAAGGACGTCTATGACTCAGATGTAAAGAATTCTGAGACTCTGACTTAATGGCGTCTATGACTCGGAAGTAAAGAATTCTGAGACTTAGACTTATGGACTTCTACGACTCGGAGGTAAAGAATTCTGAGACTAGAATTTAAGGACTTCTCTGACTCGGAGGTAAAAATTATTGAGGCTGGACGTAAAGCTTTTTCTCACGCGGAGGTAAAGACAAGGGCAAGCAATTCGCAGACCCAAGAGCACATTACCGAGGTTAAACCTCTGCTGGTAGTTGGAAATCGAAAATAGCAGACTGAAAGGCCAATGCCCCGTGCTAAATTTTAAAATTTTGGGTAGGGTGGGGGTGGGGGAGGGGGTAATTGCATGTTCTCTACAGGACGCTGCAATCAACTCCATCATTTAGTGGCTATTTGTAATTTAATTGGCACATTAATTCAGTAATTTGCAATATCTTTCTGAACGGCCTACGCTTCATAACATCGAAAACAACACAGCACGGTTTGCTTTCAAATCGCCTGTGTTTGATTTCGAACTCTCGTCCCGGAAGAAACTGCGCGTCTCACTATCTTCTAAGTCTTGGCACCGTTTAAAATGGGAAAATCCCTCCACAAAATAATTTGTGACGCATATTTGACAATGGTAGACACATATTGTCATTCTTGCATGTGCTAAAGAGTTCGTGCACATTGCAGAGATTCATCTTGTGTGAGCTATCGATGGAGACCGGAACACTTATAGAGATACAATAAAAATAATTTTTTACCAATACCAAGCCAGTAAAAATCTCTCTCTCTCTCCCTCTCTCTCTTTTTCTCCCCCGTCTCTCTCTAACCGTGTATGTTTTGTCTGTCTGTCTGTCTGTCTGTCTGCCTGCCTGCCTGCCTGCCTGCCTGCCTGTCTGTCTGTCTGTCTGTCTGCCTGTCTGTCTGTCTGTCTGTCTGTCTGTCTGTCTGTCTGCCTGCCTGTCTGTCTGTCTGTCTGTCTGTCTGTCTGTCTGTCTGTCTGTCTGTCTGTCTGTCTGTCATTCTGTCTGTCTGTCATTCTGTCTGTCTGTCATTCTGTCTGTCTGTCATTCTGTCTGTCTGTCATTCTGTCTGTCTGTCTATCTGTCTGTCTGGTCTGTCTGGTCTGTCTGTCTGTCTGTCTGCCTGCCTGCCTGCATGTCTGTCTGTCTGTCTGTCTGTCTGTCTGTCTGTTCATCTGTCTGTCTGTCATTCTGTCTGTCTGTCATTCTGTCTGTCTGTCATTCTGTCTGTCTGTCTGTCTGTCTGTCTGAATATTGTCATTCTTGCATATGCTAAAGAGTTCGTGCACATTGCAGAGATTCATCTTGTGTGAGCTATCGATGGAGACCGGAACACTTATAGAGATACAATAAAAATAATTTTTTACCAATACCAAGCCAGTAAAAATCTCTCTCTCTCCCTCTCTCTCTTTTTCTCCCCCGTCTCTCTCTAACCGTGTATGTTTTGTCTGTCTGTCTGTCTGTCTGCCTGCCTGCCTGCCTGTCTGTCTGCCTGTCTGTCTGTCTGTCTGGTCTGTCTGTCTGCCTGCCTGCCTGCCTGCCTGCCTGCCTGTCTGTCTGTCTGTCTGTCTGTCTGTCTGTCTGTCTGTCTGTCTGTCTGTCTGTCATTCTGTCTGTCTGTCATTCTGTTTGTCTGTCTATCTGTCTGTCTGGTCTGTCTGGTCTGTCTCTCTGTCTGTCTGTCTGCCTGCCTGCCTGCCTGCATGTCTGTCTGTCTGTCTGTCTGTCTGTTCATCTGTCTGTCTGTCATTCTGTCTGTCTGTCATTCTGTCTGTCTGTCTGTCTGGTCTGTCTGCCTGCCTGCCTGCCTGCCTGCCTGCCTGCCTGCCTGCCTGCCTGTCTGTCTGTCTGTCTGTCTGTCTGTCTGCCTGCCTGCCTGCCTGCCTGCCTGCCTGCCTGCCGGCCGGCCGGCCGGCCGGCCCCGCCGGCCGGCCGGCCGGTCGGTCGGTCGGTCGGTCGGTCGGTCGGTCGGTCGGTCGGTCGGTCGGTCGGTCGGTCGTCGGGTCGGTCCGGTCGGTCGGTCGGTCGGTCGGTCGGTCTGTTGTCTGTCTGTCTGTCTGTCTGTCTGTCTGTCTGTCTGCCTGCCTGCCTGCCTGCCTGCCTGCATGCCTGCCTGCCTGCCTGCCTGCCTGCCTGCCTGTCTGTCTGTCTGTCTGTCTGTCTGTCTGTCTGTCTGTCTGTCTGTCTGTCTGTCTGTCTGTCTGTCTGTCTGCCTGCCTGCCTGCCTGCCTGCCTGCCTGCCTGCCTGCCTGCCTGCTGCCTGCCTGCCTGTCTGTCTGTCTGTCTGTCTGTCTGTCTGTCTGTCTGTCTGTCTGTCTGTCTGTCTGTCTGTCTGTCTGTCTGTCTGTCTGCCTGTCTGTCTGTCTGTCTGTCTGTCTGTCTGTCTGTCTGTCTGTCTGTCTGTCTGTCTGTCTGTCTGTCTGTCTGTCTGTCTGTCTGTCTGTCTGTCTGTCTGTCTGTCTGTCTGTCTGTCTGTCGCTCGATACCAGCACACATACGAGGTAACTTTGACACATATAGTCACAAACTAAATGTCAGCGGCACAAAATAAAAATGAAAAAAAACAACAACACAACACCACTGCTCGTGGCTTGTTCTGATTAAGGCTCGTCATAGTAGAAGACGGAGTGGCACACTGGCCTGCCGACAACCTGATTGGCGACAACCAGATTGGTTAAGAATAATATACATTTGGCATATCATCTGGCATCTTGGTAGCCTAACGGCGCTGCCCGGGCAAAATTTCGAGTTAAAAATCTACCCAAAGTATTTTCAGGATCCTCGCCGATGCTTCGGAGTTCGTGCATTGAGCTGAGTTTCTCCAGACTCAGGTTTGAGTTAGGAGGAAAACTGAGCACTTATGGGTTAAACCCGTGTGCCGTGATGTTGATCCAACGACTAAATCTACAACTAACTAACTCTGGCATCGCCATTTGTTTATGTACCAGATATTTTATACCGTTCTCAATACACTGTTGTTCATTAGCACGGGACACCTTTACTTTCACCATTTGAAAATTAAAATTAGATAAGATTATACCATTACTCCTACCCCGTTCAACCCCAGGAGAGGTTATATTAGGGTCCATCCCTGGCCCAGATTAATAATCCTGTGACCGAGTCAGCCACAAATAGGGCACTAATTTGAAAGTAATTTTTGTTCAAAGATCGTGATGGTAATAAAGTTTAAATAAAATTAAAATAAATTTGATTGTTTATACAGTCCGCATTCTCGGAGCGCCAGAACCATGGCATTCTGATTCTAGTCCTTTATTCAAGTACCAAATCTCCCAATTCACCGACACAGCCTGTGTTAGAGCTGATTTAATACAAACAGGCAACTTCCCTGTACGGAAAGTGGTCACGGATAATTTAATGATGGTTGCTATGGAGTTGTGATACTGCTGACAGTATCAATAGCGCCTCCGTCCGGCTAAGTCTATCGATTCTCAGTCTATTCCATTGGAGACCTCATTGAAGTCAGTATGGCCGAACGGATAAGAGCTCTCGCCATTAACTTCCGGTACACTAATAGCGGGGTAGTGGGTTCAACCGAAACACCGGTCAGTTGGACTTGTCTGTTGACTCTTCGTCCTTGACTCGGGGACGTAAATTACAAATACCTCAGAAGTCCAGGTGGGTTCGCTTGATATCGGGAGACACGTGTAATTCAGACAGCAAATCCACATGCAAACAGCCCAGTTACACTCTCCAGAAGTAGCAAATACTAGTAGTAGAAGTACGTGTGTGGACTACACTCGAGTTCAAACTGGATTGAACGAAAAACCAAATTAAAGATGGCATGATGTTTATGGCTATTGGCACGTAGCCGCTCATTTTGGGGGATAATTGCATATTCTCCCGCTCCTATTCACACGGTGCTACATTTATTTTAAAATTCCAACGGCTATTAACTCAACGTTCTACCAGGCTGACTTTGGCATAGTCCATATTTCACTGGTTTCAGTATCTGCATATTGTTGCTGTTTCATTGTCCCGCTGCAAATACAATTCCATTAGCTCTCTCTCTCTTGGTCTGTGGCTGTTGTAGGACCTGGCCAGTAAGTCCACTGACCTCTTAGCATAACTGCATCTCATTCTGTATTATGATACGGCGGGGAGGGAAAGAGAGGGAAGAGAGAGCACGAAACCGAGAAAGAATGAGAGGTAGTGAGAGCGAACATGAGGGGATAGAAAATGAAGATAGAGGAAACGACAGAGAGAGAGAGAGAGAGAGAGAGAGAGAGAGAGAGAGAGAGAGAGAGAGAGAGAGAGAGAGAGAGAGAGAGAGAGAGAGAGAGAGAGAGAGGAGATGTTTTTTAAAGGATCATTTTCAGTGCACAAGGAGAATCTCCATAAGTACTCTAGTCTCCATTTATAGATCACACAAGGAGAATCTCTTTAAGTGCTTTAGTCTCCTTCTATATATCACACAAGGAGAATCTCCTTAAATAATCTAATCTACTTCTATAGATTACACAAGGAGAATCTCCTTAATACTCTAGTTTCCTTCTATAAACTTACACAAGGAAAACCCCAGGACAGGACACGAACTTAGTATCAGCGGTGAGGATGCAGTTGTGCACAACTGACACACACATGCAGTCATATCTTGGTGCGCAGTTATTTCTAGTTGAAAAACCTTGCCTTGACAGTGGCATAATTGGCCTGTGGATAGAGAGAGAGAGAGAGAGAGAGAGAGAGAGAGAGAGAGAGAGAGAGAGAGAGAGAGAGACTGAGTGAGAGAGAGAGGTGGGGGGGGGGGGGGGGTGGACTGAGAGAACAAACGAAAGAACTGACTTTGTTTCCAAAGGGTTAAGAACGCAGGCCCGCCTGATAAACTGCCTTTCATATATCTATGCTTTCATACACTATTTCATTCAAACATGTCTGATGAAGTTAATCTTAACCAGCGACAACAACAGAAACAATATGCATTAAAACGCATAGAAAATGTACACTAATCAATAACACACAACTCACTAAAAATAATTTTTGACATGGCAGTTATGTCCTAAGTTGGGTGTAATGTACCATAGTTAGGGGAATGTTATATTAGTTGTCATTTGAGATAATTATTATTTTTAGATTTTTCGCTTAGTATGTACTGAGATAGTAGTCAAATACTCGTAGTTTGCGAATGAATGTATAGGGATTGGTAGTGTCTTTGATTTCTTGTTGAAGATTTTTCCACGGCTGAGCTATAGAGTACGCTAAGCTTGTTTTGTATAAGTAGAGAAAGAGAGAGAGAGAGAGAGAGAGAGAGAGAGAGAGAGAGGGAGGGAGAGAGAGAGAGAGAGAGAGAGAGAGAGAGAGAGAGAGAGAGAGAGAGAGAGAGAGAGAGAGAGAGAGAAGGATCGACAGTTTTTAGTTTGTGAAACATAATCTTCATAGATAGACAGACAGACATACCGACAGACATACTTGGGGACGTAAATTTACAATACCTCAGAAGTAGAATTGAATTCGCTTGATGGCGAGGAACACTGACAATAAGGATAGCTAATCCACATTAGCCGGTCTCCCTGGTCTAGGGGGTTACACGACTTTCTCCGTAATCCCGTATACTCTCGTGAGTAACGTGACGTTGCGCGAGAATCGGTAGCGGTTCTCTCCGCGTCGGTAACTTACGGGGTATGTGAGCCGGTCATTCAGAAATCAATGGCAAACTACTGAGCGTAATCTTGCCAAGAAATTAACAATCAGCTGAAAGATGCTGATGTCGACAGCAATATCCTGTAAAGGATATGCGAAAAAAAAAAAAAAAATCCACATTAATAAATTAGTCCATTGCATACGAAGTAATAGCACGTGTATGGACTACGCTTGAGTTCAAAGCGAAACTAGTAACACATCCCACAATCGACATTTCATGCAGGTGTCTAGCCGGCCAATGCTTGCTTGCTTGCTTGTGTTCTATTGTCCAACATCAGTGTGATGTCATACAGGACCTGAGGTTTGCGTGAGTATCCGTTGTCCCATGTCTGGCTTATTGGTGTGCAGACTGGTGGTTCCTCGCCGTACAGGCAGACACTCTCCGACTTCGGATGAATCGGCGATCCTACTGACTTTAGCCAGGACCCCGAAGGGACCTGTTGCGCAGGACGCTCGACGAGGACGCGTCAATAGGTCTTGGCCAGTTTATAACCCGGCCCTGGTGCCTTGGAAACACCTCTGCGTCCCTAGCCGGCCAATGACCTCCTTCTTTGAACATCGATTTCAATAACAACTCAAATCCTTTCCGGAAGTAGTAGGGTTAAAGTACCGGTCATTAATTAGCTAAAAGCCCAATCTGGCCACATTGAGTTCAACTTGCAGACGCTGAAAGCTGACTAATCCTGGCTGTATCAACGAGAGCGGGTCCAAGAAAATGGGCGACTTTCTACTGACCTAATGACAAAACTGGTGTTCAATTTGATTTTAAGTTGATGTTACTGCTTAGTTGGTTGGTTAGTTAGTTGATTTATTGGTTGGCTGACTATATGATCTATTGGCTGGATGATTTATTAGTTGATTGATTGCTTGAATGATTTATTGGTTGGTTATTTGACGAGAGGAAGACTGAGTTTTAACTCTTAAGTCCGATGTACTGGCGTTCACGTCTCTAGAGCACATAGAAATTCAGATTAAACCTGGGTTGGATATTATTTCAGCGACGGAATTTAGGTATCTTATTTTTGAAGAAAAAAAAATGACAAGCTTTACTGTGTTGTCACCAGACTTCAACCAAACGACCGAAGAAGCTGGTGTTGCAATGGGAGTGTAGTAAGGGAACTAGTCACCTCATCAGGTTATGCAGCTACGCGGTATATGTGAAATTTAAGGATAGAATCATCTGTACATCATCATCATCAGGTGCCATGCTAGTAAGCGTGGGCGGTCTTGTTTTGCCATCTCACTCGATCACCAGAGTCGTGGATCAGCTCAGTGTTCTTGTCTCGACCATACAATGTGGCCAAGCCATCCAGGTATTTACTTCTCTACCTTCTCCCTCGTTCTATTCCCCTGATCTTGCCAGTTGTCACCAAGTTCTCAAATTTATTTCTTCTCATAACGTCACCAAAAACATTGTGGCTGTCTACGTCTAAGTTTCTCTAATCAGTTTACGGTTTTCATTTGTGTTCTTGTAGGATTTGCGCGTTGGATTTTCTGTCCGTTCATTGTATTCTTTGCATTTTCCTCAGAAATCATATTTCCACTGCCATTAGATGTATCTCAGCTTGTCTTTTTATTGTCCTTCTTTCACATTCATGTAATGGTATACATTTTGTTATAGCCTAATGGCCATATAGAGGAAAATTGAACTTGTGGTGTTTTGTTGATAACCAGATTAATTATATACATTTTTGTTGTAGTTGAGAGAAAAAGAATTCTGAACACATGACCACGTACACACATACATCTGTACATCATATTCAAGTTTTTGTGAGTGTTTGTGTGTAAAGGTTAAAAATGTAAACTAATGCCGAGCAACTGAATGCCACAGAATAAAAAGTGACGACAAATAACAAACCGACACCTCAATGGAAAAAAAACAAAACCCAAACAGCCACACGCCGCAATAATGAAAACACGGGAAACACATCCGGGGATGAAAAATGGCAAAAGTCATGAATCAGCTGTCCTTCGGACACGCCATTCATCACACCAGATCGTTAAGTTCGCCAGGCTACCAGGCCGAACCATTTGTATTGTTCTCAGCAGAAACTACGTGGTGACGAGGCCGACACTGATACACTGGCGCCGAGAGATGTCGTTTGGTTAGGAAATTAAGAATAACTAGTGGGAGATTCCCGGCACCGGCCACTAATGATTAATAAATTGGAGTCGGGTGGGGGGGGGGGGGGAGATATGTGGATGGAACAGTTAACGAACACTTGATGTGCAAAATCTGATTCGTGAGGTTCATCAGGCACGCCGAGAGCTATTGGAATTATATATTGTATGAGGCAGAGAAACTCACAAAGATCTAGAGTATTTCCGGCGGGTCATGATGAGAACAAAGTTCTCCTAAGAACCTGATAGATGATGATGATGGTGGTGATGATGATGATGGCACTAAATGGGACAGACATCGTGAAAACAAATTGATATTCTAACTAGAAAGTCCTTCCACTGTATGATGATGATGATGATGATGATGATGATGATGATGACGACGACGATGATGACGATGCGCTAAATGGGACAGACATCGTGAAAACACGATGATAGTAAGCTTAGAAAATCCTCCCACTGTTTGATGATTTTGATGATGGCGCAAAATGGGATAGACATTGTGAAAACACGATGACAGTATAACTAAAAAAAGTCCTCCAACTGTATGATGATGATGATGATGATGATAATGATGATGATGATGATGATGATGATGATGATGATGATGATGATGATGATGATGACACTAAATGAGAAGGACGATAGTGCAACTAGAAAGTCCTCGCACTGTACGATGATGATGATAATGGCGCTAAATGAGATAGATATTGTGAAACTACGATGATAGTATAACACTGAAACCCTATGTGCAAACGAAGTAGAGGGGACATAAAAACACAAGAAGAAGAGATGTAAATGCAGAGATGGGGTATGGTGTGGTGGAAGAAAGCAGGGCGCGAACTGCATGACAATATGACTTCTAGGCATGAGTTAGTTTAGTGGTTATACTCCAATAGGGGTTAAAGGGCAGCAGAAGTCGAAGCTTGTTATATGTGGTCGTCTCAACATTACTTCGTTCTTTCGTATTATTAATCGACTCTTTCTTTTAGAGTATAATGTCGTAATATTAATCTATTCTTTACTTTAGAGGGGAATGTCGTAATTTAATCTACTCCTTTCATCAGAGGAGGATGACGTAATAATAATAAAGCTCGTCGGTAGGTGTCCAGTGGTTTTGCATGGATCACCTTGTACCGGGAGGGCGCGCTTTAGCGATGCTACTCTTGGCCTGCGTGTGCGTGAATAGTCCGTCTGTCCGATAGATATCTGGTTAATCCTATCAGTATTCATACGCTTGTCACTTCTCGCTTGTCGATTGTCACTATCTTTGTCTTAAATCTGAAAATTAAAGGAATTGACCGAAGGGCCGTTTGCACGAGGCTCTAGGCTACCATTTGTATTTGAGAGCCAATATATACAAGGATAACTAGTCTATGGCAGCCTAACGTCCTCTGCATCTGTGTCCGTCTCCAGTCGTCTTGCCATGCTCGCCACTGGAACCAGATGAGCGCAGAAGAGAGAGTGAGGTCGACGGAGTTGCGCAACCACTTCCTCACTATAATCCAAACTAAAGCGCAAGTCATTCGTTCTTCATCAAATCAAAAGATGCAATGAATGAATGGTCCTCATTATTCGTGATGGACGAACATGCATACTCTTTCCTTTAGATGAGTATGCCGAAATATTAATCTATTCTTTCTTTAGAGAAGGATGTCGTAATATTAATCAGTCACACGGTTTGTTCTTGTTCACAGAGGCCTTAAACTAGACCTGAAGTTTTCTCTCCCAAGTCAGATTGTTGAGGCCACCGCGGGCTTCGGTAGAGACTTGACCCTGGAGACAAGCGATGAGTCTACACGCGAGGAGTCCATTAAGTGGTCAATTAATAGTACCATTCGGGTAAGTGCTACAGTTCTTTTACACCAGACAACATGTGTTATAGAAATAGTACATCACATGACCTAAATACATGTCTAAGGCTTTACAATGGGTAGAGGAGGGAGCAGGGTGGAGCTTGACCAAGAGCAGAAAATGCAGAAATGCATGAGGACCATTAGTAATTCTAAAAAAGAAGTATTGGTTTATATTCCCTGCCTCTCCCTCCCATTTAATCAGCATCATCATCATCATAATCATCATCATCCTAACTACCACCATCTTCACAATTATCATGATCATCATAATCATCATGAACCTAACTACCACCATCATCATAACTATCATGATCATCATCATCATCATCTTCTTCTTCTTCGTCTTCTACTCCTTCCTTCCTTCCTTCCTTCCTTCCTTCCTTCCTTCCTTCCTTCCTTCCTTCCTTCCTTCCTTCCTTCCTTCCCTCCTTCCTTCCCTTCCTATTCGCAGCAATTAAAAAGAAAATGCAGACAAGCGTATCACCGATCCCTGCTGTCCACGATGAAAACCAATTCTTATCCCTCTTTCAAAGCGAACTAACCAGTCAAGTATGGTCTCTACATTGAAGATTGACTAGAAAGAATCTTTAACACTCTCTGCTGGTTGGATATTCAGACAGATTTAGGCCATTGGTTCTCAACCTTTTTTGGCCCGTGCCCCCCTTCACAATATTTTCAGAACGTCACTTCCCCCCCCCCCTTTCGTATTTCCTCCCTAAAAATCCCCCCCCCCCCTTTTACACAGTATACGTAATAATGGAAGCTAAATTTAATAGCACATACTAAAACAAGTCTAGACGTCTACATAAAACGTGATTTGCGGGTCTACTTACGTTATAAAATGAATTTCAGAAGGGTGAGACGTACAGAATCGTAAAGTATGAAAGGAAAAACAATATCAAGTAATCAGTTCTTGTATTAACGCAATCTTGAAATAATTTTAATTCCCCCCCCCCCCATTGGAAACCCTAAATTCCCCCCCCCCCCCCCCCCGGGAGGGGGGGGGGGTATTCCACACCGGTTGAGAACCACTGGATTTGTTAGATGTATATGCGTGAAAGTCTCAACAATCAAGGCAGTGATATATGTATACAAGTCTAGACAATCAAGATAGCCATATATATATATATTTGAATAACGAAGACACAAACAATAGATTGCACGATTTATTGCCTGGCATATTTAGCTGCATCTCGTCAGGTACATACTACAGAAATCACACAACTTACGTGAATTAACTAGATAAATCCTTCAAGTTGAAATATACACATATTCGCACAGTAATGTCACTTATCTAATCTATATATTTAGTTATTTATCTAATTTTAAGCTGACTAACATGTCTTTCTGTTTACACAATTCTGGCTTGCGTTGATAGATCATAATTGCTTTTGCAAATTTTAACAAGCGAGTATTTTGTGATATATATATATATATATATATATATATATATATATATATATATATATATATATATATATATATATATATATATATATATATATATGTGTGTGTGTGTGTGTGGTGTGTGTGTGAAGTCTAGACCAGTGGTTCTCAACCTTTTTGTGCCGCTGCATCCCTTCATCATATGTTCAGAATGTCATTCCCCTACCCCCCTTTCTTATTTTCTCCCTATAGATCTCCCATCCCAGCCCCGCCCCTACACAGTATACGTTAAAATGAAATATAAATTTAACAACACATACTAGAACAAGTCTAGACTCTACATAAAACGTGATTTACGGGTCTACTTACGTCATAAAACGAATTTCAGAATGGCGAGAAGTACAGAACCGTAAAGTATGGAGGGAAAATCAATATCAAATAATCGGTTCTTGTATTAACCCGATCAGGAAATAATCTTAATTCTCTCTCCCCCCCCCCCCCCCCCCCCCCCCCCCCCGGAAACCCTAAAATACCCCCTGGGTGAGGGGGGGGGGAATTCCCCACCGGTTGAGAACCACTGGTCTAGACAATAAAGGTGGTTAGGTGTATTCATTACAAACGTCTAGATATTGAAGACGGGTGGATGTTTATACGTGAAAGTCTTGACAATAAAGATGTTTATGTTTGGTTATACGAAAGTCTGGACAATCTAGATGGTTGGGTGTATTTATATGAAAGCCTGGACATTCAACATGATTAGGTGTGTTTATATGAAATTGTGGACAATCAACACGATTAGGTGTGTCCGGAAAATCAAGATGTTTATATGTGTTGATGTGAAAGTCTGGACAATCAAGACAGTTAGGCGTGTTTATATGAATATATACATACTAATTAATAAAAAATTTAGAAATGCTTTAATTAATGTAAAGACAATGCCTGGTGCTGACTGTAATAGTGATCATGTACCACTATATGGACAAATAAAAGTAAGATTAAATAGAGGGGAAAAATGGTTAAGTACATGAGACTTAATAAAGAGGTTCTGAAAATAGATAAAGAAATGCAAGAACAATACAGAGTGACTGTGAAAAATAGGTACAATGCAATAGCTAAAATACAGAGTATACATGAACAATGGGAAATGTTAAGGGACTCCATTTATCAAACTAGCAAAGAAGCATTACCGAAGAGAGGCAAAATAGCTAAGAAAAAATGGATGAATGAACAAATCTTAAAACTGATAGACAAAAAAACAAACAGAGTAAAAATGACAAACAAGAATACGCTAAGATAAATAAAGAAATAAAAGATAAATGTGGGAAGGCTAAAGAAAGTTGGTTAAACGAGCATTGCAAAAAAAAAAAAATAAATGAATTAAATTCCATTAAAGATACAAAAAATATGCACAGACAAATCAGTGAGCTTACAGGCAGAAAAATAAGAATAAATACAGGGTGTTTGAAATCAAAAACAGGAAAGATATTATTAGAGGAAGGTGCTATAATGAAGAGGTGGAATGAGTATATAAGAGAATTATATGATGGAGAAAGGGAAGAATTAACAGAAGATAGTAACTTAGAAGGTCCACCTATTCTGAAAGAAGAAGTCGCTGACGCTATGAAACGTATGAAGAAAGGAAAAACAGCTGGGCCAGATGAAATCACAATAGAAGAATTAGAAGTATTGGGAGAATTTGGAGTAGATATATTAACCAAAATGTTGAATGATATTTACAGCAGTGGATATTTACCCAGTGATATGCTGAAGATCTGTATTTATAGCTATACCAAAAAGACCAGGAGCAATTGATTGTGAAGATTTTCGTACAATTAACCTTATAAACCATATCACTAAGCTTCTACTCAGAATCATAATGAGAAGAACCAAAACGAAAATAAAATGGAAATTAGTGAAGAACAGTATGGATTTGTGGAAGGAAAGGGCACAAACAATGCAATTTATACATTACGGACACTAATAGAAAGGTCAATAGAGAAACAGAGAGACATATATTTGTGCTTCATAGGATTATACTAAGGCATTTGATAAAGTAAAACATGATGAACTGATTAAAATGTTGGAAGATATCAACATTGATGGAAAAGATTTAAGAATAATAAAGAATGTTTACTGGAACCAAGTAGCAGCAATTAAAATGGGAAATAAAGAGGGTAGTTACGAACAGATAAAGCTAGGAGTACGACAAGGGTGTGTCTTGTCACCAGATCTTTTCTCTCTGTATAGCGAAGTAATAATGAGAGAAATCAAAGAGATGCCAGGAATACTAGTTGGAGGTTATAATATAAATAATATACGCTATGCAGATGACACAGTATTGGTGGCGGACTAATTCAACAGACCTACAACAATTATTAGAGGATGTAGTAACAGAGAGTGCAAGGAAAGGACTCTCCTTGAATATCAAGAAAACAGTAACAATGGTAATATCAAAGAAAATGGTGACACCAAAATGTGACATAGAAATAGAAGGGAAAATCCTTAACCAAGTTGATAATTTTAGATACCTAGGGGCATTTATAACATCAGATGGAAGATGTACAACAGAGATTAGGAGCAGAATAGGGCAGGCCAAAGCCGCATTTCAGAAAATGAAGAGTATCTTATGCAATAAGTCGCTATCACTGAATGTAAGAAAGAGAGTGCTGAAATGCTATGTAGAACCAGTTTTGCTGTATGTCAGTGAATCTCGGAATGTAAATGAACAAATTAAGAAGAAATTAGAAGGAACAGAGATGTGGTTCCTGAGACGAATGTTGCGAATTCCTTGGACTTCCAGAGTAACTAACGACGACTGCCTGAAACAGGCTAATGAAACTAGAACATTATATACAACAATAAGACAGAGACAAACATCTTTCTTCGGTCACGTGATGAGAAGAGAGGCATTGGAGAACATCGTAACAACTGGAAAGATCGAGGGGAAGAGAGGCAGAGCCAGACCAAGAGAAATGATGCTGGATGGATTGAGACGGTGGCATGGAGGAATATCAGCAGCAGAGTTGATCCAGAAAACCGAAGACCGAGATCTATGGAGAGCCATGAACGCCTACGTCAGCCGGCACGGCACTTGATGATGATGATGATGGACAATCAAGATGGGTAGGAGTGTTTATATGAATGTATGGACAATCAAGATGGTTAGGAGTGTTTATATGAAAACATAAACAAACAGAACCAATAGGTGTATTTGTGCAAAGTTTGCGGTATGGAATATTTGTATGATACCAAGTCACAATACTGCTTTGCGTATACGGACAGGTGAAAGTAGGGAGTCTACGTGACATAGTGGCTACACCCCATGTCTAGCGCTCAGAGGGTTGTGGGTTCGATTCGCTTGTGGGTTCGTCACAGTGGTTTAGAAAATAAAAGATTTGTGATGGGAGGCATGGTAACTTGAAAAAATAATGCGTGAGTCGAATGGCACAAAGGTGGACACAAGACATTGAAGATAACTTGGTCATCAAAATGCGTGGGGCAGGATATTGGCAATGAACCGAGAATATTGTCAGTGGGTCGTAAGAAGAGCGACGTTTTACAAAAGACATGGTTGGAGAAACCCGGTGCAATGATAACATGACTATGGGTCTCAAAAGAAAATGTACACGATGGATGAGAAAAAGGGACGTCAACGAGAATTAATTCATTAAATGAATCACGATATGAGAAAAGTAAACATTAATGTTAACTGCACTATTTATTTTTCAGGTACCGGCGAAACACCGAGCAGTAGCAGAATTAGTTGTGAAGGAGCAGCAATTTACCGCAACATTCAAGACAACGACGCAGATTACGAGGCCGTGTGGTAGTCATGGTAACTAATCCTGCTCAACAATACATTTCTGCAGTGTGTGGAGCACGACTTCAGTGAAATCATTAAATCACAAAAGGACTACAGTAAACATTTCACCTTAGATGACGTCAACAAGCAGACTGTGAAGAGGGAGGTTACTGGCATATGCCAGTTTCAGTACGGGGTAGAGCAGCATGTCCACCTGTACGAGAGTCCCATAGAGGAGGTTCACGAAAGCTAGATACATACTCTGAATGTATATCAAGGCATTCCGGGCAAAAGTATTGTAAAGTGGCTTCATACTGCTTATACTGGGTTGCCAGATGTTCTCACTGAGAAACCAGGACTTTCTCTTAGAAGCAAAGATATCACATTAATTAATACTGTCACTCATCGTCATCATCATCATCACGTGTTTTGTCAACTGGCGTAGGCGGTCATGCCCCTCCACAGATCTGTGTTCTTGGTGTTCCTGATCAACTTTATTGACGATATTCCTGTACGCTACCATCGTGCATCATTTCTCTCGGTCTGCATCTACCTCTGCCTCTTCTCCCACCGATCTGTCCAGTCCATGTTTCCCAATGCCCCTCTTCTCCCACCGATCTGTCCAGTCCATGTTTCCCAATGCCCCTCTTCTCCCACCGATCTGTCCAGTCCATGTTTCCCAATGCCCCTCTTCTCCCACCGATCTGTCCAGTCCTTGTTTCCCAATGCCCCTCTTCTCCCACCGATCTGTCCAGTCCATGTTTCCCAATGCCCCTCTTCTCCCACCGATCTGTCCAGTCCATGTTTCCCAATGCCCCTCTTCTCCCACCGATCTGTCCAGTCCATGTTTCCCAATGCCCCTCTTCTCCCACCGATCTGTCCAGTCCATGTTTCCCAATGCCCCTCTTCTCCCACCGATCTGTCCAGTCCATGTTTCCCAATGCCCCTCTTCTCCCACCGATCTGTCCAGTCCATGTTTCCCAATGCCCCTCTTCTCATTATAATATCACAGAATATTAATTGTGTCTTTCTTATACTGGGTGTTTGTAAAGTTTCACTACACTTTGCATGTAGAACAAATTTGAAAAATGAATTTCATGATGTAATTAAAAGATGTGCCCCACAGTCCATCGTGAAGCAATAAGTAGTGAAAAGCTGTCGTCTCTTAGAGTAATTCTTTGCACTCCAAAAAGAATGGTGTCATCAACGGAAGAAAGCATTTTTTTTTCCAAATTTGTTCTACATACAAAGTGTAGTGAGACTTTACAAACACCCTGTAGATATATATAATGTTGTACTTTCAGTAGACTGTTAGTTATTATGGCAGTCCAAGGTATTCAGTAGACTGTTAGTTATTATGTCAGTCCAAGGTATTTACAACATTCGCCCCAGTAACGTCTTTTCATTGCTTCCAAGCTCTTCCTTGCGTTCATTTATATGAAAGTCTGTTCATTCAGGTTCCATAATTCACTGTCGTCGAAAAATGCATTCGAGGCGCTCTTTTATTCCATTATTTCCCCTGTCAGATAACAAATTTAATCCTCTGAAGTCTGGGTGGCGAAGTTGTCAAGCCGTTTGACTCGGGATCCGAAGGTTGTTGGTTCGATTCCGGGCTGCGTCCTTCGGTTCACGAGTGAAATTTTTTGGAGACTCCAGTGGGTCGTCGCTAGAGCTACAGAGTTCGTGCTTTGTGCGACGCTTTCCGTGCTGCGGAAAGAGACCGAGCTATATGGGATAGAAACCCGGTGCAATTAAGTCGACCCTGTCGACATTTAAGCGACTTTTTTTTTTTTTAAAAGCCATAATTCACTGTCATATAGCAAATCAGTTTTCTAAATAAAATGTCAGTACTCTCTTTCTGGCAGTTCAGTGATATTCTTATTGCATAAGATACGGTATTTTAAAAAAAAAAATTTTTATTTTCTGAAATGCAGCTTTTGTTTGAAAAATTGTTCTCCTCATCTCTGCCGCAATTTAAACTGTTCTTCCAACTAATAAGCGAGAAACAGTTCGATTTAATTAATTTTTTATTTGACAGGGGGAAAAAACGGAATAAAAGAGGGCCTCGAATGCATTTTTCGACGACAGCTAAATTATTTCATAAAATATCGGGTCTGGTCATAAAACCAGGAAAGTCTGGCAACCCTAACCTTATGAAAGGTTTATTAATTTTGGGAGGCGAAGCCGAATGTAATGTTGATACTGGGACACAGAAAACAATTTTCCGAGAAGGAAGTCCAGTAACTCTCAAACATGTATGTCGTATGAGATATCCTTTTTGTATTGTGTAATTGTGTTTTTGTTTAATTTACTTAATTATAATAACACTGGCTTAATTGATTGGTCAGTTGATTGGAGGATAATCTAGAGGACTGTGAGGTCTGGCCCTTAACTCATTGTCGGAAGTCCAGTATTTGGTGGAAGATATTTCCAAGCATTCAAATTGGGATAACATCTACTGAACTATTTGTTTCATTTAGCGCTGGTTATATTTTTGAATATCTTCTGTATTACGACTTATGATGAACCTACTATTTTGAAAACCATGGAAATAATTAACTAAGTTATAGATTAAATGTGTGTAAAGAGTTATATATGATGATGATGATAAACATAAAGTGTGTAACTCCGACGCCATATTGTATAGCTTAACGTATTGGCTACTAGTATGTTATATCATATTGATAGCAATCAATCCCTACACTGGCAATAAGTTGGACTTAATCTTTAACTTATCGTTAAGAAAGCAATGGCAAACTACTGAACGTAAAATAGTAAATCTTAGTATTCATCCTGGGTTTGATTTCAGCATCCTGCAAAGGACATGCAACATTTGTTTTACTATGTATTTTACAACTACACCAGTGACAGCCAGTAGCCACGTCTTCCATTATTGTTTCTTCTAAGCACATGGTGCATTTAATATGAACTTAATATTATAGTTTTCGACATATTATATTATTTATGTACCCGTTTTATTTGATGTTCAGATCTTGTCATATGTCAATATTTGTAAACATGCATTCAAAATATGGGTCACGCACGGTATGTCCAGTGTGCCCATAGTGTGAAAAAAGAGATCTTTACTTAGTTCATGGGTCCGAGTCCATTTTGAGAACAAAACGAAACTGTCCACCTTGTCTCAACCAGCCTATGTGGCATCGGTTATTGTACTGGTGGTTCATGGTGCGGAGTAAGTTTGTTTATTTCTTTGCGCCAGTGTTTTGCTGGCTTATCGAAGTTGACGACTTTATGCCTGTGTCTTCAGCTGGGAGATTCGTTGGCCGGCAAGTTTTCCCTTTGAGTGTATCTTTTTAGGCGGCTTCTTCTGTCAGTGTTGGCTTCTGGCTCGTCTGATGTGCTAGGGTGCTGTCATTATACTGGTTCCTTGTACGATTGTTGGTTATTCGTCCTCTTCCTCTGATGTGGTGTAGGTGTATTCGTCCTCCTGAGGAGGACCATGCGTCTTCTTGTCGTTGGCGTTCTTCTTCCATTTTCTGTTCGAGGAGCTTCATTTCCTTTTTATATTGTTGGACCCATGTGCCTTTAGGCTCCTGTATTCCTTGCCTGATCTGCCTTTCCTTCCGTTTGTGGACAGCTTCCCACACCAAACTTCTTTCTTCGTGTGTTGATTCTTTCTTGTATACGCCCCAGTCTTCTTCCGGTTTGTCGGTGTTCTCCTTCGTACTTTCTTGATGAGTCTGGCAGATTTCTGGTTTCTCCTGGCTCTTTTTGGGCATCTCGGCTGGGCTGGTGTCTCTAGTTTGCTGTTCTTGATTGGTTTCATCTTGCATCTTCTTGTCTCCTTTCTTGTGGATGGTCTTCATCAGCTTATCGATGTTTTTCTGTTGAGTTTCACCTGCGGTTTCTCTGCGTTCATTTCATTGGGTTCATCTGTCTTGTTTTGGGATAATTCCCTTTCTGCTTTTTGCATTTGTCTCTCCGCCTTGATGTCTCGTAGAATTTCTTCGTTCTTCTTGGTCGCCTGGATCATGTTCTCCACCTCTTGTGTTATGTTTCGCTTGATCTCTTGTAGTTCATTGAGCAGGCTTTTCGCTGTCGCTATTCAGTGCCAGTTTTTGCAGTGTCGTGACCTGTCTCTTTAGCTCGTCGATCTGGCTCTGCAACATTGATTTTTCCGCTTGCGAGATGCATGATGCTGTCTTGCACCTCCGTATTGCTTCTTTAAATGGTGTGTTCGTCGTTATGGCGATCTTTAAGACATCTCTATGTCTTTGGAGGTACGGACAGCCCAGGTATCTTGCTCCAGTGTTTGCCCAGGCAGTTGGCGCACTTTCGTTTGATGTTGGTGCACGGAAGTCCATGTCCAGCTTGGCTAGCGGACACTCCCTGAAGGCGTGTTGATCGGCGCAGTAGCGGCAGATTTCTGTTTTACTGCGACATGTTGCTCTGCTGTGGCCGGCCCTCTGGCATCTGGAGCACTGAGTGACTCTTGGGATGAATCTCTCTGGCTGTTGCATTTTCTTGTTGATGGAGACAGTTGTCGGCATTTCGCTCCCCTCAGTGGTCACCACCACCAGCGTCGTAGGTATCTTAGGAGTATGTTAATATCCGCTCCGCTTTTAAGACTTGGATGCTGAGATTTTCCTCCTGTATCTGCTTTAAGATTTCTTCGTCCGTTAGCTCCACATGAATCCGTTTAACGACCCATCTGACTGTTTTTGTGTCGGTTTTACCGGCTCTAGTGTCTTTCTCCTCCTTTTTCTCCGCTGTCTTGGATCTTGTTAGAGGTGGGCTGTCATCGGTCTTTCTTGTAGTAGCTTCCGTTGCTGTGACTGTAGTTAAGGGGTTTTGGTTGCTTGCAGGCAGGTTCTCGGCGTTCGTCTTCTTCGAGGACTTGGCGGCTCCCACGCTACACATCTTGTGGGACTGCTGTTTCTTAGTGTTGGTTTTGCGTACCATTTTCCTCCCCCGTATCAGGCTTCTTGACTAATTTAAGGCGACTGTCTTAATAGGCGCTCGCAAATGCGCAAACAATGGCAGATATTATATGGGAAATAAATGTTGTATACAAATAACGCTGTCTGAACTTATATACCATAATTTTACGTCACCGAATTCTAAATAAATTTTTATTTCCAACTTACGGGATATGGTCGCTCAGAAACAATGGCAAACTACTGAGCGTAATCTTGCCAAGAAATCAACAATCAGTTGAAAGATGCTGATGTTGACAGCGATGTCCTGTAAACAATATGCTGGGAAAAAAATCCAGATTTTAGAACCTATTTAATGTCAGGGACGTACAATTTGTTAACACTTTAATTTCTGCTTCTTTAGTGGTTCATTTTTTTCTCTTAAGACGATTGTTGACACTTTGAGCCGTGCTATAAATGTTTACACACCAATGGTCACTTCTAAGGGCGATATGGTCAATATCACACTTGGTCGCCTTTACCAGTTTAGACATTTCTTACTATGCATCTTGGGCTGAAAGGACGCTGGGGACCAATACTGTTTTACAAATCCGTCTTGTGTTAATTGTATGTTATGTTAATTAATATTTGCAACTATACTTCATGTGCTTAATTTTATATTATGTTTAACACAAAATGTTTTAAACACATGACATAATCAAATAAATACATTATTGTAATAATTACGATCTTAACTTACCTATAGTTCACAGTGTGTTTATGAGTAGCAGCGGATATCTTCTTCTTCTTCTTCTTCTTCTTCTTCTTCTTCTTCTTCTTCTTCTTCTTCTTCTTCTTCTTCTTCTTCTTCTTCTTCTTCTTCTTCTTCTTCTTCTTCTTCTTCTTCTTCTTCAGCGTTCCGAGCCATTGAGGTTCTTTGCTGCAGATACAATCCGTCTCCATTCGTCGCAGCGGATATGTTATTGTAAAATAAATAAATTAATAATAAATTTGCCCCGAAGCTGGAAGCTGGTGTGGGTCTGTAATGTGACAGGACCATCACATGTTGTACGCCTAACCGCACGGAGGGGTGGGGGACCAGTCTCCCTGACTGCACGGAGGGGTTGGGGACCAGTCTTCCCTGACTGCACGGAAGGGTGGGGGACCAATCTTCCCTGACCGCATGGAGGGGTGGGGGACCAGTCTTCCCTGACTGCACGGAAGGGTGGGGGACCAGTCTTCCCTGACCGCATGGAAGGGTGGGGGACCAGTCTTCCCTGACCGCATGGAGGGGTGGGGGACCAGTCTTCCCTGACCGCATGGAGGGGTGGGGGGACCAGTCTTCCCTGACCGCATGGAAGGGTGGGGGACCAGTCTTCCCTGACCGCATGGAAGGGTGGGGGACCAGTCTTCCCTGACCGCATGGAGGGGTGGGGGACCAGTCTTCCCTGACAGCATGGAGGGGTGGGGGACCAGTCTTCCCTGACCGCATGGAGGGTGGGTGGGGGACCAGTCTTCCCTGACTGCACGGAGGGTAGGGGGAACAGTCTTCCCTGACTGCACGGAGGGTAGGGGGAACAGTCTTCCCTGACTGCACAGAGGGTAAGAGGAACAGTCTTCCCTGACTGCACGGAGGGTAGGGAGAACCAGTGTTCCCTGACTGCACGGAAGGTATTGAGAACCAGTGTTCCCAGGTCAACGCAAGTGTGGAAACCTTTGTCAGAACGCGCTGACGTTATCAGCGCAGTACACCATTCTATATTCCTTCCTTCCTTCCTTCCTTCCTTCCTTCCTTCTTTTTTTACTTCCAGCTTACTTATACCTCCTCCTCCTCCTCATCATCATCATCATCATCATCATCAACCTTCTTCTTCTTGTTCTTCTTGTTCTTGTTCTTCTTCTTCTTGTTCTTGTTCTTGTTCCTCTTCTTCTTCTTCTGTTTCACACCTCCTCCTCCTCCTTTTTCTTCGTCTTATTTTGGTTGGTCTGGAGCAGACAACGACTATCAAGATCTTTCAATCCGCTCGATCGTCTAATGCCTGCATGAAGTCGCTGACACGAGTATAATTAATTACCGCCCATCTTTTTTCAGTGTCCCACACACATAAGTCTCTGTCTTCCTCTTCCTCTCTGGCCTAGAATGTTCCGCACATAAGGCTAATAATTATCGTGTTCGATCCACTTCTTGCACTGAATTGTCCCATCAATGTCATTTATAGTGTGCCCATGGCTGTGATAAGCAGCGGTGGTGGTTTCATCTTCAAGAGTTTTCGCTGATATTGGTAAGAGCACGGTCAGACCTGGGTTCCCCTCCTGTACTCGCTGGTTCCCTACAAGAGCGAAAGGCTTGGAACCTATTTCTCCGTACATACAGGCCTGCAGAATATGAGGGCCCTAAGACTTCACATGGTCACACCAGGTTCTTGCTATGGGACTATTATCTTTGTAAAACCAGATCAGATATCAATACCGCAGAGTTGTTTTCTTCCCTCCGTAACATTCTTCTCTCAAATACCATCTCCACGGCCTCAAGTCTGTTTCTTCTAAAGTTAAAAGTTAAAGAGTAGGCCGTAAAGCAGTGGCACATTCAACATTTTTATGGGAGAAAATCTACACACTGGTAGATAGGGCTCGTTGACTTGGAGGGAGCATGCCTAGAATAAGCCAACCGTATACACATGTTTGGCCACGTTATGAGACAACAAAAACTTTAAAATGTTGTGACAACCGGAAAGATTTGAGGAAAGAGAGCTAGAGGAAGATAGCATGAGAAGATTCTTGGCAGTCTTGTGTCATGGCACGGAAGGGAGTCAACACACAAATTGATCCATGACGTCGGAGATCGCAATTTGTGGAGAGGCATGTTCGCTCACGCCAGCCTGCAAGGCACTGGTTGATGATGACACTCATGTACGCCGATGTCGGATACACCGATCTCTGAGTTGTATAACTAGATGTGACGTACTCCCCTCCAAACAGGAACGAAGAAGAAGGTGCATAGCAATCGGGGATTTCAGTGCTGGACCCAAGGAGTGGGATGACTCCAGTAGTGATCGCCACAGCCTGGCCCTGAAGCAGGTACTATTAAGCGTGGACCAGTATCTTCTATAAAAAAAAAAAACGGCAGTTCGTCTAGGCTTGCATCTAGATCAGACGATACAGACACCGCGATAGACCTGACCAGTACACACTTTGTAGTTTCTCCCTCAGCATGATGGTCTGTGTAAGGTGAAAGTGATCACCCTACCGCACCTGGAACTTGTAGATAGGTATAATATCACAAGACAACAGAATCTAAACAATCTTTTTGTTATCAATCAGAGAAGATCAGCACTAGGGGTCTTGGGAGTAATCCAGCCTCATAACATGGATACCATATAATTTTGGGAAGACTTCGATAATAAGGTGGTGACGAATGGAACTGGCTACTCAGCCTCATTACGACAGTGCTTATAAAATGTTATTTCCTAACACTCCACACCTTAACTGCAACATATACCAGATAGCTAGTTTTACTATCCTGAAAAGTTAGGTATTACTCGTTAAGTTAGTTAGTTAACGGACAGATCAGTCTTGTACATGGAACCATTCATTTCATAAGGTCCCGGGTTCAGGCCCCGGTGAGGACCGGGATTTATTTAAAAAATCCACCTGGACTTCCAGTAATAACATTTCCCCTGATCTCTGGGTAGTGAGATCGGACGCCCGTGTGTATTGTTGCGCACGTAAAAAATCCCTTGGCAGTTGGAAATCGAAAATGAGTGGCCTAACGGCGCTGTCCGGGCAAAATTTAGAGTTAAAAATCTACCCAAAGTATTTCAGGATCCTCGCCGATGCAACGGAGTTCGTGCATTGAGCTGAGTTTCTCCAGAATCAGATTTGAGTTAGGAGGAAAACGGAGCACTTATGGGTTAAACCGTGTGCCGTGATGTTGATCCAACGACTAAACTAAAACTAAACTTAACTAATTTCATAAGTACTAGGATCCCATCCTCAGTAAATCACGACACAAGTTCTGTGTTGATTTATTAATCTTCTTTGGCTTCCTGCAAAGTGTTCTTGTCTGGTCACACCTCCTTTAACTTGCTGTTCTCGCAGTCTGACCATGGTTGTAGATTCAGCCATCACTTGGTTCTCGCAAGTCTTACTTCTCTTAGAGGATTCAGTATATCAGCAAGGTCCATGGCTCGTCTGTTTCTCCACAGTAGCCTTACCTGCAAGCCTGTCAGCCTGTACATTTCCTTTTACACCCGCATGCCCTGGCACGAAAATGAAACTAATCTTTGCCAGCCATGATCGCCCCAAGGACACCAACCAGTGTCTTCGGATCCAGCCCATCTCTATCTCCCTGAGCATAATCATTGTGTGACTAAGCAAGCATGACCGAGTGAAGGTCTGTATCTCGAGCTATGTTATTGCTTTTCATACTGCCATGACCTCAATAGTTGGACAACTTGTGGTCAGGGAAAAAGTACCAGGTTCTTCCTTCATAATTCTCCATCCAGCTTGAGCCACCGACCAATCTGTGTGTATGACAGCATCACGGTCTAAAGAGTTCTCGAAGATTAAAGCCTGTACTTACGCCTCCACAGCAGCCGGAATTTCTTGTCTGCATTTTCTGTCGAATGTAAACTGAAAAGGACGTACATAATTCTGTTGGCACTTGTACCCATTCGTCGCCAGGTTCTAAGTCTTCAAGTGAACATACCTGTTGAAGATTGTCTTCTGCTTGGCCATCCACGACTTCCCTATTTTAAATCTACTGCCCTTTACCTTCTTAATGTCGTTATGCAGTGGATGTTGTGTGTTTGTGTTGACTCTGAGGTAGGAACGTGCTCGGCGCAATTGTATTCTGTCCCCCATGGTTGAAAGATCGAGAAGGCAGCGCATCGCCCTGCACGCGGTATCTCTTGTACGTGATCCATGGCGAAGGTGTTACGGACGCTCTTCGTGATCCCGCATACCCACGTTCCAAACACAGCTGGGCGTGATTTGGCAGCAGAATGCATTGCGTTGGCTTTTTACGAATTGGTATGGTGGATGCCGGTCATTCAGAAAGCAATGGCAAACTACTGAACGTAAAACTTAAAAGAGATCACGAGAGTAACAACAATTTTGTGTGTGTGGTGACTGCAACCTCCTGTTAAGGATATGCAACTAACTATCTCTCGTAAACTCAAGTATAATACGCATAGTTTCGTTCTGTGTCCTCTCCATCCTTTCTATCTGATTATGACTGAGAGTCAGGATTGCCATCGCATACTCAAAACCATAAAGGACCAGACCCTCTCGTAGAATACATAGATGGTGCTGCTTACAGTTTGCCGCCGCCATTACCCTCCTCGCAGCCAAACCCCGCTTGACCTTTGTTATCACCTGGTCTATGTGTTCAGTATGAGAAGGGCTTCGGTCAGATCGTATCCCCATGTATTTCATTCCGTGCGTTCTTTCCACAATGTCTGAGCACAGATTTACAGTTGATGTTAGAGTGTTTTCAATATGGTTATTCAAAGAAATGGTGTCAGGTCTTAGTCAGATATGACTGAGCTACCGTATAAGATTAGACCGTACTACCTGCTTTCTGTTTAGCGCCGAACGTTGGGCGGCGCTAACCAAACCCGACACCCCACATTGTGCCAACGGCTTCGGGCGGAAGAGCGCAATTGGGAGTGTACAAGCCTTACCCTGGTGCGAGGAAATGCAATCTAAAGACAAAATGTCATGGCAGGGCAGACCAGGCCCTAAGCCTTGGTTGGCGGCTGGTCTAGGATCGAAGCTCCGACAGGCGGACAGTTAGAGCATTGCTTTGCTGATCCGGCAGCTTCTGCAGCTTGTCTTGTTCCAGATGTAGAGGTGTTACCTTTCCTCTGGAGTGAACTAGGCAGGCCGAGAGAGGGATCATGCTACATGGGCAACACATGATCTCTATATTTTAGCCCAGGCTTTGTGCTATGGAGAGGCAATAACTCCATCCCTGGTCTTAACTGGTCTCGGAATCAAAGCGAGAGGCAACTGTTACGGGTTATAAGTCCCTGTCAATTGGCGTAGACATGGGGCGCCACGCGTTGCCTCTGACGGTGGGAGACACCTACAGGTGTCACTGATCAGCTACCGCCCGCCTCAAGCTGGGCAGCCCCCGGCCAATTGGGTGCTGATCCGCCACAGCCTGCCTGCTTCAATGGGTGCTTGGGGCTAGGACAAAATCTGAATCGCAGGCTGTAAAACCAATGCACCAGGTACTAATAAAAAGAAAAATAGAAACCTCAAGCTACGGCTTGCAACCTGGAACGTGAGAACCATGTGTCCAGGATTTTCCACTGACTTGATCAATATTGACGATGTGAGAAAAATGTCTGTGATTGATGCCGAACTCAATCGCCTTAACATTGATATTGCTGGCCTGCAGGAGACTCGCCTCGCTGAGGAAGGGTCACTCAGGGAAAAACAATTACACCTTTTTTGGAAGGGTAGAGGGCAGGCAGAAAAAAGGCAACACGGTGTGGGCTTTGCAGTGAAGAATTCGCTACTGGGAATGATTGAAATTCCAGCGGGAGGAAATGAAAGACTATTATCCCTGCGCTTGGCAACCTCTTGTAGTTTTGCCACCATTATTATTACATATGCACCGACACTCGATTCCTCTGATGATGTGAAGGATTCGTTCTATGAGGAGTTAGACTCCGTGATCAAGGCAGTTCCAAAATCTGACTACATTTATATGCTCGGTGATTTCAATGCTCGTGTGGGCAAGGACTCGAGTTCATGGCCAGTGTGCCTTGGAAAATACAACATCGGTCGCATGAATGAAAATGGGCAAAGGCTGCTGGAGCATTGCACCAGAAATGACCTATGTATTACAAACTCCTTTTTTAAAACAAAAGAGCTGCATAAGGTCACATGGAAACATCCAAGATCCGGCCATTGGCACCAGCTGGACTTCATCATCACACGGAGACAACATCTGAACCATATATCATTGACTCGAAGTTACCACAGTGCTGACTGTGATACGGATCATTCTTTGGTTGTTGCAAGGGTTAGACTGAGACCAAAGAGAATCTACACAGCTAAACACAAATCTAGCCCCAGGATTAATATTATTAACACTCACGATCCTGAAAAGTGCTTTCAGTTTCAACAGCAACTTGAAGACGCTTTCACTGATACACCAGAAAATTGTACAGTAAATGAAAAGTGGGGTCAACTTAAGGAAACTCTTTATAAAACTGCCTGTAGGGGTTTACGGCACTGTGGATCATAAGAGGCAGGACTGGTTTGCGGCAAACAGCCAGACTCTGCAGCCCTTGATTGATAAGAAGAAGATAGCTCTCTTAAGAAACAAGGAAAGACCAACGCGTAACACTCTCAGTGAGCTAAGCAAGCTAGGAAGGATGTGCAAAAGGCTGCCAGGCAGTGTGCAAATGATTATTGGATCAAGTTATGTGAGTCCATTCAAATCGCAAGTGATAAGGGAAACATCAGAAGCATGTATGAAGGAATAAAGAAAGCCTGTGGTCCAATGATCAAAAGAAGTGCACCATTGAAAACCTTGACTGGAGAAATCATAACTGATAAGAAACAGCAGATGGACAGATGGGTAGAGCACTATTTGGAGCTTTACTCAAGTGAGACCAAACTAGCGGATGATGCCCTCAACGCCATAGAGGCTCTACCAACTCTTGACCACCTGGACACACTTCCCACCATAACAGAAGTTAAGTGTGCTATAAATGAACTTGCATCTGGCAAGGCTCCAGGTAAGGATGGGATTCCAATAGAGGTTATCAGGAGTGGGCAAGACACACTCACTCTACAGATCCACCAGCTAATAGAGCTATGCTGGCGAGAAGGACAAGTCCCACAGGATTTCAAAGATTCAAGCATCATAACACTGTACAAGAACAAGGGCGATCGGAGCGACTGCAACAACTATAGGGGTATCTAACTTCTGTGTATTGTTGGAAAAGTATGTGCCAGAATTGTTCTGCGCAGACTTCAAGTCCTAGGAGATCAAGTCTACCCCGAATCACAGTGTGGCTTTCGAGAGAACCGGTCTACCATTGATATGCTATTCTCATTGCGACAAATGCAAGAAAAATGCCGTGAACAGAATCAACCACTGTTTATTGCCTTCATCTACCTCCCAAAGTCATATGATTTGGTAAGTCGTGAGGGTCTGTTCAAGGCACTGTCCATTGTGGAATCGTTCCACATAGGTATGAAGAGTATAATCAAGTTTGATGGTGCAACTTCTGAAGATTTTGAAATCAAGAGTGGAGCTAAGCAAGGTTGTGTACTAGCTCCCACCCTCTTTGGAATATACTTTTCACTTCTACTGAAATATGCAATGTCTACTATCTGCATTCTCCAATGCTTGTTCTGAATATGGTTTAACAGTTAGCATAAAGAAGACACAGATTATGTCACAAGGTGCACATGGGGTACCATCAATCTTTATTGACGATGCCGATCTAGAGACGGTAGACCATTTTACATATCTAAGATCAGTGGTAAATAGCAAATTATCCCTAGATCAGGAAATCAACATCCGGATTGGTAAGGCAGCAAGAACAATGAACAGGTTAAGAAAAAGAGTTTGGGAGAACAGGAGGCTTACTGCCAAAACAAAAGTCCTGCAAAGAATTCTTGGTATTAAGTGGCAAGACAAAATCACAAATACTGAAGTATTGGAAAGATCAGGTTGTGTGACGGTTTATTCCATGCTCAGTCTTCGTAAACTTAGATGGATAGGACATCTTAGGAGGATGAATGATGGTAGAATACCAAAGGACATCTTTGTTGGTGAATTACAGATGGATAAGAGATCTCAGGGTCGGCCTCTACTACGATACAAAGATGTGTGTAAGCGGGACATGATTGATGCAGGCATTGATAATGCACACTGGGAGCAAATCACCGCTGAACGTGTTGCATGGAGGACAAACATCAGAAATTGAATAAAGACAAAGGAAAAAAATTATTGCAGATCAGTCAAACACCGAGCGTGTGAGACGTAAGAGGTGCATGATGGTGGAAATGACCACATATTCACATGCACCGACTGTGAACGAACATTTACAGCGCGAATTGGCCTTATCAGTCACTTTCGCTACCGCCATAGGTAAAAGTTATTATGCATTTTTAAAGCACAAACTATCGTTTGTCAAGAAGGCAAGGTGCCAATGTAATGCATTAAAAAAAAAACACCATTACAATGCCTCCTTCGTTGGGTTGATCATACCGCGAGTTTCACCACACCGAGTGCTAATATGATTGACTTCTATTTGTAGTTCCAAAGCAACCTGATCTCTGTCTCTACCCTGACGATATACTAACACATTCTCGGAATACGACATTGTCCTGCTCCCGTCAAGTGGTATCCACACCGGACATACACTAGTCTGTGGAACACCATGGACATACACTAGTCTGTGGAACACCATGGACATACACTAGTCTGTGGAACACCATGGACATACACTAGTCTGTGGAACACCATGGACATACACTAGTCTGTGGGGCAACATGGACATACACTAGTCTGTGGAACACCATGGACATACACTAGTCTGTGGAACACCATGGACATACACTAGTCTGTGGGGCAACAAGGACATACACTAGTCTGTGGAACACCATGGACATACACTAGTCTGTGGGGCAACATGGACATACACTAGTCTGTGGAACACCATGGACATACACTAGTCTGTGGGGCAACATGGACATACACTAGTCTGTGGAACACCATGGACATACACTAGTCTGTGGAACACCATGGACATACACTAATCTGTGGGGCATCAGGACATACACTAGCCTGTGGGGCAACATGGACATACACTAATCTGTGGGGCATCAGGACATACACTAGTCTGTGGGGCAACATGGACATACACTAGTCTGTGAGACACCATGGACATACACTAGTCTGTAGAACACCATGGACATACACTAGTCTGTGGAACACCATGGAAATACACTAGTCTGTGGAACACCATGGACATACACTAGTCTGTGGAACACCATGGACATACACTAGTCTGTGGAACACCATGGACATACACTAGTCTGTGGAACACCATGGACATACACTAGTCTGTGGAACACCATGGACATACACTAGTCTGTGGGGCAACATGGACATACACTAGTCTGTGGAACACCATGGACATACACTAGTCTGTGGGGCAACATGGACATACACTAGTCTGTGGAACACCATGGACATACACTAGTCTGGAACACCATGGACATACACTAGTCTGTGGAACACCATGGACATACACTAGTCTGTGGAACACCATGGACATACACTAGTACTGTGGAACACCATGGCCATACACTAGTCTGTGGGGCAACAATGGACATACACTAGTCTGTGGAACACCATGGACATACACTAGTCGTGGGCATCAGGACATACACTAGTCTGTGGGGCACATGGACATACACTAGTCTGTGGGCATCAGGACATACACTAGTCTGTGGGCATCAGGACATACACTAGTCTGTGGGCATCAGGACATACACTAGTCTGTGGGGCATCAGGACATACACTAGTCTGTGGGGCATCAGGACATACACTATCTGTGGGGCACCATGGACATACACTAGTCTGTGGACAGGACATACACTAGCTTGGGACAGGACATACACTAGTCTGTGGGCATCAGGACATACACTAGTCTGTGGGACATCAGGACATACACTAGTCTGTGGGACACATGGACATACACTAGTCTGTGGACACATGGACATACACTAGTCTGTGGGACACCATGGACATACACTAGTCTGTGGAGACAACATGGACATACACTAGTCTGTGGGACACATGGACATACACTAGTCTGTGGAGCACCATGGACATACACTAGTCTGTGGAACACCATGGACATACACTAGTCTGGGGGCAACCCATGGACAATACACTAAGTCCTGTGGAACACCATGGACATACACTAGTCTGTGGAACACCATGGACATACACTAGGACTGTGAGAAAATCATGGACATACACTAATCTGTGGAACACCATGGACAGTAAACTAGTCTTTGGAACACCAGTGACATACACTAGTCCTGTGGGAACACCATGGACATACACTATCCTGTGGGCATCCATGGACATACACTAAGTCGGTGGGGCAATCAGGAGACGATACACTAGTCTGTGGGGACAACATGGACATACCTAAGTCTGGTGGGAACACATGGACATACACTAAGTCTGTGGGGAACAACATGGACGAGACACATAGTCTGTGGAACACCATGGACATACACTAGTCTGTGGCAAACATGGACATACACTATCTGTGGGGCATCGGACTACACTAAGTCCTGTGGGAACAACATGGAACATACACTAAGTCTGTGGACTACCATGGGACATAACACTAGTCTGTGTGGGGCATCAGGACATACACTAGTCTGTGGGGCATCATGGACATACACTAGTCTGTGGGGCATCATGGACATACACTAGTCTGTGGGACACCATGGACATACACTAGTCTGTGGGGCATCAGGACATACACTAGTCTGTGGGGCATCAGGACATACACTAGTCTGTGGGGCATCATGGACATACACTAGTCTGTGGACACATGGACATACACTAGTCTGTGGGGCACAGGACATACACTAGTCTGTGGCAACAGGACATACACTAATCTGTGGGGCATCAGGACATACATTAGTCTGTGGGGCATCAGGACATACACTAGTCTGTGGGGCATCATGGACATACACTAATCTGTGGGGCATCAGGACATACATTAGTCTGTGGGGCATCAGGACATACACTAGTCTGTGGAACACCATGGACATACACTAGTCTGTGGGACACCAGGACATACACTAGTCTGTGGACATCATGGACATACACTAGTCTGTGGGGCAACATGGACATACACTAGTCTGTGGAACACCATGGACATACACTAGTCTGTGGAACACCATGGACATACACTAGTCTGTGGAACACCATGGACATACACTAGTCTGTGGAACACCATGGACATACACTAGTCTGTGGAACACCATGGACATACACTAGTCTGGTGGAACACATGGACATACACTAGTCTGTGGAACACCAGGGACATACACTAGTCTGTGGAACACCATGGACATACACTAGTCTGTGAGACATCATGGACATACACTAATCTGTGGAACACCATGGACATAAACTAGTCTGTGGAACACCATGGACATACACTAGTCTGTGGAACACCATGGACATACACTAGTCTGTGGGGCATCAGGACATACACTAATCTGTGGGGCATCATACATACACTAGTCTGTGGGGCAACATGACATACACTAGTCTGTGGGGCAACATGGACATACACTAGTCTGTGGGGCACATGGACGTACACTAGTCTGTGGAACACCATGGACATACACTAGTCTGTGGGGCAACATGGACATACACTAATCTGTGGGGCATCAGGACATACACTAGTCTGTGGGGCAACATTAACATACACTATCTGTGGGGCATCAGGACATACACTAGTCTGTGGGCACATGGACATACACTAGTCTGTGAGCACCATGGACATACACTAGTCTGTGGAACACCATGGACATACACTAGTCTGTGGAACACCATGGACATACACTAGTCTGTGGAACACCATGGACATACACTAGTCTGTGGAACACCATGGACATACACTAGTCTGTGGAACACCATGGACATACACTATCTGTGGAACACCATGGACATACACTAATCTTGGACACCATGGACATACACTAGTCTGTGGACACCAGGACATACACTAGTCTGGGGGCACATGGACATACACTAGTCTGTGGACACAGACATACACTAGTCTGTGGAACACATGGACATACACTAGTCTGTGGGACACATGGACATACACTAGTCTGTGGGACATGGACATACACTAGTTGGGACAGGACATACACTAGTCTGTGGGGCATCAGGACATACACTAGTCTGTGGACCATGGACATACACTAGTCTGTGGGACAGGACATACACTAGTCTGTGGGGCACAGGAATACACTAGTCTGTGGAAACCATGGACATACACTAGTCTGTGGGACATCATGGACATACACTAGTCTGTGGGCATCATGGACATAACTAGTCTGTGGGGCATCAGGACATACACTATCTGTGGACACATGGACATACACTAGTCTGTGGGGCATCAACAACACTAATCTGTGGGGCATCAGGACATACACTAGTCTGTGGGGCAACATGGACATACACTAGTCTGTGGGGCACATGGACATACACTAGTCTGTGGGGCATCAGGACATACACTAGTCTGTGGGACACAGGACATACACTGTCTGTGGGCAACATGGACATACACTACTGTGCACATGGACATACACTAGTCTGTGGCAACAGGACATACACTAGTCTGTGGCATCAGGACATACACTAGTCTGTGGGCAACTGGACATACACTAGTCTGTGGGGCACATGGACATACACTAGTCTGTGGGGCACCATGGACATACACTAGTCTGTGGAACACAGGACATAACTAGTCTGTGGGGCATCATGGACATACACTAGTCTGTGGGCATCAGGACATACACTAGTCTGTGGGGAACACATGGACATACACTAATCTGTGGGGCATCAGGACATACACTAGTCTGTGGGACATCATGGACATACACTAGTCTGTGGGACATCATGGACATACACTAGTCTGTGGGGCATCATGGACATACACTAGTCTGTGGGGCATCATGGACATACACTAGTCTGTGGGCATCATGGACATACACTAGTCTGTGGAACACATGGACATACACTAGTCTGTGGGGCATCAGGACATACACTAATCTTTGGGGCATCAGGACATACACTAGTCTGTGGGCATCAGGACATACACTAGTCTGTGGAACACCATGGACATACACTAGTCTGTGGGGCATCAGGACATACAGTAGTCTGTGGGCAACATGGACATACACTAGTCTGTGGGAACACCATGGACATACACTAGTCTGTGGGGCATCAGGACATACACTAGTCTGTGGGGCAGTCAGGACATACACTAGTCTGTGGGGCATCAGGGACATCACTAGTCTGTGGGGCATCAGGACATACACATAAGTCCTGTGTGGGCACCATGGACATACACTAGTCTGTGGGGCAACATGGACATACACTAGTCTGTGGGGCATCAGGACATACACTAGTCTGTGGGACATCAGGACATACACTAGTCTGTGAGACAACATCGACATACACTAGTCTGTGAGACAACATGGACATACACTAGTCTGTGAGACACCATGGACATACACTAGTCTGTGAGACAACATGGACATACACTAGTCTGTGAGACAACATGGACATACACTAGTCTGTGAGACACCATGGACATACACTAGTCTGTGAGACAACATGGACATACACTAGTCTGTGGGGCATCAGGACATACACTAGTCTGTGGGGCATCAGGACATACACTAGTCTGTGGGGCATCAGGACATACACTAGTCTGTGGGGCATCATGGACATACACTAGTCTGTGGGACATCATGGACATACACTAGTCTGTGGGACATCATGGACATACACTAGTCTGTGGGGCATCAGGACATACACTAGTCTGTGGGGCAATCATGGACATACACTAGTCTGTGGGGCACATGGACATACACTAGTCTGTGGGGCAACATGGACATACACTAGTCTGTGGGGCATCAAGACATACACTAGTCTGTGGGGCATCATGGACATACACTAGTCTGTGAGGCATCATGGACATACACTAGTCTGTGGGACATCATGGACATACACTAGTCTGTGGGACATCATGGACATACACTAGTCTGTGGGGCATCAGGACATACACTAGTCTGTTGGGGCATCAGGACATACACTAGTCTGTGGGGCATCAGGACATACACTAGTCTGTGGGGCACCATGGACATACACTAGTCTGTGAGACACCATGGACATACACTAGTCTGTGAGACACCATGGACATACATTAGTCTGTGGGGCATCAGGACATACATTAGTTTGTGGGGCATCAGGACATACACTAGTCTGTGAGACAACATGGACATACACTAGTCTGTGAGACAACATGGACATACACTTGTCTGTGGGGCAACATGGACATACACTAGTCTGTGAGACAACATGGACATACACTAGTCTGTGGGGCATCAGGACATACATTAGTCTGTGGGGCATCAGGACATACACTAGTCTGTGAGACACCATAGACATACACTAGTCTGTGGGGCATCAGGACATACATTAGTCTGTGGGGCATCAGGACATACACTAGTCTGTGGAACACCATGGACATACACTAGTCTGTGGAACACCATGGACATACACTAGTCTGTGGAACACCATGGACATACACTAATCTGTGGAACACCATGGACATACACTAATCTGTGGAACACCATGGACAGACACTAGTCTGTGGAACACCATGGACATACACTAGTCTGTGGGGCAACATGGACATACACTAATCTGTGGAACACCATGGACATACACTAGTCTGTGGAACACCATGGACATACACTAATCTGTGGGGCATCATGGACATACACTAGTCTGTGGAACACCATGGACATACACTAGTCTGTGGAACACCATGGACATACACTAATCTGTGGAACACCATGGACATACACTAGTCTGTGGAACACCATGGACATACACTAGTCTGTGAGACATCATGGACATACACTAATCTGTGGAACACCATGGACATACACTAGTCTGTGGGGCATCAGGACATACACTAATCTGTGGGGCATGAATACATACACTAGTCTGTGGGGCAACATGGACATACACTAGTCTGTGGGGCAACATGGACATACACTAGTCTGTGGGGCAACATGGACATACACTAGTCTGTGGAACACCATGGACATACACTAGTCTGTGGGGCAACATGGACATACACTAATCTGTGGGGCATCAGGACATACACTAGTCTGTGGGGCAACATGGACATACACTAATCTGTGGGGCATCAGGACATACACTAGTCTGTGGGTCAACATGGACATACACTAGTCTGTGAGACACCATGGACATACACTAGTCTGTGGAACACCATGGACACACACTAGTCTGTGGAACACCATGGACATACACTAGTCTGTGGAACACCATGGACATACACTAGTCTGTGGAACACCATGGACATACACTAGTCTGTGGAACACCATGGACATACACTAATCTGTGGAACACCATGGACATACACTAATCTGTGGAACACCATGGACAGACACTAGTCTGTGGAACACCATGGACATACACTAGTCTGTGGGGCAACATGGACATACACTAATCTGTGGAACACCATGGACATACACTAGTCTGTGGAACACCATGGACATACACTAGTCTGTGGAACACCATGGACATACACTAGTCTGTGGGGCATCAGGACACACTAGTCTGTGGAACACCATGGACATACACTAGTCTGTGGGGCATCAGGACATACACTAGTCTGTGGAACACCATGGACATACACTAGTCTGTGGGGCATCAGGACATACACTAGTCTGTGGGGCAACATGGACATACACTAGTCTGTGGAACACCATGGACATACACTAGTCTGTGGGGCATCAGGACATACACTAGTCTGTGGGGCATCAGGACATACAATAGTCTGTGGGGCATCAGGACATACACTAATCTGTGGGGCATCAGGATATACACTAGTCTGTGGGGCATCAGGACATACACTAATCTGTGGGGCATCAGGACATACACTAGTCTGTGGGGCATCAGGACATACACTAGTCTGTGGGGCATCAGGACATACACTAGTCTGTGGGGCATCAGGACATACACTAGTCTGTGGGGCATCAGGACATACACTAGTCTGTGAGACAACATGGACATACACTAGTCTGTGAGACAACATGGACATACACTAGTCTGTGAGACAACATGGACATACACTAGTCTGTGGGGCATCAGGACATACACTAGTCTGTGGGGCATCAGGACATACACTAGTCTGTGGGGCATCAGGACATACACTAGTCTGTGAGACAACATGGACATACACTAGTCTGTGAGACAACATGGACATACATTAGTCTGTGGGGCATCAGGACATACACTAGTCTGTGAGACAACATGGACATACACTAGTCTGTGAGACAACATGGACATACACTAGTCTGTGAGACAACATGGACATACACTAGTCTGTGAGACAACATGGACATACACTAGTCTGTGAGACAACATGGACATACACTAGTCTGTGAGACAACATGGACATACACTAGTCTGTGAGACAACATGGACATACACTAGTCTGTGAGACAACATGGACATACACTAGTCTGTGAGACAACATGGACATACACTAGTCTGTGAGACAACATGGACATACACTAGTCTGTGGGGCAACATGGACATACACTAGTCTGTGGGACAACATGGACATACACTAGTCTGTGAGACAACATGGACATACACTAGTCTGTGAGACAACATGGACATACACTAGTCTGTGAGACAACATGGACATACACTAGTCTGTGAGACAACATGGACATACACTAGTGTGTGAGACAACATGGACATACACTAGTCTGTGAGACAACATGGACATACACTAGTCTGTGAGACAACATGGACATACACTAGTGTGTGAGACAATATGGACATACACTAGTGTGTGGGACTCCATCGACATACACTAGTCTGTGAGACAACATGGACATACACTAGTCTGTGAGACAACATCGACATACACTAGTCTGTGAGACAACATGGACATACACTAGTCTGTGAGACAACATCGACATACACTAGTCTGTGAGACAACATGGACATACACTAGTCTGTGAGACAACATGGACATACACTAGTCTGTGAGACAACATCGACATACACTAGTCTGTGAGACAACATGGACATACACTAGTCTGTGAGACAACATGGACATACACTAGTCTGTGAGACAACATGGACATACACTAGTCTGTGAGACAACATGGACATACACTAGTCTGTGGGGCATCATGGACATACACTAGTCTGTGAGACAACATGGACATACACTAGTCTGTGGGGCAACATCGACATACACTAGTCTGTGAGACAACATGGACATACACTAGTCTGTGAGACAACATGGACATACACTAGTTTGTGGGACACCATAGACATACACTAGTTTGTGGGACACCATAGACATACACTAGTTTGTGGGACATGTACCTAACTAGTCATTGGGACATCAAGGACAGACACTAGTCCGTCGGACACCATGGACATACATTAGTCTGTGGGGAATCAGGGCAGACACTAGTCTGTGGGACATGTACCTAACTAGTCATTGGGACATCAAGGACAGACACTAGTCCGTCGGACACCATGGACATACATTAGTCTGTGGGGCATCAGGGCAGACATTAGTCTGTGGGACATGTACCTAACTAGTCATTGGGACATCAAGGACAGACACTAGTCCGTCGGACACCATGGACATACACTAGTCTGTCGGTTATCAGGACAGACATTAGTCTTTGGGATATCTTGGGCAGACACTTGCCTGTGGGGCATCATTTGTAGACACTAGTCATTGGTATCATTGGTAGACACTAGTCTGTGGGGCATTATTTATAGACACTAGTCTGGTGGGCATAATTGAGTGACGCATTTCCGATGGAAATCATTGGTAGATACTGGTCTGGCGAACGAATGGAATATCGATTATGGTCTCCACATGTCGAGATCTGAAGATATGCGTGCTTCTTGACTGCCAGAGATTAAGTGCAACACCACAAGATGAAGGCAAACAGTCAGCATCAACACCTTACACACACCGCTTGAAGAACATCAGAGGATATTCGGAATGCATGTGCCGTTTGTATACGGAATGAATCCACATCATGACCAGTCCGGATCTATTCAGCCCAGACAAAAGTAACAAAACCGAATCAATAGGGTTCGTAACAACAAAAGCAATAACACCAACATGTCTCTTCTCAGGTCACATCCTTCTGCTTATAGTCCATGATGTGTGGCGTTAGTGATCATGTCGGTCCACAGCCTTCTGTATAATATGCTGCCAATAATTTATGATGTGTAATTTATGACACTGATGTTCCTTCGTGTCATGATGACAAACTGTTCAGCATCTTCTCTTTGTCTCCCTCCAGATTCTCCGCCCCTCAAATATTCCCGTTGTGACGACATACTCCTGCTTCCCTTTCTGATGACATATTCAAAGAAAGTGCTGTCTTCTTCTGGTATGACAAATCAGTTTTCTTATTGAACTGTTTTCTTTTAAGACATCTTCACTGCACACTTGATCTGTCCAAAGTGGTTCTCATCATTTTCCTTTAGAAGCACATCTTAGAATCCTCAGACTTTCCGCCTGTTGATTGTCAGAATTTGCCGCTAAACACCGATACTCCAGCATGCGGAATATACCAGTATGTGTACAGCCTCCTTCAGAAGATGTCCAATCCAATCCAATATTTACACGGGATAAATAACATTTCAACTTCGTTCAACCGGCTTCTGCAGCGTCGATTATAACTGAGAGCCGCTTGTGGTGTGTGTGTGTGTGTGTGTGTGTGTGTGTTTGCGTGCGTGCGTGTTTGCGTGCGTGCATGTTAGCATGAGTGCGTGTATGCGTGCATGCATACATGCGTGCGTGCTTGTGTGTGTTTTGATATTCTTACCCATTGGTTGTTCTCTTTCAAGTTAGTCCGTAAAGGGATTGGTTATTTTTGCCCCTCTATGCTCTTCAGGTTGGTTGGGTCTTATGGGGGCTCACGCTAACTAGCGTTTTTATTACTGCGTTAAATTTGTTCTTCTGAGGACCGGTCGTTAAGAAGACCTATCAGATTCAGTATCCTTCCAGTTGTTCGTTTGTTACTCTAAAATGACTGGTCTTGAGTTCTTTGAAGGACTGAACATGAACTCATGTAGTCCCCACAAGGACTGATCTTGAACTCATGTAGTCCCCACAAGGACTGGTGATGAACTCATGTAGTCCCCACAAGGACTGATCTTGAACTCATGTAGTCCCCACAAGGACTAGTGTTGAACTCATGTAGTCCCCACAAGGACTGGTGATGAACTCACGTAGTCCCCACAAGGACTGGTGATGAACTCATGTAGTCCCCACAAGGACTTTTTAGGCTGGGTAGACGTGAGAGTCGGGGTCAATTTAAAAACAAATGCCCGCCTGGATGGGGATTCCAACACCATGACAACTGGGTCAATAGACAAACTTGCTCGTCACTGCCCTACCGCGGCTTCTGGTGTGCCTAGGTCTAGACAGTGGAGTTATTATAGTTACGTCGATGAATCCACCAGTTATTATAGTTACGTCGATGAATCCACCAGTTATTATAGGTACGTCGATGAATCCACCAGTTATTATAGTTACGTCGATAAATCCACCAGTTATTATAGTTACGTGGATGAATCCACCAGTTATTATAGTTACGTCGACGAATCCACCAGTTATTATAGTTACGTCGATGAATCCACCAGTTATTATAGTTACGTCGATGAATCCACTAGTTATTATAGTTACGTCGATGAATCCACTAGTTATTATAGTTACGTCGATGAATCCACTAGTTATTATAGTTACGTCGATGAATCCACCAGTTATTATAGTTACGTCGATGAATCCACCAGTTATTATAGTTACGTCGATGAATCCACCAGTTATTATAGTTACGTCGATGAATCCACCAGTTATTATAGTTACGTCGATGAATCCACCAGTTATTATAGTTACGTCGATGAATCCACCAGTTATTATAGTTACGTCGATGAATCCACCAGTTATTATAGTTACGTCGATGAATCCACTAGTTATTATAGTTACGTCGATGAATCCACTAGTTATTATAGTTACGTCGATGAATCCACTAGTTATTATAGTTACGTCGATGAATCCACTAGTTATTATAGTTACGTCGATGAATCCACCAGTTATTATAGTTACGTCGATGAATCCACTAGTTATTATAGTTACGTCGATGAATCCACTAGTTATTATAGTTACGTCGATGAATCCACTAGTTATTATAGTTACGTCGATGAATCCACCAGTTATTATAGTTACGTCGATGAATCCACTAGTTATTATAGTTACGTCGATGAATCCACCAGTTATTATGTAACTTTCATTTACACACGACACGAGGTGATAGAAGTCTTGTGCCACAGATCTGCTGTGTGTCTTTTTAGACTTGGATAGCACTGTTTTCTTCCTCCATCTTGGTGTTTCAGTCGACTTTGGCATTGACCGAATCTCCACACGAGGCACTTAAAGTATACATATTTAATTAAATCGACGCAGACCCTCATGGCACACTGTTCAATTCGGAGCAAGTCGAATTTTACTGGACCTTTCATCTTGACAAGAATAACGAAATTAACAACGACGAGTTCAAGAATCTGACTGGTTATTTCACACCTGGTAGTAAAGAGGATACTTTTTACAGACGTCTGAACAAGAATGCTATTGGTAGAGGTAACAGATATGAAATGAATGCTGTCCTTCATGTAACAGACCCAAACAAGGACGATGTTGCTGATGAAGCGAAAGCCACGTCATTTTCGGCAACATTCTAAAAGTGGTGGTTGGTCTCAACGTTCAACAGCCAGCGAAGAGTTACACTTCTAATGGTTCCCTTCGCCGTCTGATTGAAAGTTCTCCGTGTCTTTCCTCTCAGTTTTGAGATTCTTCCAGAACCCCTGCCGATCCCCCGCCATATCATTCTTTCCACGTTCCCTCGCTTTCTCCACCTGGCCCCACAGCGCGCGACCACCTCTCTCTTCTCCATAGATAATTTACCACCAAGAGGCGCGTTCCCTGTCAGCTTATCAGTCTGCTCTTTCCCCCGCACTCCCGCATGCCAGGGAAAAAAATCCATACAATTCTCACAATCTGTGACCTCTGAAGCGATGATATTCATTCAACACGAAACACACCTTTTTCCACCTTACTAAGCATACCCCTTGAGTCCGTAATTCAATGCCAAGAGAACACAAGAGATGCAGATATTACAATTTTCTCTGTATAAAGTAAGCGAATTATCCAGGTTACGGAAATCTGATGTTGCAGAAAATATCTACAAATTAGTATATATAGCATACAGAGAAATATCTTTGTTATCAATCAAACTTATGAAGTGCTAAATCTACAATGACAGTTTTATGTAATGACATCAATGCTTTCTGTCATATGTTCTGGCTTGTACTCTCTAACAGAATACAATTGGTAATTTATTAGAAGGTAATTTCCGTTTTATGTTATCCCTAAGTGTTGCCAAGTGGTTTTGGGGATCTCATTCCCACTTATAGCGACTGTGGAGTAAGTAACAAAATGCTTCATTATTCCTTTTTTACGTGATAAAAACATGCGCATTATTCACATTCACTTTCACTCATTTGAAAACTATAACTATTGCTTATGCTAGGATAATGCTTTCTTGCATTAATTTGTATAAGCTAGACATAGAGAAATGTATGCCCGAAAATCTGTTTTATGGACTTCCTGTCCAGTATAACATAACGGATAGGCTGTTCAGCTTTTAAGGACCTCTGGAGTGATTTTGCTTCTGGCTACGGTTTGCTTACGCATTTTCCTAATGTTGGACCAATTGTACACGGTTTCATCGCCAAACTACTGAGTTATCTGTGTATTTCACGTGACATGCTTTTACATCTGTCCGTGGTTGTTTGCATTGCGCACCGCACGTTCAGAAAAATGGTTGATGGCCAGTTGCTGAACTAGCTAGTTTTCCTTTATGCAGTTAGTAATGCTTGTGCAACTGCTGGTATCATGGTGACTGTCCGCTGCCATTGATGAACTGTAATTTTAGTGGCGGACTGTTTTGTTGGCATTCTGGCATCGGCTTTATGCATGTATGCCTGTACGTGCTATTGGTTTATCGGATAGCTGTCTGTCCCTCTTTTCACATGGAGCTGTGAGAAGCATTTTGTGTGAGATTCACTGGTACAGGAACGGAGCATTATGGGATGATCCGTTGTCGTGTTGTTGAACCGCGACAAACGATTAACTTCTTTTACATAATACATAGCGAAGATGAGCCTTCCGGTCAAGATGGCGGCAGACGGTTGTGTCGTTTTGAGACCGTTCCATTTTTCGAGTAGGAGATGGAATTTTTCATCTCTTGCTGTAATTTGTGTGCCAGGATGTAAAACCAGGAGTTTCTTCTCAAGATCTGCGTTGATGCTACGGAGTTCGTGCATTGAGTGAAGCGATCCATGGGTGAATTTTCGCAGAATGTGTCTTTTTGTGGTGCTCGGTTTTCAAAATGTCGGAACAACGATTGTGCTCCGGGCGCTTAGAAAGGCGACGTGGAAGGCGGACGTGGCCCCAAACGGCAAGGAATACGAGGTGCAAGGGGGGCGGGGGCAAGACCTTTTAGACTCAAGTGTGACCGTCTGGGCCTCAGGAATACCCATATTCTTTATTGGAACTGTGCCAGCGTAAAACAACGGGGTCCCTATTCTAGAAAACCTGGTATACAGGAACGCCATCGTAGCGCTCCAGGAGACGAGACTGGGTGATCAGTTACTCCGAATTACCGGCTTGAAATGCTTCTACAACAGGCGACATATGGGAATGGCGATTCTCATTCGTGACAGCTTGGTGGTGTCAGAGCTAGACATGTCCAGCTGGGACAATGACGACATACAAATACAGGCGGTAAGAGTTCAATCCTGGCTACCATTCGTGTTGGTTAATGTTTATGCCCGTAACGCGAGTGTGGATTCCCAGAAATGGCAGTGCTAAAGTGACATATTAGGTCACGAGAGAAATATTATTTTTTGTGGCGATTTCCACGCTAATGGCAGATCATGGGGAAACATTTCCTCCAACACACAGGGGGAGGAGCTCGAGGACTACACTTGAAACGACTGACCTGGTTTGTATCAACAATGGCTGTGTCATCAGGGCAGCAAGCCGTCCAGGTGATGAGGACAGTGCTATTTATCTGGCGCTGGTTTCTCCTTCACTCACTACAGTGTGCAGATGGGGTGTCCTAGGGTTTCCATGGCAGCGACCACCACACTTTCAGCATATTGGTGGAGAAAGGCAGAACCAGGCAGCACAAGTCAACGATCAAGACTTTCCAGTATGACAGTACAGGGCAAAATGTGGTGAGTAAAATAAGGCACGACAAGCGTAGAAAGCTTCAGGGCAGGGAAAAAAGCTGGGAGCAGCTTCCGAGGTGGAATTTTTAGGTGGAGAAGGCCTGGGTGGATAAGCGTAGAGCTGTAAGGAAATGGCAAATCGCTAAGAAGAACAGAGTTGCTTATCCTAGTCCCTGCATGCACTTTGAAAGAGAGGTGCACACAAAAGTAAGCTATTTCCACAAAAAAAATAAAAAAAAAAAAAAAAAAATAAAACTGGCTAAGGTGGATTAAAAGCGAAAACTCTGGCAGAGGTATGTAAAAGAGTAAGCACAGAAAAGTCACTGAAATTGTTCTGGCGACTACATATAAGCATGGGTGGGGTAGTCAAGAATAAGAGAATTTCTGACTTCCAAGGTGCTGACCTCATCTGACAGAGGACTGACAAGAACAAGGACAAAGCCATCTTCGAACGCTGTCTAGAGCAGAGCAACCAGACAGACATGAGAGGCCGAAATCTTGCCAAGGAGGTCGCCTCAGACAAGTGCAACACGCTTAAACTAGCGACAGGGAACATGTCGCTTGTAAAGGCATAAGTAAAGGGGGTCAATCCGCTAAAATTTATGCACAGCAAGAAAGTAAACAAGACCCAGAACATTTCGGATGAAGACACAGTGACAGTGAAAGAAATCAAGGCTGTGCTTCAACGATCAAAAAACAGCGTTCCAGGGCCAGATCGAATAAGATACGACAGCATCAATAGGTGTAACCTCAACGAGCTAGAGAATCTAGCAGACATGTACAACAACAGTATGGGGAGCGCTAACATAAAGGAGGAGTGGTTACACAGCTATCTGATTCCCTTGCCGGAGACTGACAAAGACCACACACACATTCAGGAATATCGAGTTTTAATCATGCAGAATACAATAGGCAAGCTGCTGGAGAAGTTAATTGCCAGAAAAAAATCAAGCCAGCTAGAGAGGCAAGGTGTTTTCCCACCTACCCTGGGAGGGAACCGTCCCAAAAGAGAAGCCTGGACCAATGCAGCAGTTGTCATATGCCGACGATGCTTTATTGTATCGTCAGGGTAAGGATAGAGATCAGGTTGCCGTGAAACTACAAACCGAACTCAATCGCATAAGTACTTGGTGTGTTGAAGCTGTGGCAATGGTCAGCCCAACAAAGACAACAGTGACAAGGTTCTCGTTGAATAATCATATTGTCAACACTCCAACACCAACTGTAAAGCTGTGTTCAGAGACTGTGGAAAGAACGCAGGCAATGAATTACCTGGGGATACGTTTTGATCGAAGACTTGCTAATAATGAGCACATAGATCAGGTGATAACAAAAGCCAAGCGGGGTTTGGCTGCGTTGCGGGTGATGGCGGCAGAAAACTGTGAGCAGCGCCATCTATGTCTTATATACGAGGGGCTGGTCATGTCTGTTTTGGAGTATGCGATGGCGATCCTGACTCAGCCGTAAGCAGATAGAAAGGAAGGAAAGGATACAGAACGAAGCTATGCGCATTATTCTTGGATGTACAATAGATACAGCATGCAGGGCGATGCGCTACCTTCCTGATTTTCCAACCATTGACGACAGAATACAAATTTTCAGAGCACGTGCCTACCTCAGCCTACCCCAGAGTTAACGCAGACACACAACATCCATTGCATAGTAAAATTAGGAAGGTGAAGGACAGCAGGTTAAAAAAGAGTAAAGTCGTGGATGGGTCAAGCCGAAGACATTCTTCAACAGGTGTGTTCACTTGAGGACTTAGAACCTGGCGAGGAGTGGGTACAAGTGCCAACATATTTCTGTACGTCCTTTTCAGTTTGCATCCAACTTGACAGAAAATGCAGACAAGAAAATCCGGCTGCTGTGGAGGCGGAAGTACAAGTGTTGATTTTCGAGAATTCGTTAGACGGTGATACTGTCATTTGCACAGATGAGAAGCTCATGGGCCTTTACGGCTCAGGCCGGAGGGAGAATTGTGAAGGAGGACTCTGGTGCTTTTGTTGTGACCACAAATAGCCTGACTATGGAAGTCATGGCAGTAAATAAAGCAATAACATGGCTCGAGACACAGACATTCACTAGGGCATGGTTCTTTAGCGACTCAATGAGCATGCTCAAGAGGATAGAGATGGGGATGGATCCGAAGAGAGTGGTTGCTGTCTCTGGAGCGGTTTCGGCTGGCAAAGATTAGCCTCATCTTCGTGCCAGGGCATGCAGGAGTACAAGGAAATGAGTGAGCTGTCAAGCTCGCAGAAAAGGCTGCTATGGAGGGCGGACGCGCCATGGACCAGGCTGATATTCTGAATGCTCTACGAGAAGTAAGACTTTTGCGAGAATCAAGTGATGACTGAGTCTACACCATGATCAGACTGCGAGAAAAGCAAATTAAAAGAGGGGTGGCCAAACAAGAACACTACACAGGAAGCCAAAGAAGATTGATAAACCAACACAGAACTGGTGTCGTTAGCCGCTACACGCTGCGGGATTTGCTGAGGAGGGGATCCGAGCACTTATGGACTGAATGGTTCGATGTGCAATGAAGATGATCTGTCGATTAACTAACTAATATAATACATAGCGTTTCCATTTGTATGTTCGTAATAGATAGCATGAAGTAGTTTAACTGTTCCATCTCACCATCTCACCTTGTATTTCTTCATATTTCTCTCTCTCTCTCTCTCTCTCTCTCTCTCTCTCTCTCTCTCTCTCTCTCTCCTCTCTCTCTCTCTCTCTCTCTCTCTCTCTCTCTCGCCTTTAGTTTGTTTGATATGAACAGCCATTCTATCTACATTCAAACATTAGTTATAACGGACAGTTTTATAATAACGACAACACCATTGGTAGAACACAGATGCAACTTTTAGGTAAAATTAATATTACAGTGATATATGATGGCGAATCATGACCGCCAACGCTTATCTGCATGGCACATGATGATGATGTCACGTAAACAACCATTAAATACACACGTTTGCTCCACTTGTTAAGATAAAAGATTATACCATTCGTGTAACCTGTAACAATATACGTGTTGTAACATCTAACACAGTGGTCCTCATCGGTGGGGAATATTCCCCCACACCCCAGGGGTTATTTTAGGGTTTCCAAGGGGGAGGGGGATTTAAGATTATTTCAAGATAGTGTTAATACAAGAACCGATTACTTGATATTGTTTTTCCCTCCACACTTTACGATTCTGTACTTCTCGCCTTTCTGAAATTCGGTTTATAACGTAAGTAGACTCGCAAATCACGTTTATGTAGACGTCTAGTTCTAGTATGTGTGATTAAATTTAGCTTCCTGTTTTATGTATTTTTTTTAAACATATCCTTTACAGGACATCGCTGTCAACACCAGCATCTTTCAGCTGCATATTGATTTCTTGGCAAGATTACGCTCAGTAGTTTGCCATTGCTTTCTGAGCGGCCGGCTCACATACCCCGTAAGTTATCGATGCGATTCGAACCACTGCTGATTCTTACCGTCATCACGTCACCCACGAGAGTATACGAGATTACGGAGAAAAGTCATAACCTCTAAGCCACGAAGCCGGCGTTTTATGTATACTGTGTTTAAAACAAAAGGGGGGGGGGGGTGATTTATAGGGAGGAAATACAAAAGGGGGGTGGGGAAATGACATTCTGAACATATGGTAAAGGGGTGCTTGGGCCAAAAATGGTTGAGAACCGCTGCCCTAGCAATATGCTAGGAAGATAATGGATGATCAATGGTCGTTAGATGAAAAATAAAATGTCTTCAGTTTCTGTTCTATTTTAGATACCGAAAATATTTCACCTCCAATGTCTGTGTTTTATGTTGGATACTAAAATGGTCGATTTTCATTGCTATATTAAATGTCAGATACCTAAGAAAGACGATCTTCATTGTCTATATTATATTTCAGAAGCCAAAATATTCCATCTTCATAGTCTATATTATATTTAAGAAGCCAGATATATTCTAACTCCATTGTCTAAATTATATATCCGATGCCAAAGACATTCGATCCTCATTGTCCGTTATATTCCAAATGTCGAAGATGTCCGGTCTTCATTGTCCATGTTATGTTTCAGATGCCGAAGATAATCGATCTTGACGAACTTGTCATCAACTGGGCATGGAATGTTATTCAAAAAAGGGGAAGTAAAATCTACAGAGGACTCGAATTTGAAGATCTGAAATTTGAGGTCATCTGGGACAAAGTCCGGTTTATAGCTGGGGAACCCGTATACACAGAGGAGCAGACACCGGGAAAACCAAAATCCCAAATCGTCTTCAAGTAAGCAAAAGCATGTCATTGTTGTCTTAGTATTCGCAGACTAGTGAAGAAGAATGTGAAAGCTGCAGACTTGTGGTTTTGTAGAAGAATTATGAGAATACCGTAGACGGATAAAAAAGGGTAACGACAATGTCTTGAAAGACGATAACTCACAAAGAGAACTGATCACTCGCATCAAAACTAGACAGTCTTCATTCTTTGGGTATGTCATGAGACGGGAAAAGATGGAGTACTTCGTGACTATGGGAAAGTTGAAAGGGTGTTTTTTATTTTGGTGGGGGTAGTGTGTGTGTTGTATGTGGGGGGTGGGGGGAGGGTTGCAGGGACAGAGAAGAGAGACGAGGATAGACTGTTTCACATCATGATATAAAGGAATATTGGTATCAGAAATAATTGGCAGTACAAGAGACAGAAGAATGTGGATAGACATAATCAACAACGCCACACGACATGAATTTATTAAACGTTGTTCCAGCATCTATCATGTTTTTCTTGTTAGGTATAACATCCGTGTTGCTTACTGACCACACAAATACTCGATACTGTTATGTTCTATTGCTGTAATTGACCAATGTCCCATGGAAGCATGCCTTTAAACAGTCCATCTAAAACGCATCAATGTATGTATGTAAGTAAAGGAATTTTCTACACACCCGAAGGCTCATTGGGCATACAACACTAGGCCAATATTTGTATAGACCACGGGCACTCTGTGAGTAATGTGCACAGTGTCATAACCGGCCGCCTTTATTGTCCGAGACATTTAAATAGTACCTAGGCTCTTAAGGCATGTAAAACAGCAAATGGAAACAGCAGATTGATAGATGGGTAGAGCACTATTTGCAGCTTTGCTCAAGCGAGACCAAACTAGTGGATGATGCCCTCAACGCCATAGAGGCCCTGCCAACTCCTGACCACCGGGACACACTTCCCACCATAACAGAAGTTAAGTGTGCTATAAATGAACTTGCATCTAGCAAGGCTCTAGTTAAGGATGGGATTCCAATAGAGGTTATCAGGAGTGGGCAAGACACACTCACTCTACAGATCCACCAGCTAATAGAGCTATGCTGGCGAGAAGGACAAGTCCCACAGGATTTCAAAGATTCGAGTATCATAACATTGTACAAGAACAAGGGGGATCGGAGTGACTGTAACAACTATAGGGGTATCTCGCTTCTGTGTATTGTTGGGAAAGTATTTGCCAGAATTGTTCTGCGCAGACTTCAAGTCTTGGGAGATCAAGTCTTCCCCAAATCACAGTGTGGCTTTTGACGGAATCGGACTATCATAGATATGATATTCTCATTGCGACAAATGCAAGAAACATGCCTTGAACAGAAACAGCCACTGTTTAATGCCTTCATCGATCTCACAAAGGCATTTGATTTGGTCAATCGGGAGGGTGTGTTCAAGGCACTAAAGAAGATTGGCTGACCGCCAACTCTTCTGTTCATTGTGAAATCATTCCACACAGGCTTGAATGAGTAGAGTTGAAAAAATAAAGTTTGGAAATCAAGAGTAAAGTTAAGCAAGATTGTGTACTAGCTCCCATCCTCTTTGGAATATACTTTTCACTTCTACTGAAATATGCCTTTCGTAATCAAGATGGTGGTATATACATTCACTCACGCTCAGATGGCTGCCTCAACAATGCTCAGAGATTGAAGGCCAAGACCAAAATTAAGAGGGTACTGATAAAAGAGTTGCTGTTTGCAGATGATGCTGCAATTACGACCCACACTGAGGAAGAATTACGGCGTCAACTAGCTGCATTCTCCAATGCTTGTTCTGAATTTGGTTTAACAATTTGCGAAAAGAAGACACAGATTATGTCACAAGGTGCACATAGGGTACCATCAATCTTTATTACGACGCCGAACTGGAGATAGTAGACCATTTTACATATCTAGGATAAGAAGTGAATGGGGAATTATCCCTAGATCAGGAGATCAACATTAGGATGGGTAAGGCAGCAACAACAATAAACAGGTTAAGAAAAGGAGTCCGGGAGAACAGGAAGCTGACTGCCCAAACAAAAGTCCTTGTCTATCAAGCCTGTGTCCTTAGTACTCTTCTCAATGGCAGTGAAACCTGGACAACTTACTCACACCAAGAGAACAATTTAAACAGCTGTCGTATGCAGTGTCTGCACAGAATACTTGATATTAAGTGATAAGACAAAATCACAAATACTGAAGTATTGGAAAGATCAGGTTGTGTGATGGTTTGTTCCATGCTCAGTCTTCGTAGACTCCGATGGATAGGACACGACAGGAGGATGGATGTTGGTAGAATACCAAAGGTCATCTTTTTTGGTGTATTACAGATCTCGGGTAAGAGATCTCAGGGTCGGCCTCTACTACGATACAAAGATGTGTGTAAGCGGGCCATGATTGATACAGGCATTGGTAATATACATTGGGAGCATGTCGTCTCCGAACGTGTTGCGTGGAAGGCAAATATCAGTAATAGAATAAAGACAAAGGAGAAAATGATTGCAGATATGTCATACACTGAGCGAGTGAGACGTAAGATGGTGCGTGATGGTGAAAATGACCTATGTGTTCACATGCATCCATTTTGGACAAACATTTACAGTGAGAATTGATCTGATCAGTCTCATTCACTACCGCCATGGGTTTTAGTTATTTAGTTTGTCGACTGTCTGACATTTAGTTGGTCAGACTGAATAATTGATTGTCGCACTATGTAACTTGCTTTGTTTGAAATTATTATGCTCTAACTGAATCATTGATTTCGGCAGATCTGTTTATGAGAACACAACGGATAACCCGCAGGACCATACTGTTCAGACAGAGAGGTGTACTGTAGCATCTTACAAGACTATAATGACTAAAGGATTTACCAAGTAAGTTCCCCCTGTGTGTGAGCAATTATATTTTTAAATAATGAAAACTCAAACAATAGACTGCACAATTTATTGCCTGGCATACTTCGTCATGTCTCGTTAGAAATCGCACAACGTAAACGAAAGAAAGGAATACATTCTTAAGGCTGAAATATACACACACTTATTCACGCAGTAATCTCAATCAATCAATCATGTGCCATGCAGGAAAGCGTGGGCTGTCATGACTCGCCATTTCACTCGATCACCAGAGTCGTGGATCAGCTCTGTGTTCCTGTCTCATCCATGCCATGTGGCCAAGCTATCCAGGTATTTTCCTCTCGGTCTTCCTCTTAGTCTGTTCCCTTCAGTCTTGCCAGTTGTCACTAAGTTCTCCAATTTATTTCTTCTCATAACATGCCCAAAAAATTTTGACTATCTACGTCTAATTTCTCTAATCAATTTACGAGTTTCATTTGTCTCCTGTAGTACTTGATCATTGGTTTTTCTGTCTGTCCATGGTATTCTTTGCATTTTCCTCAGAAATTGTCCTGGCTTCACATCCATACAAAAGAACAGGCTCTATGTATCCCCCTCAACACTCTTTTTCTTGTTTCAATAGACATCTATTTTGTTATTGATTTGGAGCATCCATTTCAGATTGTGGAGCAATAATCAATATGTGTTTGTATGTGGAGAGTATAGAATATCTTTCTTGTGTTTTCGTCGACGAAATTTTTAATTTTGGCAAGTTGGTATACTTTTTTGGCTCTTTGTTTAACTAGAGCATGAACATGGGAATTAAAGGTTAGATTTTGATCGATGATAAGACCCAGTGCCTTGTGCTCGGTTACACTTTCTATAGGCGTGCTACCAATGTACAGCTGAAGAGTTCTCTGCGAGTTTAGAGTGTGAAGTCTTTGCCTGGTTCCTATTAACATAGATTTTGTTTTAGAAATGCTAATTTGCATACGGTTTGCATGACTCCAGTTAACTACACTATTTATTTCCTGTTGCAAGAATAATTCTAGCACATTACGATCAATAGCGTTTGTATATACTGTGCAGTCGTCTGCAAATAGATCGCAGGACGATGACAAATACAAGGGAAGATCATTTATATAAATGGCAAATAATAGAGGGCCAAGTATAAACCCCTGAGGTACTCCAATATTAATAGTAATGGCTTGGGATAGAGATTTATTGTGTGATACTACTTGTTTTCTGTCTAATAAAAATGAGTTTATTAACGTCAAAATATTAAATTTACTTTAATTGTTTCTAGTTTTTTACTTAGGATAGTATGATCTGTCATATCGAATGATTTTCTAATGTCTATAAACATCGTTCCACATAGAGTATTGTTGTTAATATTTTGATGCCAGTTTTCTAACATGTTTGTTAGGGCCGTATGACAGGAATATTTTGGCCGAAATCCTGACTGCCTGTCAGCTATTAGTTTGTGGTGAACTAAGTGCTCTAGTGTTGTTGTGTGGTTGTGCTTTTCTAGCGGTTTGGATAGTTAGGATAATATGGAAATTGGTCTATAATTACTCATGATACAATCGTCTAATGAAACAGCTTTTAAATGAGGGAACACTTTAACGATTTTAAAGGCTGATGGGAAGTGACCTTTGGTGAGACATTGATTGTATATAATAGATAGTGACTCGCAGATCGCCGGTGCAGCATAGCGAAGGATCCGATTACTGATTCAATCTAGTCCTGATGAGTTATTGTTTTTTAGGTTACTGAGATAAGTAAATACTTCAGTGGTCGTCATTAGCGGTATGTTTGTGGGAATGTCTCCATAGCATTTGCTCTCACAGAATGATGATAATAAAGATATGTCTAGAGGCACATCTGGTATTGCAGCCTTCAGTTGGTTTATGTCAGACTGAAAGAAACTACTGAATTGATCACATGTAACCCGATTTGATAGTAACGATTGTTATGATTTGTGTTTGTTTGTCAAGGTATTAATTGCTTTCCAAATATCTTTAGTGTTGGTCTTATCTATTATTCAGTTCTTAAAGTAGTTTTTCTTTTCCTTTCGAATAACATATTTAACTTTATTTCTCAGACTACGGTACATAGCTAGATCTCTATTTTTATGTGCCCTGCTCCGGTCTCTCGTAAGTTCAACTACCTCCTATGTGATCTACCTTAGTGTGATGTTTAACACGAACTTCCTTAAATGGGACATGCTTATCAAATACACCTAGAAAGGTCTTCAGCCAGTGGTCAACAGCTTCATCTGGGTCAGGAAGCTGGTAAACATAGTCCAGAGATGAGTTGAACAAGTCTTGTAAAAAAGGCATCTTGATTGAAGTTTTTATAATTTCTATATTTTATACTTATATGTTTGTGTTTCGGAGTTTTGGTACCTTTTTTCGACCACGTGCAACTTACTGGATAGTGATCGCTCATTCCATTAATAGGTACAGTACATTCTGTGATGTTGTCAGCACACGTAGTATAGATATGGTCTATAAGTGTTGATGATTTTTTTCATTCTAGTGGCTTGTTTGACTAACTGTTGGAAGTTATATGACTCTATTATGTTTTCCCATGTTTTGTTTGATTTGTTAGTGTCTATGTTGAAGTCACCTAGCAGTATTATTTCTCTCGCATTACTAAAGACTACATCCATCATAGTGGTGAATTTTTCATACCAGATATTTCCTGCACTGGGGTTTCGATAAAGATAGCCAACTACTAGGGATATGCGATTTTGAAGCTTAACCTCAAGCCATACACACTTAATCTCACATGTTTAAAAATCTAGCCATCGGTTGGTGTTTAGCGAGTTAGAAATATAAACTGCAATACCCGTCTCTTGTTTGTGATAGGGATCTCTTCTAATGGTTTTAAAGCCTCTGATAGCGATGTCATCATCTGAGATGTTACTATTTAATCTACTTTCGCTAACGCCAAACATGTGAAAATTTTGTTAATAGATGGCAGATATTTAAATGCCCGATTCTGAGCCCATTATTACTGAGCCAGTGTACGCACTTATTAGACATTTTAACAATGCGTAATCATGAATTTTTTAAAACACAAAATGAATACAACTTACATAACAATACTTATAACAATACACACTCTAAAGTACAGAGAAACAGTAATATCTCGTTCAATATACACGCATATACACAACATACGTATAAAGATAAGTAAGGATGAGTAGTGAAGAACCCCTCACTCACAGTATAAACACAATAAAAAGTAATATAAAAGATATCCAACTAAGTATCTATCTATGTGACATCAAATCGAGTCTATGTTTATAGTCACGTACAATCTAATACGTTGCTATATAAGACAATAACCAAGTGTACACATAAACGTTCTAGGAGAGGCTCTTTCTTGTGTTCCGGTGTTCCTTTATGCTGAATTGCTAGTAAATACCAGGCTGTGTTGGTCCTTGGTACAGCGACATCATAAGTTCCTGACGAAGTGAAGCTGGGCTAAAACGTGTGAGGTATAACAACTCTGGGTTACAATGGAATGGATACTGTTGATTTCTCACGGGTGTGTAACGACTTCCAACTACATGCTCTGATTCGTGGCTAACAGGAGCTGTGGTGGCACATTGTTGTTACTGCTAGATTGTTCCTTGCTTTGGAGAAGAGGGAACGGATCTTCATAATTATCACCCTCCTGTGTGAAAGAGGACGTATTGTACGGATTTGGTGTGGTGGAAATGTTCCGTCTGGCTTGGATGTCATGCGCCGTGGTTATGAGTGGTGTGCGCTCTTCTGGCCTATTGGTACTTGATGTGGTGGGAGTATGTCGTCTGGCTTGAGTTTGAGGTGGAATAGCTAAAAGTGTCCTACACGATCCAGTATTGGATGTAGGTTGTGTCCGTTCTGGGTATTTGATATTTTTGTCGAGCAAGCTGATACCCAATGTAGACAAATGTACTTGGTCCTTATAAAGTCGCATTTTAGGTGCTCCAGACTGTGAAGTAAACACCGGTGTGTTGTTGATGAACGGTATGTTGTTGTGAGAAAAAAACGTCTGTAATATGTTCTTATTTATGTCAGCTAGACGACGCTGGAATCCATAACTCGGTGATATGATGGAGGAGAAGAATATAGACGAGTTAGGAAAAGTGCGACATAACCCGTTCAAGAGTGCCAACAGTTGAGATGCTGTGATTTGCTGGTTGTTCATGGTGTCATTAATACCAATATGAACGCTTGCCTTTCTAACGTTACGATTTACATCCAACCTGCTAATCTTTCTGTTAGCCGGTCAACACCAGCCCCAGGCAATGGGATTATGGAAACAATGTCTTTGTCTGAAGTGGCCATCAGGTCGCTGTATAGACCTTTCATTAGAGCGTCGCCTATTATTATGTGTGTACAGTCGGGTCGTGCTGTCTGCAAATGTTGGTTGACAGTACGCCTTTCCCGTTGTTTCTCCCATTTAGTAACAGTCTGTACGTCTCCATGTGACTCTCCCTGTGTTTCCTGGAGGCGTGTGTTGTCTTCTGGCAGTGCACTATAGTACTGTACGTTTTCTGACGAATTTTCTTGAAGCACTTCGAATCTGTTGCTTACTTTTACACCAATGGGATAGACTGCTTGTAGCGTTTTATCTTGCTATCAGATGGATAAGGAGTAGATATGATGTAGATAGATAAGCACAAATATAGAAACTATGAAAGATGAATCAGATAAGAAAGGAGATAAGACAGTTAGAAAGAAAACCATTTTTAAAAAGCCTGACAAAGACCACACAAAAACTCAGGGATATCGAGTAATCACTATGTAAAATACAATAGGCAAGCTGCTGGAGAAGTTAATTGCCAGAAAAATATCAAGCCAGCTAGAGAGGCATGGTGTTTTCCCACCTACCATGGAAGGGGACCGTCCCAAAAGAGAAACCTGGACCAATGCAGCAGTTTTTGCCCATGATGTTTATGAAGGCTTCCACTCAGGCATTGAAACCTTTGCTGCAGCGATTGATCTTGAGGACGCAAACAACAGAGAACCATTGGATTTTCTAATGCTTCAGCTTCTTGAACTCAATATAAGTCCGTTCCTCCTTAGTTGAATCGCTGCAGCCCTCTTCCAACGGAAAGTAGTTTTTAGATGTGGCAGTTGGACTTCGGAACCAACAACAATATATCCTGGCCTACCACAGGGATCACCATTATCTCCGGTGCTGTTCAAGGCCCTCACAGTGAGAATCACCAGTGACCAGATCACTGGACCGGGGAGGCCATTGTTATATGCCGACGATGTTTTAGTGTATCGTCAGGGTAAGGATAGAGATCAGGTTGCTTTGGAACTGCAAACCGAACTCAGTCGCATAAGTACTTGGTGTGCTGAAGCTGGGGCATTGGCCCCAACAAAGGCAACAGTGACATGGTTCTCTTTGAATAATCATATTGTCAACACTCCAACACCAACTGTTAATCTGTGTTCAGAGACTGTGGAAAGAACGCAGGCAATTAATTACCTGGTGATACGTTTTGATCGAAGCCTTGCTTATAATGAGCACATTAACCAGGTGATAACAAAGGCCAAGCGGTGTTTGGCAGCGATGCGGATGTTGGCGGCAGCAAACTGTGAGCAGCGCCATCTATGCGTCCTATATCAGGGGCTGGTCATGTCTGTTTTTGTGTATGCGATGGCAATCCTGACTCTCAGCCGTAAGCAGATAGAAAGGATGGAAAGGATACAAAACATAGCTATGCGCATTATTCTTGGATGTACAAGAGATACAGCATGCAGGGCGATGCGCTACCTTCTTGATTTTCCAACCATTGAAGACATAATCAGACTGTGTTGGCTGGTAAAGATGAGAACGGGGAACGTATTGGAATGTCCGGAGTACTGTGATGTCGGTTCTTGACTCAGCTCTAGTTATGCAGTTGTATAAGAAGCAGTTGTATTGTAGTGGGAGTAATTCAGGTTAGCTCGGGTTATATAAACATTGAAAGAGACATTAGACGCAGACAGTCACAATATATGGGCACGTTATGAGAAGACATAAACTAGAGAACTTGGTGACAACTGGCAACATTTAGGGGAAAAGAACAAGGGGAGGTGGCGGGAGAGAAGTAAATATCTGTATGGCTTGACCACATGACATGGTCGAGAAAAGAACACAGAGTTGATTCACAGCAATGTAAACATGAAACATTATTTTCAAAACTAACTTATCCCCAGCGCCCCCCCCCCCCCTCCTCCCCCACCCTAAATTACCTATCGTTGAGGAGGGATTAGATTATCAACCGTCTGCGTCGTGTGTTCAATCCCTCAGTAAATTGAGTGTTTTGTTTTCTATGGGAGGTGAAATTAAAAACACTAGCCTACACACTGTATGGCGTCTGCCAGGACAAGTGACCTATGTGTTTCCATCAGGATGACCTTCTGGCAATCATCAGCAATTGTACAAATATCGTAATGATATCTGCCTCTAATTGTTTTCCTGATAACGGAGTCATTCACTTTCTGCCAGTTGTGAACAGATGATTGACCAGTCGTTTCAAACCTGATTCGTTAGGCTCACCAGGCACGAGGAGAGCTATTGCAATTATGTTTGGTTTGTAGAGCACTTTGAATTGCTTTTGTTTCCAAATAATTATTTATGTGGGAAGACTTCTTAACAACTGTTAATTCTGTATCACGGATGCAGAAGATCTGTGGGTATATCGCGGTTGTATTTAGTATATCATGTTTTATTCGCACCCCAGGTTTATATTTGGCATTTTAACAAGATTGGTGGGGATGTCTGCAAAGATGTTACCACGCATTACTTAGAAATATATCTATCTCTTCCTATTGTATGAAAGTTCTAACGTCCCCCTGGGACCTGGACCTCTGCCTGATTATTGATAAGGTAATCTGCTCTTGAAAGTGACATGACACAAATAAAGCATTCAAACTATCAACAATAATTTTATTGAGGTCCTTCCTCAAAATCTTAACCAATGTGTATATACAAATATTACAGAAAGTAGTGGAATGTAGGAGGGTAGTCCTAGATGAGGATATGTGTTAGCCCTGTGAATTTGCCATCATGGACCACCGGTGAATCACTGTCTATATCAGTATATTCTGGGAGAACAGACACCATTCATCTGGATTTGGTTTCGGATTCCTTCTTGATGACACAGTAAACTGTGAAATTGCCATCACGTCCTCTACGATCTTTGGAACAGTTTGGTACTCATCTTGGCTTCACATTGGGTATTCGTTACACGAATCGTTTATATACTGAATCACTCTCGGGACTATGGATTGATTGATTGATTGATTTAGGAACCGACATCACAGCATTCGGGGCATTCCCATAAGCGCTCCGTCCCCATCCTCAGAAGCCAGCGAAGAGTTCCAACCCCAATGGTACCAGTAGAAATCTGATTATATGTGCGTCTCGCCTTCCTCTAAGCGTCGAGAATCGGCCAGATCCCCTCGTCACTCCTCGCTGTCGCATTCTTGCCAGACCATGGTGATCCATTTGCTCCTCCGAGGTGTACACGTGCTCCCACAAGACCGCAACCACGTCTGCCTTATCTTGCATCAATACTCCACCAAGTTTTGCAGAGCCAGCCAATCTGTCTGCCTGTTCATTCCCAGCCCACCAGCATGCCTCGGAGAAAATATCCAGACGATTCTTGCCTCCCATGACTTCTGAAGCGAAGCAAGCCACTCTACACGAAGCTTGCCTGTCCTCACCCTACTCAGCATGCTTTCTGGGTCAGTTACAATCACGACGTGTGTGTGTATCGTATTCTCCATCCAGCGGAAAGATGCACTAACTGCCTCCACCTCCATTCTTAAGCTAGATGTTGTGGTATCATATGCCAAGCTCTCCTGCACCAAACGTCAACCATTAGCCTTTGCCAAGAACCCCCAGGGACTTCTACTACCTCTCAACACCGAACCATCTGTGTAGATGATCACATCACCCGAGCGAGCATTGTCCTGAATTATTTGCTGGATTTCCACTTCCGTGGCCCCTGCTGACCACTCCCTGCACTCCCGGCTCAATGTGATTATAACTTTGCACAAGTCTGACTGCTCCGCTGGCACTCTGACCCACTCCTCTCCTCGCCTAATGTTCTCCAAAGGGCACACCTGTCTGATCTTATCCTCCGCCTGAGCCATCCATGATTTCCCTCTCATCAGTCGCTGGCCCTTAACTGCGTCCAGCGCCTCATGCAACGGGTGATCTGTGTCTGCAGCTACTCTGAGGTATGCCTTCGCCTGCATCACCTTGATCCTACCAGCAACAGTCGGCAAATCAAGGATGTAACGCATCTCAGGACTATGGAGTGTATGTATATACCAAACAACAGATCTATGTCCCAGTAGACACTTGTATATTTGAACGAATATGACAGTCACTGGTGAACACTCCCTCATTAACTAGCTGGGCTTACACATCTCCAGCTTAGTCTGATACATTTCGTTGCATAAATATGATAACACTGGATTCTGGAATATAGAGTGTTTGCCGCTGTCGTGAGGATTCTGGAAACTTTCCTTCTTATTCCGTCACAGACTTAACTGTTTAGATTGTATCATCTCAACGACTTGATGATTCGGGCCTGGCAAAATAAAGTTGATGATTCATAGTCGAGCATACAACTTTGATGATATTTATCCAAACAAACTTGAGTCATATTTGAACAGACCAGATTGATGATAGTAGACCAAACACATTTGAGGGTGCAGAGATGACCATGCAATTTTGATGATAGTTGACGAAACAAACGTGATTCATTGCTGAACATTCCAACTTGATTCTTAGTTGACCAAAACAACTTGATTCTTAGTTGACCTAACACACTTGATTCTTACCTGACAACACAAACTTGATTCTCAGTTGACCAAACAAACGTGATTTTTAGTTGACCACACAAACGTGATTCTTAGTTGACCACACAAAAAGGAGTAACCTAAAAAAAAATCTCTAGGATAGTCATCTGAACCAGCCCAGTTTAAAGATGACCTGAGACTCAGCTCTCCTGGTGAGTCTCAGAGATATGAGCATTTTTAAAATTATATATATATATATACTAGCTGACCCGGCCCGGCTTCGCCCAGTCCCTGGTGGGGAGCATCTCATTTAATTCATATAAGTAGTCATATAAGTTCTCGTTCCCGTTACTGTCTGTCTGTCTGTCTGTCTGTCTGCCTGCCTGCCTGCCTGCCTGCCTGCCTGCCTGCCTGTCTGTCTGTCTGTCTGTCTGTCTGTCTGTCTGACCCGGCCCGGCATCGCCCAACTCCTGGTGTGGAGCATCTCATTTAATTCATATAAGTAGTCATATTAGAACCCGTTCCCGTTCCCGACTATCTATCTGTCTGTCTGTCTGTCTATATGTCTGTCTGTCTGTATGTATGTCTGTCTCCCCGGCCCGGCTTCGCCCAGCCCCTGATGGCGAGCATCTCATTTAATTCATATAAGTAGTCATATAAGTTCCCGTTCCCGACTGTCTGTCTGTCTGTCTGTCTGTCTGTCTGTCTGTCTGTCTGTCTGTCTGTCTGTCTGTCCCTCCCTCTCTGTCTGTCTGTCTGTCTGCCTGTCTGTCTAATCATTTATTGGTTGCAGTTAGAACAACCTTAGATAAACGAAGACCAACTTACAAAAAGCATTAGAAAGAGCACTTGAAAGATCTTTACATCTTCCCCAACAATTAACTTGGGTAAATGGAGCGGCGGCAGCAGCATCAGCAGAAGAAGGAAAAGGAGGAGTAGACAACTGCAGCGAAAAGGTGGGTCTGTCTATCTATCTGACCCGGCGTGGCTTCGCCCAGCTCCTGGCGGGTAGCGTCTCATTAAATTCATACAGACAAAAAAAGTAACTTAAAAGAATGTCCTTCCACACTACCATCCATTATTTTTAATGAAAACTCTTTCTAATCACCTGCATGACTACAGTAACTTCTTAAGCATAAAAAGATGAGTTACAATGTTATGCATTGTGCATTATTTTTATGAAAACTTTGAAAATGCCTTAAAGATTGTATCATTATTTATTATAACTCATATGCCGGTACATAACTATAGACACAGAGTTTATAAATCTTTGAAAACGATGCCACAATATGACTATAAGGTATACAGAAAAGTTATGCCCCTTGAAATAACTTTTACAGAGTTAGGTCCCCTGAGATATATGAAATTATAATGAAAAATGGAAAATTAAATAATATTGGGTAAGCAGCCGATTTCACACTAAATAAATATGACAGTGGGTTGCGCTGGAATGAAAGGAAGACGTGTAGAAAATTTCATCTCAATCGTATGGGCCGTTCGCGAGCGCATAAAGGACATATGGACATACAGACAGACAGACGGAGATCGCCTTTTATATATATATATATATATATATATATATATATATATATATATATATATATATATATATATATATATATATATATATATATATATATATATTGTAAGTGACCACCTGGCATCGCTCTTAGACTTGACCATATCTATGTCACTGATTAATAGAGGGTTGAGACCGGAATAGACCTTCCTGGTAGAGCATTCTGTCGTCTGTTCAAGTTCCCTTTTCCTAGTGACAGGTCTTGACATCAGGAACAAACTCATCTGTGGCGTTGTCCTCGAGCCTACCATGTCGTCTTTGCTTATTGTACATAGGAGACATTATGATATATGTGTAGAAAGTAGCGTATGTTTATGTGTCTACTGCCAAATCAAGCGATTTGGCTGAGTTTGACTCAGTCCGACACGTTTGGCCGAATTGGCGACAACAAAATTCGGCCAGCTTCTTTTGTCCGGGCTAGACAATCTGAAAGCGATTCATTTCTACATCCAAAGCTGCAGGAGGAACTTGCAAACGAGACCTAGCGCTTTATTCAAGTTTAGTAATACACAACATTTATTTAAGGCTACTGTTAACCTACATTTGAAATAGTAGACTAATTATATAGACCAGTGGCAACAATCCCACAGCCGATGACCATGATTGCCAGAGATAAAGGATTGCTGTACACCTTATCGCTCATAGAAAACTACACCTGGCTACAAAAATGTACCAACAAGCAGCGAAATTAAGCATCCTTTAAATTTTCATCGTAGCTTACTTGCCACCTAATATTTGTGAAAGAATACCATGGACAGACAGAAAAATCAACGAACAAGTCCTTCAAGAAACAAATGAAGATAGTAAACTGATTAGAATCATTAAACGTATAATTAAAAAGTTTTTGGGCATGTTATGAGAAGAAATGACTTGGAGAACTTGGTGACAACTGGCAAGATCGAAGGGAAGAGGCCAAGGGGAAGACCATGAAGTAAATACATGGAACGCTTGGCCACCTGCATGGTCGAGACAGGAACACGGAGCTAATTCACAACTCTGGTGATCGAGTTAGATGGCAAAACATGTCCGCCCACGCTTATCGGTATGGCACATGATAGATGGATGGAATATTTGTGAAAAACTTTAATGAAAGTAAGTGCTGCTTAGCACCTAACTTTAAAGTTTCGTAAACCCTGAACAGGGATAAATTGTAGTCACGAACAATGAAACAGAATAAACTAATAACAATGCAAACCACGTATCCAGTGGGGAGAGCCGTGAAAGTCGTCATCACCAGGGAAGGAGGAGAAACTGACTTTGATAACCACGACTGCCAGCTGCAAAGACCTGGAGCCGAAGCTTAGTAACAGACATCCCGTCTGTTAAACACCTATTCAATCTAGAAGAATCAGACCAGAGGCGACTTTCTCAAGTCAGTGATTAATATTTTTAAAGAGCATACTAGTTCATAAATCATACCAACCAGACTCTATAGAACCAGTCATATTCTTATTATAACATCTTCAGGGGCATATACAAAACTCCACTTAACTATGTCGGTGGCTCTCCCGTGGAGATCACTCAGTGTTTTCTTAATAAATTCATGTTATAGATTTAAAATTTAAATCAAAAGATTCTGTTGTAATCTTACATAAGAGTAGTATCGTGATTCATAGTGACTGAGCGATAGGTTGTAACTTTATTAATCGTCTTCCTATCTCCGTGTTATGAGAAAGTGAGAAGACTGGGGGATCTTTTACTTCCCAGGCATATTGTAGCGGGATATATAGGTCTAAGATCTACGTTATAATACTGTTGTTCTCTTTACTTCCATATCCTGGTCACTGTTAGAATACTAGATAACTTATGGGGCCTTAAATTTTTATACAGCCTAGATTTACGAGCCAATTCGATCTTGTTTCGGCAGTGAATAGTCTTTCTTTTTCTGAAATTCTACTTGTCGCCTACTTGGTATGAAATAGTCAGCGCTACGCTACATCATCAAAAACATGTGGTGTACATTCCCAAACCATTTGACACTGTCAGTTTAGATAATTCTTCCCATGTTGATGTATGTTCATCTGTGTTTATTTCCCACAGGAACCATAATATTGTATGTTGGAACCGAACATAAATTATCATCTCCTAAGGTGGAGTATATATGTAGATGTAGAAAACACTATTATAGGAAAAGCGGATACGTAAGACTTTCGATATTACATTACTTAATGGTTAGAAAGGTGGTTCGCTTTAACCTGATTGTGACTTGTCAACTTATTAAAGTATGGTTATACATTCCCTCGCCTAGGAAGATATAATCATTGTTTATGTAATCACGTTATAAGTATCACTCGGATTCCCACAGCCTCTTATAGTTGGATGTAGTAATTGTATGGCTGAATTGCTCCTGGAAGAGATATTGAGTGCAACGAACTTCATCATAGCACTGGATGATGATAGACTCTTCGTTCTTTCGAACTGTCTCGAGTAGGGATTTAAATTAAAGTGTTACCAACAATAAAATTCATTGTGTAGATTTCCAATCCCCTAAGAGATGACTGTTAATGGATTCGTTCAATTAAATCCGCTGAAATACGCTTAACTCAAATACAATTCCCAGTTGTTTACTGGCTAAAACCCGTTTAGCAGAAGGATGTGTTGCGTGGGTAACCTTGACTTTACACGGCGCAGTTGAGCGGTCTCATTTTGGTCTCGCTCTAGAATCGCCTCACTATAAAAACAAGAATATTAATTCAATTAAGATAAATTCAGTTACCTTCTTTGTGAGAATAAGACATTTTATCCTTGAAGACCGAATTAGATCGCCAACTGTTTAATTATATATATGAGCGTTAAACACCTCGGCTCCATAAGGTTGATGTCCTCTCAACAAAGTGACTGTTTCCGTACCCTTGCCAGACGTGTGTTTAAGTCAATTTATGTTCTCTTAAAAGTTCGCTTGATGTTTTTGCGGAATAAGTGAGAAGTGAGACATTGTGTTTTCACGCACAAAAGTAGACTTTTAGACCCCAATTTACTGACTTCATGAGAAGATGTGAATTCTTCTCTCATAATTCTTTGTATTACTGTAGTTTAGAGAACTAATCTTTATATGTCCCTACAGAGATTATCGGATTTAACCTTCTCCGGTTCCCAATTATTTACATTGGCAATGACCCGATTGGGGATGTGTCTGGTAATCAACATGGGTTTTGTTCCAGGCATATTACATTTATATTCGAAATCTCATGTTTATATTAGGAATCTACGACACAACACCAGCAAACAAGTTACAGTAAAGAACATGCATCTTTACTCTAGCAACTTATGGAAGTGAATCAAGGACCATTACACAACCATTCAAGAAAGATAAAAACACCGGGAAATTTGAGCTCAGATGCTGCGGAACAATTCTTAGAATGTCGAGCACCATGACGAATAAAAATACTGACATTGTAAAATACCCGAACATCGATGAAAGCTGGTCTATAAACAGTATCATATCTAGGAAACCACATCTTTGCCACATGAAACGTCACAGTAGCTTGGACAAGAGCACCGTTGGGAGGCAGGGTTCCTTGGAGAACGAGGCAGGCGTTGGCCGGCACAGACATGGACACTGGACATTTTAGAACCCTTAGGATGAGGATGCATGTAGCGCGATAAATGGCAACAGATCCAGAGTCTTTCAGTGGGCCATGATGAGAGCAACGTTCTGTAAAAGAGTTGTTATATGATCAAGATGATCTCAGTTTTTCAATCCACATTTTAAGTTTATATGCGGTATCTCAAGTTTGATATCTTTCGTGTATAATTGGCATCTCATATATATATATATATATATATATATATATATATATATATATATATATATATATATATATATATATATATATATATATATACCTCAAATTTATAGTTAAGTATCACAGATTTATATTCTACATCTTATAATATGAGATGAATGTAATAATATGATAGACGTTACTGAGATGTGTTTTCTCATCGAAGTCTTGTGAGATAAGGTGGCCAACGACGAGGTGACCAATTGTCCACTCATTTAACAAGATCGGGTGGACTCCAGAACGTATCGGTTCTACAGCTACTGAGCATTGAACGCAGTAACCAATGAGCCGATACAAACATAGCCCTGCAGCTCTACTTTTATTTATAGGTTTGGCATAATTATATACACATTGCTGGGTTATCCTTCTGGAAATCAGGGTTCGAATCCTCAATATGGTGTGGACTTTTGGCTATACGTCGGCAAACAATAATGGCGTTCGCCATTCCAACGCAACTGCCTTGACGTCTGGTCGAGGAATGCTAAAGATCCGGCTATATGAAAACGGTGACGATAACGATGATGATGATGATGATGATGATGCTTGCTTGTGTTCGTTGGCTTGAGCTCCAACGCGAAGTCCTGTATGTCGGATGAAGACATCCTGTTGTCCAACATCAGTGTGATGTCATACAGGACCTGAGTTTTGCGTGAGTATCCGTTGTCCCATGTCTGGCTTATTGGTGTGCAGACTGGTGGTTCCTCGCCGTACAGGCAGACACTCTCCGACTTCGGAGGAATCGGCGATCCTACTGACTTTAGCCAGGACCCCGAAGGGACCTGTTGCCCAGGACGCTCGACGAGGACGCGTCAATAGGTCTTGGCCAGTATATAACCCGGCCCTGGTGCCTTGGAAACACCTCTGCGTCCCGATGATGATGATGATGATGATGATGATGATGATGATGATGATGAAGATGATGATGACTGTCGTAATAAGTGTCGTACCTGGGGTGAGGGGAATCAACACCCACATTCTTTTACCCCATATCATTATCTAGAGGATCTTCTGGATTTCTGTCCACAACACCCCGTCAGTCTGGATCTCTCTCTCTCTCTCTCTCTCTCTCTCTCTCTCTCTCTCTCTCTCTCTCTCTCTCTCTCTCTCTCTCTCTCTCTCTCTCTCTCTCTTCTTCTTCTTCTTCTTCTTCTTCTTCTTCTTCTTCTTCTTCTTCTTCTTCTTAACACTAGACCATGCCCCCTCTCATTCTTTTTCAAAACATACCACACAACACAAGCTTCTAACAAAATGACAAATTAATGTAATAAAGAAAAGTGTCAGGTTTGTGCAAAGTGTATGTGTAGAATGTCTGTCGTATACTCTAGTGTGTATGCAGAATCAGACCGAACAGCTCAGGATCAAAGTCTGCTTCCTCACAGTACCGGCCACACAACAGCACCATAGATCAAGTACAGAAGACCTCACCAAATGATGCGTCTCTCCGGCCAAGTGTCGACTTCCTCCAATAGCTCTTGGATAGTCGGAATGCCTGGTCACCAATAGTGGATATAGTCCAATACTGACTATGAATCTGACACACACAGTGTAACTAATATGTCACTAAAAGTTCTGTGATCTGATAATCCTTGTACAGTAAAATACTGTTTACTGTCACTTTGAAACTAAATGTTAGTAGTTAATTTCTCATAGGAATTCACCAATTGGAAAACACAATGTTAATTGGTAATATCTCACCAGAATTCCCCATTTGGAAAACACAATGTTAATTTTCAAGTTCTCTATATAACTACTATTGTTCCTGCTACTGGTGGTATTGTAAGTATCTTCACTCTACTATGATTAGAACTACCACTGTGGAATCACTCTTATATGATCATCGGTTCCCGCTCAGCAGAGGCCAGGTTCTTGCAGACCCTCTGGGTTATGGGCCCAGTGCAAAAGCCGCTGAGTAAAAACTTCCTTCAATGATCGAGCCATATTCTTCTTCTATTTATTGTCTGCTAGCTTTTTGTAAAACATAGTGGAACCTGTTGAAGAGAGAACACACCTGGTGAGAGCAACCCGATTCCAACCTTTATTAGGTGAGTGTAGGCCGACGGCCGCACTCGGATATATAACAGAGAACTAAACTGTGTCATAAGGCAGAGGAGCTCATCACATCGGTCTGAGTCATGGTAAGACAAGGAAAGACTAAAGGAAAAGTGCAGAAACCCAGTAGATACCCTGCTGGAAGATCCTACCATTTAACATTTCCTTTATTCCCCCAACCATCCTCAGTCTCCCTAAATACCATCCCACTACATTGTTCTTAACTCACTGAGTTAATCGATTTCTCACTCTAGCTAGTTTTAGCCACGCGATAGCCTACTGTTGCCGACGCTCCTATAATACGTTCTCTTAATGCACATTACTACACTCGATTCCTAAAAATAATCTAATTTGGGTCTATTTAATTAAATACCATATATTTATTCCTGTTTAAAATTGATACTACTAAATCACGCAAAGGATAAATGTCCGCCGATGTAAATCAACATAAGACACTGTAGTCTCTCTCTATAATCAAGCCAGGAATGTCACACACGACCTTGTTGTCTCACAACATTTGGTCGATTCCCGCCAAAGTTGTTTATCCAGACTGTTTTAATACTGTGTCTGAATGACGTCACAAATCTGACTAGACACTAGGCGTCGATAAACTATTTTTCTCTCTCCTTTTCCGACTCGATGTAAAGAACTGGCTGGCTGTCCCGCTTTCATCAGGGAAATTGTCCCGGTACTCCAAAAAGTCTTGCCGGCCTGTGATCTGGAGAATCTTTTCCCCACAACAAAAAGTCTTGCCGACTTTCACCAGGACAGTCTGTCTCCAACTTCAAAGGATGGCTGCCGCCTGTAGACGAATGGCGCGACAGTCTTTCATCGATCGACAACTCCAAGAATTTCCGCGACAATGACGATGGCGCTAAATGGGAAACGTGATAGAAGAAGATGATGGTGATGATAATGATAATGATGATGATGATTTTCATGATGATGATGGTGATGACGACGGTGCAGAATGGTAAACCTGATAGATAATGATGATGATAATGATGACAATGGCGCTAAATGGGAAACTTGATAGATCATGATAATTATGATGACGATTGTGCTAAATGAGAAACCTTGTAGATTATGATTATGATGACGATTAGATAAATAATAATCCTAATAGATGATGATGATGATGATGATGATGATGATGATGATGATTATGATGATGATGATGATGATGATGATGATGATGATGATGATGATGATGATGATGATGATGGCGATGATGGCACTAAATTTGAAACTTGATAATGACGACGACGACGACGACGACGATGATGATGATGATGATGATGATGATGATGATGATGATGATGATGATGATGATGATGATGATGATGATGATGATGATGATGATGATGTGCTAATTGGGAAATCTGATAGATGATGATGATAATGATGATGATGATTATGATGATGATGATGATGATGATGATGAAGAAGAAGATGAAGATGATGATGACTACGACTAGGGTGGCTCTAAATGGAAAACCTGATATATGACGAAATATGATAATGATTATAATGATGATGACGATGATGATGACGATGATGATGACGACAATGGCGCTAAATGGGAAACCTGATAGATGACGATAACGATTATGATGATATGATGACGACGATGGCACCAAATGGGAAGCCTGATAGTTGATGATAACAATGACGATGGCGCCGTATTGTAAACCTGATAGACGACGATGATGATGATAATGATGTTGATGATGACGATGGCGCTAAAGGGGAAGCCTAATAGATGATGATGATGATGATGATGATGATGATGATGATGATGATGATAAATGGGATAGACATTGTGAAAACACGATGCTAGTATGACTAGAAAGTCCTCCCCTATATGATGAAGGCGCTAAATGGGATAGACATTGTGAAAACACAATGATACTGTAACTGGAAAGCTCCTCCACTGTATAATGATGATGATGACGCTAAATTGAATAGACATTGTGAAAACACTATGATACTCTAACTGGAAAGCTCCCCCACTGTATAATGATGATGATGACGCTAAATGGGATAGACAAAACATGATGATAGTGTAGCTGGAGAGCTCCCCCACTGTATGATGATGATGATGACGACGACGATGGCGATAAATGGGACAGACATTGTGAAAACGTGATGATAGTAGAACTAGAAAGTCTTCCCGCTGAAACTCTATATGCAAACGACGCAGAGGGAGACAACAAGGAGGCCTAACAACACAAGAAGGAGAGATTTAAATGCAGAGATGGGGAAGGGTGTGGTGGAGGAAAGCTGAAAGCGAGCTGCATTAGAATATACTTCTGGCATGAGTTACTCATTACTGTAGAGGAGGCCCTTCCCCGTGGCGAAGGCTTTACAGACGCACTTTGTAATCCCGCTTACCTGCGTTCGAAACATAGCTGCGCGTGATTTGGCAGCAGACCGAGCTGCACTGTTATTTTTTTTTACGAATTGATATGGGAGCCGGTCATTCAGAAAGCAATGGCAAACTACGGAACGTAAACTTGCCAAGGCATCAACAACAGCAAAAAAAAAAAAAAATGCTGGTGTTGACTGCAAACGTCCTGTAAAGGATATGCAACTAACGTTTAACTGTGGAGGAGAGTGTCGCAATGTTGATCTACTCTTCCCTTTAGTGGAGGATGCCGTAATATTAATCTACTCTTTCCTGTAGAAGAGGATGTCGTAATATTAATCAATCACGCAATCTTCATCTAGTTTCACACGATTTGTACTTGTTCACAGAGGCCTTAAACTAGACCTGAAGTTTGCTCTTCCAAGTCAGGTTGTTGAGGCCACCGCGGGCTTCGGTAGAGACTTTACCATGGAATCAGGCGATGAGTCCACACGCGAGGAGCCCATTAAGTGGTCAATTAATAGTACCATTCAGGTAAGTACTACAGTTCCTTTACACCAGACAACACTTGTTATAGAAATAGTACATCACATGATCTAAATACACGTCTAAGGCTTTACAATGCTCGAGAGTGTACCAGAAAAGTACACATTATGGGCAGAGAAAGGAACCGGTCCTGTGTGACCAAGAACAGATCGGAGCAGAAGATGCAGGAACGTATGAGAACCATTATAATTCTATAAAAAGTATTGTGTTATATTCCACGACTCCTACTCCTTCTTCATCATCACCATCACTCTAATCACCACCATCATCACAATCGTCATGATAATCATCATTACCAGGACATACGGGAGTCGAGGGAATTGAACGAGCTGATAAACTGGCTGGCTCTGCATCCCCTGCAGATGGCCAGCCCATGGATCGTGCCGATGTTATGAACGTCCTTAAAGATATGTCGAGAACAGAGGACTTTGACGTCAGTGAATTCACATCGCTGTCCAGGATGACAGACTTAGGAGTAAGAATTGGCACGGCCAGACACGAGAAGTGCATCGGGAAAACGAGGTGCCTCGTTAACCAACACAGAACTGGCACTATTAGCCACCGAACGCAGATGCATATGCTGGGGGGAGCATCTGAGCACCTATGGACCTCTCCGGAGTGCAATGAAGATACCCCAAATGATAACTGATAACTGATAATCATCATTAACTTCTCTTGTTCTTGTTCTTCTCCTCTTCCTCCTCTCCCCCTTCCTCCTTGTCCTTCTTTTCTCATCCTCATCCCACTCTTCCCCTTCTTCTTTCTTCCTTCGTCATCTTCTTTCTTCATTCTTTCTCCTTCTGCTTCTGCGTCCATTCTTATTCACAGAAATGAAAAAGAAAATTCAGACAAGCATACCATCGACCGTAATCAAAACCAATTTGTATCCCTCTTTCAAAGCGAACCAGCTAGTCAGGTACCCTCTCCACATTGAAGGTTGGCTGCTAAGGATCTTTAATACTCTGTGTCTCTTGCCCTAGTTGTGTATTCTGACAGATTATGCAATCAAGTCAGTTAAGATGTGTATAAGCGAAAATCTAAACAATCTAGGCATTATATATATATATATATATATATATATATATATATATATATATATATATATATATATATATATATATATATGCGAATGTCTACACAATAGAGATGGTTAGGTGTATTCATTACTAAAGCTTAGATATTCAAGACGGGTAGACGTTTATATGCTAAAGTCTAGACAATGAAGTTGGTTAGGTGTGTTTATACGAAAGTCTGGACAATGAAGTTGGTTAGGTGTGTTTATACGAAAGTCTGGACAATCACAACGGTTAGGTGTGTTTATACGAAAGTATGCGGTTTGGCATACAAGCATGCAACCAGGTCATGATACTACTTAGTGTATACGAACAGGTGGAATTAGGGAGTCTCCGTGACGAAGCGGTTACAACACCTGTCTAATGTTCCAAAGGGTTGTTGGTTCGATTCCGGGCTTCGTCGTTTTGGTTCAGGTGTGCAAATTTCTGGGAGAGTCCTTTGGATTGTCGTTGGAGTTTGGAGTTCGTGCTTTGTGCGACGGTTTCGGCAGGCGGAAGAGACCAGTCGGTATTGGATAAAACAAGACGCAATGAAGAGTATCCTCTTACCTTTTAAGGTCTTTTTATGTGGTGGAATTAGGCCCGTAAATAGCATCGTGACCCGAAATTGTAATACTTTGCCTTAATAAAGGTGAAAGTGGTTTAGGAAAAAAAAAAGATTTGTGAAGGTAGGCATTGGTTCCTGGAAAAATACTGCATGCATCGACCAGCACGAAGGACAAAAAATATTGAAGATACCTTTGGCATCAAAATGCACCGGGCATGAGAATTGGTAATGAACCGATAATCTTTTCAGTGGGTCGTTGCCATGAGCCAATAGTAGGTCATGGAATAGTTAACAGAGAGAATAAAGGGCTTCACGCAATTCAGAGTGAATGTATAGATGCACGCCTTGCACGAAAACGACAAGGCAAATTGTAAGCGAGGGGCATCGTCTCCTCGAGGCAGTCAGTTGGACGAGAGCCATGGTCAAGTCTGGACATGGTTCTTTGTTTCAGTAGCACGGCCACAAATTGCGCCGCAACGAACATGTTCTTATGAGTTATGGTTGTTAAGTAGTTTTGTTAACTCGTGGCGTTGAGAAATTGTGTTGGTATGAACGCAGTGTATTTCGAGATTAGTCAATGCATCGTGGAAAAAACTAATCTAAGTTGAGTATCAAGCGTTGCGTTCTAATTGTGCACGGAATGAGTTGCTCTGAAGTAAAGAGTGACAGTTTCAAGTTTAATACTGAGACAGAAATCACATATGCAATTTAAATGAATTATATCAGAGACCTCTCCCGATGTGTCTCCACCTTGCCGCGGTGGGGGAGCTTGTGTGTCCCTCTGACCCCACGTGCTTGCCGATGGATGAAAACTACATATCGGACAGCTTATGGGATAGGGGCCAGACTAAGAGAGACACAACCTGCTGCTCTGCGGGTTAGACTGAGGTGAGGATAACAGTCAGAAGTTTAAATCAGGCGCACGAAGGCAAAAGATTTGGTCCGGACAATACTCTAAGGCTCTCTGTCGAGGGTTGAGGCTGAACGCTCTAAGCCACAAACCCTCGGATCTGAGAGCCGGGCCGATACCCACCCTCCGAAAATAGAAGTGAGATACTGAGCAAGCTACAAGCCCAGGTCTGATACCTGTTCGAAGGCTATCAGCTGGGGGATTTGAGGGATTCCCGGATGAGAGGGCCTGGCCGTTTCTCGTTCAGTGCTGCACGGAGGTAAGGTGCTGAGCCGGCAGCACATGTAGCCTACCTCGTGAGCGAGTACAAAGTAAGAAAAGTGCCCCAGTCGAATGAAATGGTCACGAAAACTGTCTGAATCTAACTCGTAGAGAGTGTAGACAAAAGTGGGAAAACGTCTCAATAACACGAAATGGAACGCACGGCTAGCGAATCCATTGCGTGGTCTGAAGTCAAAAGCAAAAGCGTACCGAGTGGATGTCGCTCGCAGTCTGACCGCTCTTGGTGTGTGCCTGAGCGATCGGTGGCAAGCGAGATGCCCAACACAGGGAAGGGAGGAACTAAAGCAGCCATGAGTAGGACGTGGAAACTCCTCGGGTGAGCCCAGTCACAGAGCAATATGTGCCGGCTCTGCAATTATGGAAGCCTCCTTGGATAGCGAGGGAATGCCCATGGTCTGCCCCTGCCTCTCTTGAGGGCCGACCGCGATGTCGTTGACCGTTCTATCTTGACCAGCTGAGATGTTGGCGATATCACAACAGTCTAACGTGCCTCGAAACCAGAGGAAGGCCAACCTCATTAAAAAATGCCCGCCGGAAGCCGGAAGTGTCGTCCTACGGGTGGCAAACTAAAAATTGACATTACGCAATTACGTCCGAGTGAAATGTCTCGTCCGAATGTCTCTTGTGCTAGGAACAGCTCTGACTACCTAGTTTCCGAATGCCGCTCTTGTTCGGAACAGCTCTGACTAGGTAGTTTTCCGAATGTCTGTCGTGCCTGGAACAGCTCTGACTGGCGCAACGACAAGCACATGTCCGAAAACTCGCTGAGTGGATGCCGTCTGCAAACCTGTTTGGTTTGTGCGGGAATGGCCCGGGGCAAACGAAATGACCAATATATTGAAGTGAGGATTTAAAGCAGCCATGAGCAGGACGTGACGATTTCCCTCGGTGAGCCCAGAACCAGGGCACTATGTGTCGGCCCTGCAACTATGGAAGCAACCTTGGATGGCGGAAAATGCTATGGACTGTCCCTGCCTTCCTTTGAGGGATGACCGTTGTCTTCGACCGTTCAACCTTGGCCAGCTGGGCTGTAGATGGCACCACAAAAGTGAGAGTCTCCCAGGAATGCTACCTGGTCGAAAATGCACGCTATTGTCGGATGTGTTGGCCTACGGGTTTCGGCCCAAGGGCGCGAAACAGACACACCGCAATCACATCTGAAAAAACACTCCGGATGAACGAAAAGATATCAGAGACGAGTCAGCTTTCAGTTAGATGCAGAGTGCGAATGGCCCGGTCGACATTGTGAGCAGTCAGGCACTCTCTATGAATAACCACCAGCTGGCATTAACGCACCCTCTATCAAGACCGGGAGCTTGCCAGCGAATGAAGACCTCTATCTCGCTCCTGGCAACATGGGAGCTCGTCCGTGAGCGACAGTTCTCTACTTTTGATAGAATAGCTAGAAGTGTGTTTTTTTTCTTCTGCTGTGCATTTCATAGTTAAACAGTTTGTATTTGGCTTTCATGTTTCTAATTGTTGCACTACACATGGTCTGTTATAGATAGTCTTTCACTGCACTTTTGTACTTGATTCTTTTTCACCTGCTTTTTGAAGAAAAATCTGTCGTCTAGGATTTTCTTTTCCCGGTGTTACAAAATTTCCTATTTTGAGTCCCCCATGTTGCCAGGAGCGAGATAGGGATCTTCATTCGCTGGCATGCTCTCGGACTTGATAGAGAGTGCGTTAATACCTGCTAGTGGTTATTCATAGAGAGTGCCTGACTGCTCACAAGGTCGACTGGGGCACATGCACTCTGCGTCTGACTGAAAGCTGACTCGTCTCTGATATAATTCATTTCAATTACATATGTGATATCCCTCTCAGTATTAGACTTGAAACTGTCATTTTTTACTTCAGAGCAACTCACACTGTGCACAAGTAGAACGTAAAGCTTGATACTCAACTCAGATTGTTATTTCCACGTTGTATTGACTAATCACGAAATACACTTCATTCATACTAGCACAATTTCTTAACGCCCCGAATTAACACAACTCCTAACAACATGTTTGTAGCTGCGCAATTTGTGGCCGTGCTACTGCAACAAAGAACCATGTCCCGACTTGACTATAACTCTCGTCCAACTGAATGCCTCGAGGAGACGATGTCCCATCGCTTACAATTTGCCTTGCCGTCTTCGTGCGGGGCGTGCATCTATAAATTCATGCTGAGTTGCGTGAAGCCCTGTATTCTCTCGGTTCACTATTCCATGACCTACTATAGGCTCAAGGCTCAAGGAGAGCGACGTTTAACAAAAGACATAATAATATGAATAACAACGTGACTATGGGCCTTAAAAGCAAATGAAGACAAAGGAGGTGAGATAGGGACTCAAATGGAATTAATGTATTGAATGAATCAATTTATGTGAAAGGTAAACATTCATTTTAACTATATATGTAATTGTTTAGGTACCGGCGAAATACCGAACAATAGCAGAATTAGTTGTGAATGAGCAGCAATATGCCACAACATTCAAGGCAACGACGCAAATACGAGGACGTGTGGTAGTCATGGTAACTAATCTGCTCGATGACAATTCATTTCTGCAGTGTTTGGAATCCGAGTTTATCGACATCATTAAAACACAGAAGGACTATAGCAAACATTTCACTGTAGACGACACCGACAAACAGGCTGTCAAGAGGGAGGTTCATGGCATCTGTAAGTTTCAGTACGGGGTAGAGCAGCAAGTCCACGTGTACGAGATTCCGTTAGAGCCGTTACAGGCGTTTCACGTAAACTAGACGCCTACTCTGAATGTGTATCAAGGTATTCCGGGCAAAGGTATTCATTATTTGAAAAGTGGCATCATACTGCTTATACTGGGTTGCCAGATGTTGTCACTGAGAAACCAGGACTTTCTCTTAGAAGCAAAGATGTTACATTAATAAATGTTGTAACTCATCGTCATTATCATCACGTGTTTTGTCAACTGGCGTAGGCGGTCATGCCCCTCCACAGATCTGTGTTCTTGGTGTTCCTGATCAACTTTATTGACGATATTCCTGTACGCCACCGCCGTGCATCATTTCTCTCGGTCTGCATCTACCTCTGCCTCTTCTCCCACCGATCTGTCCAGTCCATGTTTCCCAATGCCCCTCTTCTCCCACCGATCTGTCCAGTCCATGTTTCCCAATGCCTCTCTTCTCCCACCGATCTGTCCAGTCCATGTTTCCCAATGCCCCTCTTCTCCCACCGATCTGTCCAGTCCATGTTTCCCAATGCCCCTCTTCTCCCACCGATCTGTCCAGTCCATGTTTCCCAATGCCCCTCTTCTCCCACCGATCTGTCCAGTCCATGTTTCCCAATGCCCCTCTTCTCCCACCGATCTGTCCAGTCCATGTTTCCCAATGCCTCTCTTCTCCCACCGATCTGTCCAGTCCATGTTTCCCAATGCCCCTCTTCTCCCACCGATCTGTCCAGTCCATGTTTCCCAATGCCCCTCTTCTCCCACCGATCTGTCCAGTCCATGTTTCCCAATGCCTCTCTTCTCCCACCGATCTGTCCAGTCCATGTTTCCCAATGCCTCTCTTCTCCCACCGATCTGTCCAGTCCATGTTTCCCAATGCCTCTCTTCTCCCACCGATCTGTCCAGTCCATGTTTCCCAATGCCTCTCTTCTCCCACCGATCTGTCCAGTCCATGTTTCCCAATGCCCCTCTTCTCCCACCGATCTGTCCAGTCCATGTTTCCCAATGCCCATCTTCTCCCACCGATCTGTCCAGTCCATGTTTCCCAATGCCTCTCTTCTCCCACCGATCTGTCCAGTCCATGTTTCCCAATGCCTCTCTTCTCCCACCGATCTGTCCAGTCCATGTTTCCCAATGCCTCTCTTCTCCCACCGATCTGTCCAGTCCATGTTTCCCAATGCCCCTCTTCTCCCACCGATCTGTCCAGTCCATGTTTCCCAATGCCTCTCTTCTCCCACCGATCTGTCCAGTCCATGTTTCCCAATGCCTCTCTTCTCCCACCGATCTGTCCAGTCCATGTTTCCCAATGCCCCTCTTCTCCCACCGATCTGTCCAGTCCATGTTTCCCAATGCCCCTCTTCTCCCACCGATCTGTCCAGTCCATGTTTCCCAATGCCCCTCTTCTCCCACCGATCTGTCCAGTCCATGTTTCCCAATGCCCCTCTTCTCCCACCGATCTGTCCAGTCCATGTTTCCCAATGCCCCTCTTCTCCCACCGATCTGTCCAGTCCATGTTTCCCAATGCCCCTCTTCTCCCACCGATCTGTCCAGTCCATGGTTCCCAATGCCCCTCTTCTCCCACCGATCTGTCCAGTCCATGTTTCCCAATGCCCCTCTTCTCCCACCGATCTGTCCAGTCCATGTTTCCCAATGCCCCTCTTCTCCCACCGATCTGTCCAGTCCATGTTTCCCAATGCCCCTCTTCTCCCACCGATCTGTCCAGTCCATGTTTCCCAATGCCCCTCTTCTCCCACCGATCTGTCCAGTCCATGTTTCCCAATGCCCCTCTTCTCCCACCGATCTGTCCAGTCCATGTTTCCCAATGCCCCTCTTCTCCCACCGATCTGTCCAGTCCATGTTTCCCAATGCCCCTCTTCTCCCACCGATCTGTCCAGTCCATGTTTCCCAATGCCCCTCTTCTCCCACCGATCTGTCCAGTCCATGTTTCCCAATGCCCCTCTTCTCCCACCGATCTGTCCAGTCCATGTTTCCCAATGCCCCTCTTCTCCCACCGATCTGTCCAGTCCATGTTCCCCAATGCCCCTCTTCTCCCACCGATCTGTCCAGTCCATGTTTCCCAATGCCCCTCTTCTCCCACCGATCTGTCCAGTCCATCTTTTCCCAATGCCCCTCTTCTCCCACCGATCTGTCCAGTCCATGTTTCCCAATGCCCCTCTTCTCCCACCGATCTGTCCAGTCCATGTTTCCCAATGCCCCTCTTCTCCCACCGATCTGTCCAGTCCATGTTTCCCAATGCCCCTCTTCTCCCACCGATCTGTCCAGTCCATGTTTCCCAATGCCCCTCTTCTCCCACCGATCTGTCCAGTCCATGGTTCCCAATGCCCCTCTTCTCCCACCGATCTGTCCAGTCCATGTTTCCCAATGCCCCCCTTCTCCCACCGATCTGTCCAGTCCATGTTTCCCAATGCCCCTCTTCTCCCACCGATCTGTCCAGTCCATGTTTCCCAATGCCCCTCTTCTCCCACCGATCTGTCCAGTCCATGTTTCCCAATGCCCCTCTTCTCCCACCGATCTGTCCAGTCCATGTTTCCCAATGCCCCTTTTCTCCCACCGATCTGTCCAGTCCATGTTTCCCAATGCCCCTCTTCTCCCACCGATCTGTCCAGTCCATGTTTCCCAATGCCCCTCTTCTCCCACCGATCTGTCCAGTCCATGTTTCCCAATGCCCCTCTTCTCATTATAATATCACAGAATATTAATTGTGTCTTTCTTATACTGGATGTTTGTAAAGTTTCACTACACTTTGTATGTAGAACAAATTTAAACAATAATGAATTTCATGATGTCATTAAAAAATGCGCCCCACAGTCCATCGTGATGCAATATGTAGCGAATAGCTGTCGTCTCTTTCTTGGAGTAATTCTTTGCACTCCAAACAGAATGGTGCTATCAACGGAAGAAATGTTTTTCAAATGTGTTCTACATACAAAGTATAGTGAGACTTTACAAACCTCTGTAGTTGTATAATAATGTTATACTTTCACTAGACTCTGTTAGTCATTCTGGCAGTTCAAGGTATTTGCAACAATCGTCTCAGAAACCTCTTTTCATTGTTTCAAAGATCTTCCTTGCTATCATTTATATGAAAGTCTATTTATTCAGGTTCTGTCATTCACTGTCCTATTGCAAATAAGGTTCTAAATAAAATGTCAGTACTCTGACATTCAATGATAGTGACTTGTTGCATAAGATATTTCGTTTTTCATGTTGTGAAATGCACCTTTTGCTTGAAAAATTGTTATTCTCATTTCTGCTGCAATTTAAACAGTTCTAGCAGCTGAAAATTGATAAACGAGTCGATTTAATTAAATTATTTATTTGACCAAAAAAAAAAAAAAAAAAAAAAAAGAGGGATAAAATTGCGTCCCAAATGCATTTTTACGAGGACAGTAAATTATTCTATAAAGTAAAGTTTCTGGTCCGAAAACCCGGAAAGTCTGGCAAGGTTTATTAATTTTGGAAGTTGAAGCCAATTCTAATGTTGTTTCCGAGAAGAAAGCTCAGTAACACTCGAATTTGAATGTGGTATGAGTTACCTTATTTGTTTTTATTGTTTAATTGTGTTTTTGGTTAAGTTACGTAATAGAATAACGCTGACTTAATTGTTTGGTCAGTTGAATAGATGTTAATTTGGAGGACTGTGAGGTATGGCTCTTAAATCATTGTCGAGAGGCCGGTATTTCGTGGAAGATATTTCCAAGCGTTCAAAATGGGACAACGTCTACTGAACTTTTTGTTTCATTTAGCGCTGTTTATACTTTTTGAATACCTGTCATGATTTCACTGTGTATCCACCAGATAATGACAATACAGACGGTCATATTCATGGCCTGTGTGCAAAGCTACATTTGTTTTTTAACCGGGACAGAAAAACAAAGTCGGAATGTACATCTGCAGTTGTTTACCAGTTAGATCAAGGACACCGCTAAGTCGCCAACATCAAACAAGGAAATCTTCTTTGACAATCCCCACAAGACGGGAAATTGTAGGCATATGTTGAGAAAAAGGGGGAAGCGACTTGTGCATGGATTGTCCAAAAGGGGGAGATAATCTACTATTGTGACATTGATGAAACCCAAGGGAAAGAATTTATTCAGAAATGGATAATCTGCCCTTGAACCACCTTTGTTAACATCAAAAGAACGTCACGTGGCCACTCAAGGCTGTTGGGTAAAAACATGCTTTGTTTACAAGTAGTGTAACTCTGAGGATTGACTTGCACGGACGTGTTTGTCACTGCAGTGGATTTAAAAAAAATATCTACCGTGTGCGGAAATTAATTAGATTTAATTGTACACGTGCCTGTTATGGCAAAATGTGGATATGATTTCGAAGACACTGTTGTGTTGTGCTTAAGGTATTGTAGAGAGTATATTTAAGCCTAGTTAATATAAGCAGTAGCCTCGGTAAAACTTGCTAGAGTAATGAATAGAATTAGCTCTGCTAGTGAGAATTGTGTAGTGGGGTGATATTGGGGAAATTGGGGATGGGGAGAATGTACAATGATGGGATCTTCTAGTGATGTCTGCTAGGGGTCTACACTTTACATTTTGCTCTGTCCTGATCTTAACCCACTGCAGACCGGAGTGAAGAACTCCTATGCCCATGACAGAGAATGTTCACTGTCATGTATCTGAGTGAGGCGGACACCCCCCCCCCATCCAATGGAGGTTGGGGACAGTTGCTATCACCCAATGTGTTGTTCTCTCGTTGACAGGTTCCTTTAGGTCACTCAAGTCACTGAGAATGGAGACCTTGGTGCAGGCAGTTGGTCAACATCTTTTGCACTTAGCCCATGATAGAAAGGGTTTACGGGAACAAGCATAAGAGGGATTATCAAACGTCACACATTAACAGAAGACCAGAAATTGTTTTCTCCGCACCAGTTTGGAGGAAGACCAATCGTCAAATTAATGTTTCAAACATCACTTGGGAACAGAATAGTAAAAAGTGAATTTCTTTTACACCACCTGGGAACAGCCCAGTGGCAGTATGTTTTACACGACAGGTGAACAAACAAAGAGATACAGTTATTCCCCATCACATGGGAATAAATCAGTATAAACTTATTAGGAAGTTAGTATAACAATGGTCTTGTGAACAGTAGACACTTGAGACAGGAAGTACATTTATTTCAAAGAACAGTATGTTCGTGTCCTCACTAGACAAGGGTGTTATAAGTATAGGAACAAATTAGACATATATTAACTGTGTGATCCAGACAGGATTTAGGGTCGGACTGTGACTAGTTCTTTTGAGTGATCAAACAGCCACCGGTGGAAATCTACATCTAGCAGGATGGACACATACCTGGGTGAGGTCTTCGTGGACTGAATGAAGATGTGGTGTGATCCTTTCTGGGATGATCGGGCTGGGCTCTTCAGCTACCTGGTCTAAGTCTGCACCCACTAGAATATTCGACACACATTCTACACATTACTAACACACACTTCTCACACTTATACTCTTTGCTTAATAAATTATTTTGTATTTATTTGTTAAAGCTAGAGTTGTGGAGTATGTTATGTTGGGGAGGAGTGAAAGGGGGCATGATCTAAGGGTGAGTGAGAGTAAGAAAAAGGGGTTTGCAGACCGACGGAGTTTTGTGGACGGAGTCTGGTGGTTTCTCTAAGACAACAATATTGGGGTAATAAAAATGTGGTGTGGATTCCCATCACTCCAAGGACGACACTAAAGTAAGTAAGAAAGACTTACGACATTTATTGGGGGCTCGTAAACGTGATCTTTGGACAGCGGGATCTCTTGTAAGCGGGATCTCTTGTAAGCGGGATCCTTTGACAGTGGGATCTCCTGACAACGGGGTCTTTTGACACGGGATCTTTACTAAGAGGACGGTGATATTGTTGGAGAGAGAATCCAGCTAGAGTGAATGTGGATAGGGGTTAGGATACATATCTTACCTGTTCACACCTCACACGTCTGCATAGGTCTGTGGTCCTGATTCTTCTCTTGTCACTGAGTGATTGTGTTGTGTGTGGTCTTAATTATTAGATTAACAGTGATTGTTCATTATATATATATTCCTCTTGGAGATAATCTGCACCCTATCTGCTGACTTACCTGTCTGAAAAATGGCCACTCCTAAATTAACTGGGGCAGAACTAAGGGCAAAGGGGGAAGGAATGGGTTTGTCTGGTTCAGCTTTAACGGATTACATACAGGAAGTGGAGAGAGAGTATCGTCAAGCAGAAAGAGACGATCGGAAGGCCGAATTGGAATTGAGGAAGATGGAGTTAGAAACTAAGAGGATAGAAGCTGAGCAAGCCACTAGAAGGATGGAACTTGAAGCTGAGCAGGCAGCTAAGAAATTAGAAGCTGAGCAAGCAGCTAGGAAACTGGAAGCTGAGCAAGCAGCTAGGAAACTGGAAGCTGAGCAAGCAGCTAGGAAACTGGAAGCTGAGCAAGCAGCTAGGAAACTGGAAGCTGAACAAGAAGCTCAGAAAAGGGAGCACGAGTACAGGATGCGGGAACTCGAGCTCAAGAGTCAATCTAATGGGGAAACTGAGGGAGCAGTTGGAGGTTCCTCAGTCCCAGGCTCAACACCAGTAGGTGGACAGGGGTACCATGCTATGAAGTTTCCTTTGGCGGTCTACGAGGAGGACAAAGAGAAGATTGACCAATACCTTCAACGCTTCGAGGCTATGTCAGTTGCTATGGGTCTGGAGCGTAACAAATGGAATCTTAAGCTATCCCAGGGATTACGCGGGACGGGATACGAAGTTTATACTCGCCTGCCACCAGGACATGAGAACAATTATGATGAGTTAAAGACGGCTCTGCTGAAACGATTCGAGGTTACGTCACATACCTACCGGAAAAAATTTCGAGCAGCGAAACGAGAACCGGGGGAGTTGTTTGCCGCCTACAGTTTGCGTCGTAAATCTTATCTCCATAAGTGGATGGATTTGGCTGGGTTCGCACATGACTATGAGAGTCTGGAAGAACTCATGGTGGTCAACCAGCTGAAGAAGCAAATGTCAAAACCTCTCAGGACATTCCTGGGAGAACAAGGAGCGGAACGTATTGACCTCGTGACAAAATTAGCAGAACGGTTCGTAGAGGTACATGGGGAGGCCGGGGAAAACCTTCCCACCAACACCAAAAGTCAGGAGAAACATGACAAGAAGAAAGCCAAAAGCTCTGGAACAAAAAAGGGGGAACCTTATGTGCAAAAATCAGAGGATAGTTCAAGAGAAGACGAAGGAGGGAAGCAAGAGCTCTTCGAGCTCTACACCAAAACGACCGTGGTCGGAGAAGTGGTGTTCAATTTGTAAGTCACCCACTCACAATACGAGGGACTGCAAATCGAAGGCTAAGAGCCCTCACTTCGCAGCATGTCAAGTGACTTCCAAGGAGGTTGTCACGGAGAATGCCAAGGTCAGCAAGATAGCTCACCATCAGGAGAGCTCACTCAAGTCCGGCACAAGAAAATCTAGGACAGAGAAATGGTGCAACCAATGCAAGTCAAACACGCACAATGCTATTGACTGCAAGAGAAAGTCAGGAGAATCTAAATTCATCGTGTGCCCCGGGAGACCTAAGGTGGAGCCCACTGAACAGGTCGAGGCCGACGAAGAAACTCCAGACCAGGAAAAACCACCTGTAGTGGAATTGGTAGAGGTTAACGGTCGTCAAGTGGAGTGTTTGTACGACACAGGACTGGACGGGGAGGCCGTGATTTCTGCGGATCTGGTACACCCAGAACAATTCACAGGTGAGACCATGGAAATACAGCCTGCACAGAAGAGTGCTGTGGCCATGAAGTTGCCCATTGCTAACGTGGAGATTCGGTCAAGATATGTCACCGGCACAATCAAGGCTGCTGTATTGACCGATCCCATTTTCCCAGTAATCCTAGGTTGCCGGTATGTCTTTCTGGGAATGCCCAGGGAGCCAATCCATATGGGAGCAATACAGACTCGCTCTCAGACGAGAACGGAAGAGGCAGACGCAATTGTGACTAACCGAATGCCGGGGGAGCTACGAACTGCCCAGAGTGAGGATAATACTTTACGTCCTTGCTACAAAAAGCTGCAGAAAAGTGCTGATCCACCAGGACGGGGGCAATACTACATGAAGAATAGGATACTCTACAGGAGAGCAGGAAGGGGAGACAACCTATACGGTCAGTTGGTCGTCCCAAAAGCTCACCGGTCCCAGATTCTTCATGTGGGGCATACCATCTCCTTTAGTGGACATATGGGTATTGCCGCCACCATGCAGCGGATTTCCTGCCACTACTATTGGCCGGGAATGACAGAGGATGTGCGTCGGTATGTGAAGTCATGCCCTGAGTGCCAGAGGGTGGCACCGAAACACTGGACAGCACCGGTTGTCCTGGGTGAGATGCCCATCATGAACTCTCCTTTCGAGAGGGTAGCCATCGATATCGTGGGTCCACTTCCTAGGACTAGGAAGAGGAACATGTATATACTCACAATGGTGGATTGCTGTACAATGTGGGGTGAAGCCATACCGTTGACCACGATTGACTCGAAACGAGTGGCGGATGCACTGATGGAGGCCTTTACAAGATTAGGCTTCCCAGATCAAATTCTGACGGACAATGGGTCCCAGTTTTGTGGAAAACTCATGGAGGAGGTATTTAGAGTGTTTCACTCTAACCACATACATACCAGCCCTTACCATCCTCAAGCCAATGGACAAGTAGAGCGTTTCAACGGCACGTTGATGACAATGCTCAGGAAACTAGCGCAGGAAAAACCTGATAGGTGGGATGAATATATCCCTGCAAGCACTCTTTGCCTATCGGGAAGTTCCTCATGGCTCAACAGGACTACCACCCGCTACGTTGCTGTTTGGTCGTCCAATCAAAGGACCGTTGGAAGCCATGTTGAGGAGTTGGACTGAAGAGGGGACGTCAGAAGAAGTAATCTCATCCTATCAATACGTGGAGGAACTGAAAGAAAAACTCCACAAAGGATGGACTCTGGCAAATCAAAACTTGAAAAAGGCCAGGAAAAGACATGCGGCTTACTACAACCGTAGGTCTAAAGACAGATCTCTAGAGGTGGGAGACAAAGTTTTGTTGCTACTCCCAACGGGAAACAACAAACTGGAGATAGGTTGGCAAGGACCATTTCCCGTGGAAAGGGTAATATCCAGAACCAACTATCAGATCCGGATCCGGGGAAAGTCGAAGATTTTCCATATCAATCTCTTGCGGAAATACGAAGAGAGACCCGGAGAAAAAGCAGCTCACCTCATGGCAATGGCAGTTGCAGTGGAGACAGAAGTGGGAACCAGCGAGGGCAGGGAATATCCCCTGGTACACCAGGAAACCTACAAGGATGTGCAGGTGAACCCTGATCTGACCTCCCAGGAGAGGGAGAAGATAACCCAGGTTCTCAGGTCTCATAAGGAGATACTGACTGATAAACCAGGACGAACGAGGTTGGTGGAGTTCGAGATGACGTTGACTACACAGGAGCCTGTTCGCCAGAAGGTTTACCCAGTGCCCTTCTCTAAAGAAAAGGCCCTGGAGGAGGAAATACAAAAACTGCTGGAGGATGACGTGATTGCACCATCCACATCCCCATACAATGCGGGGGTAGTTTTGTTACGGAAACCAAGTGGAGAACACCGGTTGTGTATAGACTACCGACTTCTGAACAGTCATACACAATTTCAGGTGGAACCTTTGCCGAATCCAACGCAGTTATTCGCTAGGCTCCATAAGGCTCGGTACTTTTCAAAGGTGGATCTGAGTCGGGGGTACTATCAAATACCAGTCAAACCGGAGATTCGACCACTGCTGGCCTTCAGTACACCCAGTGGACACTACGAATTCAAGGTCATGCCCTTTGGTCTCAGCAACGCACCTAGTGTGTTTACACGTATGATGAGGACTTTACTAGATCCTTTACAGGATCCGGCCATCATCTCCTTCATGGATGATATTCTGATTTCCAGTGGCAGCTTGGATGACCATTTGCAATCCTTGGAGAGAGTGTTTAATAGACTCAAGGAAGCAGGGCTTACCGCTCGTCCAACCAAGTGCATGATTGGTTACCAGACTCTGGAATTTCTAGGTCACACCATCACTCCAGGACACATTGTCCCAGAAGAGAAGAACCTAGAGAAAATCAGAAATGCCCCAAGGCCAAAAACGAAGAAGGACGTGCGATCTTTTCTCTCGTTGTGTGGATTCTACCAGAAATTTATCCCACATTTCACTGAACTGGGAGCTCCATTGACGGAAACCTTGAAAAAGGGATTCCCGGACCAAATCATTTGGACACCAGAATGTGAGACTGCCTATAGTCAGTTAAAGGAGGCCTTGGTCAGTAAACCTGTATTACAGCTCCCGGACCTTTCCAAACCATTTGTGTTGAGAACGGATGCAAGTGGGATTGGGATTGGGGCAGCGTTGTTACAGGAAGGGAAAGACGATGCTTCGGTTTTGAAACCTGTGGCATACGCAAGCAAGAAACTACTCCAGGCTGAGAGGAATTATTCGACCGTCGAGAGAGAATGTTTGTCTCTCGTATGGGCCGTGCAAAAATTCCAGCCCTATTTGTATGGAGTTAAGTTTCGGGTCCAGTCAGATCATCAGCCCCTGATGTTCCTGGCTACTTCTCAGAAGCTCAACGCCCGTTTGATGCGGTGGTCGTTGTTACTTCAACCCTACAATTTCACAGTTGAGTATATTCCTGGGAAGGAAAATGTTGGAGCGGACTTCTTATCAAGACACCCAGCTCCTGAAGAAGAGGAATGAATCATCTGGATTGAATTCACAGTGGAGAAGAGTGAGATGGACTACTCTCTTAAGAGGGGGCCTATGTCATGATTTCACTGTGTATCCAACAGATAATGACAATACAGACGGTCATATTCATGGCCTGTGTGCAAAGCTACATTTGTTTTTTAACCGGGACAGAAAAACAAAGTCGGAATGTACATCTGCAGTTGTTTACCAGTTAGATCAAGGACACCGCTAAGTCGCCAACATCAAACAAGGAAATCTTCTTTGACAATCCCACAAGACGGGAAATTGTAGGCATATGTTGAGAAAAAGGGGGAAGCGACTTGTGCATGGATTGTCCAAAAGGGGGAGATAATCTACTATTGTGACATTGATGAAACCCAAGGGAAAGAATTTATTCAGAAATGGATAATCTGCCCTTGAACCACCTTTGTTAACATCAAAAGAACGTCACGTGGCCACTCAAGGCTGTTGGGTAAAAACATGCTTTGTTTACAAGTAGTGTAACTCTGAGGATTGACTTGCACGGACGTGTTTGTCACTGCAGTGGATTTAAAAAAAAATATCTACCGTGTGCGGAAATTAATTAGATTTAATTGTACACGTGCCTGTTATGGCAAAATGTGGATATGATTTCGAAGACACTGTTGTGTTGTGCTTAAGGTATTGTAGAGAGTATATTTAAGCCTAGTTAATATAAGCAGTAGCCTCGGTAAAACTTGCTAGAGTAATGAATAGAATTAGCTCTGCTAGTGAGAATTGTGTAGTGGGGTGATATTGGGGAAATTGGGGATGGGGAGAATGTACAATGATGGGATCTTCTAGTGATGTCTGCTAGGGGTCTACACTTTACATTTTGCTCTGTCCTGATCTTAACCCACTGCAGACCGGAGTGAAGAACTCCTATGCCCATGACAGAGAATGTTCACTGTCATGTATCTGAGTGAGGCGGACACCCCCCCCCCCATCCAATGGAGGTTGGGGACAGTTGCTATCACCCAATGTGTTGTTCTCTCGTTGACAGGTTCCTTTAGGTCACTCAAGTCACTGAGAATGGAGACCTTGGTGCAGGCAGTTGGTCAACATCTTTTGCACTTAGCCCATGATAGAAAGGGTTTACGGGAACAAGCATAAGAGGGATTATCAAACGTCACACATTAACAGAAGACCAGAAATTGTTTTCTCCGCACCAGTTTGGAGGAAGACCAATCGTCAAATTAATGTTTCAAACATCACTTGGGAACAGAATAGTAAAAAGTGAATTTCTTTTACTCCACCTGGGAACAGCCCAGTGGCAGTATGTTTTACACGACAGGTGAACAAACAAAGAGATACAGTTATTCCCCATCACATGGGAATAAATCAGTATAAACTTATTAGGAAGTTAGTATAACAATGGTCTTGTGAACAGTAGACACTTGAGACAGGAAGTACATTTATTTCAAAGAACAGTATGTTCGTGTCCTCACTAGACAAGGGTGTTATAAGTATAGGAACAAATTAGACATATATTAACTGTGTGATCCAGACAGGATTTAGGGTCGGACTGTGACTAGTTCTTTTGAGTGATCAAACAGCCACCGGTGGAAATCTACATCTAGCAGGATGGACACATACCTGGGTGAGGTCTTCGTGGACTGAATGAAGATGTGGTGTGATCCTTTCTGGGATGATCGGGCTGGGCTCTTCAGCTACCTGGTCTAAGTCTGCACCCACTAGAATATTCGACACACATTCTACACATTACTAACACACACTTCTCACACTTATACTCTTTGCTTAATAAATTATTTTGTATTTATTTGTTAAAGCTAGAGTTGTGGAGTATGTTATGTTGGGGAGGAGTGAAAGGGGGCATGATCTAAGGGTGAGTGAGAGTAAGAAAAAGGGGTTTGCAGACCGACGGAGTTTTGTGGACGGAGTCTGGTGGTTTCTCTAAGACAACAATATTGGGGTAATAAAAATGTGGTGTGGATTCCCATCACTCCAAGGACGACACTAAAGTAAGTAAGAAAGACTTACGACAATACCTTCTTTATTACGACTTATGATCACATACTATTTTGAAAACCATGGAAATAATTAACTAAATTATATATTAAATGTGTGTAGGGAGTTTTATATGATGATGATAAACATCAAGTTTTTAACTCCGATACCATATTGATTAGCTTAACGCTTCGGTTACTACAATGTTATATCATATTGATGCAATCAATCCCTACACTGGCAATAAGTTGGGCTTGAAATTTAACTTCTTGTTAAGAAAGCAATGGCAAACTACTGAATGTAAAATAGTAAATCTTAGTAATCAACCTGGGCGTGATGTTGATCTCTGTGTCCTGCAATCGACCTCCAACATTTGTTGTACTATTTATTTTACAACTACACCAGTGACAGCCAGTAGCCATGTTGTACTATTTATTTTACAACTACACCAGTGACAGCCAGTAGCCATGTTTCACCACTTATTTTACAACTACACCAGTGACAGCCAGTAGCCATGTTTCATCACTTATTTTACAACTACACCAGTGACAGCCAGGAGCCATGTTTCACCACTTATTTTAAACTACACCAGTGACAGCCAGTAGCCATGTTTCACCACTTATTTTAAACTACACCAGTGACAGCCAGTAGCCATGTTTCATCACTTATTTTACAACTACACCTGTGACAGCCAGGAGCCATGTTTCACCACTTATTTTACAACTACACCAGTGACAGCCAGTAGCCATGTTTTACCACTTATTTTACAACTACACCAGTGACAGCCAGTAGCCATGTTTCATGACTTATTTTAAACTACACCAGTGACAGCCAGTAGCCATGTTTCACCACTTATTTTAAACTACACCAGTGACAGCCAGTAGCCATGTTTCATCACTTATTTTACAACTACACCAGTGACAGCCAGGAGCCATGTTTCACCACTTATTTTACAACTACACCAGTGACAGCCAGTAGCCATGTTTTACCACTTATTTTACAACTACACCAGTGACAGCCAGTAGCCTGTCTTACTATTTATTTTACAACTACACCAGTGACAGCCAGTAGCCATGTTTTCACCACTTATTTTAAACTACACCAATGACAGCCAGTAGCCATGTTTCACCACTTATTTTAAACTACACCAGTGACAGCCAGTAGGACACTTGGGACATTTAACACAAACTACATATTTGAGTTTTCGAGACATTATATTATTTATGTTCCCGTTTTCGTTGATGTTCAGACCTGGTCATATGTCAGTATTTGTAAACATATATTAAACATATGGGACCAGCACGGTTTTCCAGTACGCCAGAATTGTGTAAGAGAGACCTTCACTTATGTCACATTCAGGAACTTATCTATTCGCCACAATCAGGAATTATATGGGAAATAACTGTTGAATACAAATAACGCTGTCTGAAGTTATGTACCATAATTTTCACGTCACTGAGTTCTAAATAAATTTGTATTCCCATCCAGATTTTGCCGGTCTCACTGGCTAAGGCTACAACGACTCTTTCCTTAATCCCGTATATCCACGTAGGGAACACAGCTCCACGAGACTCGATAGCGGATAGCGTCACATTGGTTACTAACGGGGGTATGTGAGCTGGTCGCTCAGGAAGCAATGGCAAACTACTGAGCGTAATCTTGCCAAGAATATCAACAGCAGCTGAAAAAGGCTGGTGTTGACTGCAACATCCTGTAAGGGATATGCAATTTTTTTTTTTAAAAATCCAAATTTTAGATCCTATTCAATGTCAAGGACGTACAATATGATAATATTTTATTTTCAGCCTCTTTAGTGATTCTCTCCCCACTCCCCCACCCAACCCTGGATCACTTTTACACGCTTTTGAGTCGTCATTGGTATACTGTGCTATAGTCTGTTTACTTTTTTCTGCCCCAATATAAAATTTTATATCTCAGTAACCAACTGAGGGAAAATGATGAGATTTAGCATATAACCTTATCATTATGTCCACCCGACAAAAACAATTTTGTTCTGGACATTGCACAGCAGATTTATAATTTACGGGTCAGAGATGAAGTGCACATTATTAGATGTATTACGTCTTCACACGGAAACATTAGCGTTGAATAGTTAATTTTATCGTAGGACATGGGATTGGCCTTATGACAAGAGCCTCGCGTAGTGGAACGGGGCATTACTGTAAAACAAGTTTGTTAGCGATAAATCACTAGTTTTTCACCAAAACATCAAAGAAATGTCACCGCTTTCCATGATGTAAGTTGCTTTTGGACCTATCAAAGACATATTTCTTGGGTGGGAGTAAATATAAGACGGCAGGAAAATTTTCATAACGGTGCAACAGATAGTTTTCAAAATAATTGAGCGTGAATCAAGGCATTCATTTCTGGACAGACTATAGTCATAAATGTTTATAAACCAATGGTCACATCGGAGAGCAATGTGGTCAATATCACACTGGCCCGCCCTTACCACTTTAGACATTTCTTACTATGCATCGTGGGCTGGGCCGACCTTGGGGACCAAGTCAGTTGTACAATTAGGTCTTGTGTTAATTGCATGTTATGTTAATTACTATTTGTAACTATACATAATATGCTTAATTTTTTATTCTGTTTGAAAATCAGTTTTAAACACAAGATATAATCAAATAAATACATTATATCATAATTACGATCTTAACTTACCTATTGGTTTTATTGTGTCTATGAGCAGCAGCGTGTATGAAATCGTAAAATAAATAAATAAATAAATAATAATAATAATAATAACGATAATAATAATAATAATAATAAATTTGCCTCGAAGTGGGAAGCTGCTGTGGGTCTGTAATGTGAGAGGACCATCACATGTTGTAAGCCTGACTGCACGCAGGGATGGGTGACCAGTCTTCCCAGGTCAACGCAAGTGTCGAAACCTTTGTCAGAACGCGCTGACATTAACAGCGCAGTACACCATTCTATATTTAAAAAATAAACCTTCCTTCCTTCCTTCCTTCCTTCCTTCCTTCCTTCCTTCTTTTTTTACTTTGTCCTCTTTTTTCTTCTTTTTTCTCTTCTCCTCCTCCTCCTCCTACTTCTTCTTCTTCTTCTTCTTCTTCTTCTTCTTCTTCTTCTTCTTCTTCTTCTTCTTCTTCTTCTTCTTCTTCTTCTTCTTCTTCTTCTTCTTCTTCTTCTTCTTCTTCTTCTTCTTCTTCTTCTTCGCCTCCGCATCCTCTTTCTTTTTCGTCGTCTTCTTTTGGCTGGTCTGGAGCAGACAGCGGCGATACCAATAGTTCAATCCGCTCGATCGTCTGATTCTTGCATGAAGTCGTTAATATTATTATTAATTATAATTATTAATTTTATAATTAATAACTAATATTATTAGTATAATTAATTGCTGCCCAGCTGTTTAAGTTTCCTTCACACATATGTCTCTGTCTTCCTCTTCCTCTCTAGCCTAGTATGTTCCCCACATAAGGCTAATTGTTGTACTCCACTTCTTGTACTGAAATGTCGCTGCCATTTACCGTGTGCCCATGGTTGTGATAAATAGGCGTGGTGGTGTCATCTTCAAGAGGTTCCGCTGGTAACGACAAGAGCACGGTCAGACGTGGGTTTCCCTCCTGTACTCGCTATGTATGTACTGTTCTGGTGCTTGTTCTCTGCTGTCACATCTGACTGTTTGAGGGATCACTCGGTCCTCCGTTGTGATGATGACGACTGTGGAGAGGATGTTGTTCTTGCCTGTGATCCTCTCAGCACTGGTAATCCTTAGCGTCGACTTTTCACTCGACAGCCTTTCCCTGATCTGATGGTTAGTGAGATGGGTCTTGACTCGTTTGATGACTCATCTTTTCATCGTGCTGTGTTGAGTGGCTTCTACTGTGATGCCTCGGGTAAGCCTGATGTCGGCTTTCGTCGTTCTGTGTTGAGTGGCATCTACTGTGATGCCTCGGGTAAGCCTGATGTCGGCTTTCGTCGTTCTGTGTTGAGTGGCATCTACTGTGATGCCTCGGGTAAGCCTGATGTCGGCTTTCGTCGTTCTGTGTTGAGTGGCATCTACTGTGATGCCTCGGGTAAGCCTGATGTCGGCTTTCATCGTTCTGTGTTGAGTGGCATCTACTGTGATGCCGCGGGTAAGCTTGATGTAGGCTTTCATCGTTCTGTGTTGGGTGGCATCTACTGTGATGCCGCGGGTAAGCTTGATGTAGGCTTTCGTCGTTCTGTGTTGAGTGGCATCTACTGTGATGCCGCGGGTAAGCTTGATGTAGGCTTTCATCGTTCTGTGTTGAGTGGCATCTACTGTCATGCCGCGGGTAAGCTTGATGTAGGCTTTCATCGTTCTGTGTTGAGTGGCATCTACTGTGATGCCGCGGGTAAGCCTGATGTCGGCTTTCGTCGTTCTGTGTTGAGTGGCATCTACTGTGATGCCGCGGGTAAGACTGATGTCGGCTTTCATCGTTCTGTGTTGAGTGGCATCTACTGTGATGCCGCGGGTAAGCCTGATGTCGGCTTTCGTCGTTCTGTGTTGAGTGGCATCTACTGTGATGCCTCGGGTAAGCCTGATGTCGGCTTTCATCGTTCTGTGTTGAGTGGCATCTACTGTGATGCCGCGGGTAAGCCTGATGTCGGCTTTCGTCGTTCTGTGTTGAGTGGCATCTACTGTGATGCCGCGGGTAAGCTTGATGTAGGCTTTCGTCGTTCTGTGTTGAGTGGCATCTACTGTGATGCCGCGGGTAAGCTTGGTGTAGGCTTTCATCGTTCTGTGTTGGGTGGCATCTACTGTGATGCCGCGGGTAAGCTTGATGTAGGCTTTCATAGTGCTGTGTTGAGTGGCTTCTACTATGATGCCGCGGGTAAGCTTGATGTCGGCTTTCTCATGTTGTGCTATCTTCTGCATTAGGGCGGTGGTCTTAGAGCTTTTGTTGATGGAGACCACTATTCCATCGGGTGTATTGTCCGGTGAAGTCCTCAATTGTTGTTTCCTCCTGTGTGGAGGACTTTGGTGGTCTTGGTATGCATCTCATTGGTGTTGTTGTGGACTTCCCGGTTGCTGTGGACTTCCCGGTTGCTGCTGGCTTTAGTTGTAGTCTCTCCAGCGACGGGAATGGCTTCAGTTTAAGTAGGAGTAGGACTGCTGTGTGTAGAAATGGGCTCAATAGTCGCGGCGGCCTTCCTCACCTCTACCTTCTTCCCGGCTGCATATACTGCATGTCTTTTCGCAACGTTGTTAGTGCGAGCCTTCCTCTGCACTCTCAGATTGCGATCTGCTTCTTGATAGAGCAACCGGGTCCATAAGTTCATTTCTAAGAACACCCGTTCTTATAGATCCGGTGTGCTGATCCTGGGGTAGAAGGTTCAACCGACTTGAGGACGTAAATAACAAGTACCTCTTAAGTCGGAGTTGGTTCCCCTGATGGCGAGGGACACTCGTAATTAGGAAAGATAATCCGCATACGAACATCAGTCCAGTGCTACAATAAGTAATGTGTATGGACTATGCTTGAGTTTAAAACGAGCACACGCAAACCACAACAACAACAACAACAACAACAAAACACACACACACAAACAAACAAAAAATCTCTTGTCCAGTTAGGCAGATGTACTGTTTAATCAAACATTGAGTCGCTTTGTTGTTTTCTACATCTCAGAAGATGTCTAAGAGATGAATAATTATAGTTCCAGTGGCAGTATGTTTCGTATGCATCTTCTCTGTCCTTTCCTTTTGCACGATTCTTCCTGCTAAAGGCGAAATGGATTCCACAAGTCTTAGTCGCACGCGGATATCAATTTGTGTTTCTTCATGCAACCGGGAATTATTTGTAGAGAGTGCCATTTCTCACTTTCTTAACTAAGTACAAAATCTGGAATTTGCCCAGTATCTTTATAGACCAACCGACATGGGATGGGCGATGTCGTTAATACAACGCCTGCCATAGTTAACGCGCAGAGCATTTCCTGGCACCCATGTTAAGCGGGGTAGGGGTATCCCCTATCAAAGGAGAAGTAAGGTGTCATCAGGCGAACCCACTTCTGAGGTACTTGTAATTTACATCCCCAAGTCAAGGACGATAAGTCACATTATAGTCTAACTGCCCGGCGTAGGATTGAACCTGCTACCTCGGCATCAGCACACCGGAAGTTTAAGAGTGAGCGCTCTCATCCATTTATGCAGACTTTTTGACAAAAATGAATGAATTAAAGGCCTGCCATTCTAGATCTGAGTGAAAATGATGTGTCAACACGCTTACGTCCCTTTAGGATAATTTGATATTTTAAAAACAAAAACGAAAAAGAACTTTGCTGGAACCTTAAATCCTTATTTCCCTAACGTTTTTGTGTCGGGGGTTGCATTTTTGAGATATATATATATCCCTACTTCGTTTATAAATCCGAAAAACCTCACAATCAACAGTCCTTAAAGGTAGCGCTTTCCTCATACAAATGATGATAATGATGATGATGATGATGTCTATACTGATGACGAAGAGGAGAAGGATGATGATAAGGAGGCTCATGATAATACGAATCATTATGAAGTGCAAACTTTGACATAATAAGACTTTACACCCCTATATCCTGCCTTATGATTCATACTTGATACCACCAATTAACCTCTGAGAGTTGTCTACCCACATGTAACAGTATCCATTCTTCTCCATGTTTTCCTTCAACTCATCATTAACAAGGGACTGTGTCTCTTTATGTGGCTAAAGTATTTTACTTGTCTGCAATTGTTCACATTTAATACTGCTTTCTTCATTTCAGTTTACTGGCTTTCATGGCTAAATATTCTTCTTATTTCTCAATAAAATCAAGTTCTTCCTCCTCCTCCTCCTCCTCCTCCTTCTTCTTCTTCTTCTTCTTCTTCTTCTTCTTCTTCTTCTTCTTCTTCTTCTTCTTCTTCTTCTTCTTCTTCTTCTTCTTCTTCTTCTTCTTCTTCTTCTTCTTCTTCTTCTTCTTCTTCTTCTTCTTCTTCTTCTTCTTCTATAATGCTGATAGTTATGTTGCCTCTGTGTTATCTAATATTCCAACTCCCACATTTTCTCCTTCAACATTAAAAAGCAAAAAATGGAAATTCTGCAGTAAGGGTCACTAAATATGCCCAGATTCGTGCGATTGCTGCAATGTCAAAAATAAGAATGCCATGTCTGGCTGAAGAAAGACAGGAAGGCACATTAAATAACCCTGACGAGAACAAAAACTGTCTTGTAAGAGACAAATATCCTCATGTTAATTATCTGACAAATAAACCTCAATCTCAAAGTGACAATGTCAAATCTGCGGTGTGGGGATAAAATATGAATAGGAACCAGGACACAAAGAGGATGTAACAGAATTAATGTTACGACACAATAGACACATTGTCAATGAGATTGAGAACAGCAGCATCTGAATCCAAGGATGCGCTTCAGTTGTCAACAACTGAGTTAACAAATTGCGACATATCAATCAAACCAGTTTTATATGAAGATGATATTCGGGTGAGATTGTTGCTATCTATCTCCAAAATTGGATCGATCGTAGTCAGTTTCCGATTGACCAGCCTCGTTTTATTTATTTATTTATTTGTTTATTTATTTAACAGACATGTCTCGGAATGTTTTCTCTGTTATACGAAACTTGTATATGATTCTAACATGGACGTAGAATTGTAAGCTTGTTTGTTACGTTTGTTATATTCTCGCGAGGGCACAGTTTATATTGTATTATGTCGTTACATTGCTGCAGTATATGAAGCAACACAATCTACCATGTGTGTTTGCTAGATCTTTCTAGGATTACATAACCTGCCATGTATGTGTGATTGCTGCATATTTATGGGATTATGTAAACTACCATATATGTGTGATTGCTACATCTTTGTGGGATTACATAACCTACCCTTTATGTGTGATTGTTGCATCTCTTTGTGTGTGATTGTTACATCTCTGTATATTATATAACCTACCATGAATGTGTGATTGTTACATCTCTGTAGATTATATAACCTACCGTGAATGTGTGATTGTTACATCTCTGTAGATTATATAACATACCGTGAACGTGTATTGTTACATCTCTGTAGATTATATAACCTACCGTGAATGTGTGATTGTTACATCTCTGTAGATTATATAACCTACCGTGAATGTGTGATTGTTACATCTCTGTAGATTATAGGACACGTAGATTATATAACACACCGTGAATGTGTGATTGCTACATCTCTGTAGATTATATAACCTACCGTGAATGTGTGATTGTTACATCTCTGTAGATTACATAACCTACCGTGAATGTGTGATTGTTACATCTCTGTAGATTATATTACCTACCGTGAATGTGTATTGTTACATCTCTGTAGATTATATAACCTACCGTGAATGTGTGATTGTTACATCTCTGTAGATTATATAACCTACCGTGAATGTGTGATTGTTACATCTCTGTAGATTATATTACCTACCGTGAATGTGTATTGTTACATCTCTGTAGATTATATAACCTACCGTGAATGTGTGATTGTTACATCTCTGTATATTATATAACCTACCGTGAATGTGTGATTGTTACATCTCTGTAGATTATATAACCTACCGTGAATGTGTGATTGCTACATATCTGTAGATTATATAACCTTCCGTGAATATGTGATTGTTACATCTCTGTATATTATATAACCTACCGTGAATGTGTCATTGTTACATCTCTGTAGATTATATAACCTACCGTGAATGTGTGATTCCTACATCTCTGTAGATTATATAACCTACCGTGAATGTGTGATTGTTGCATCTCTGTAGATTATATAACCTACCGTGAATGTGTCATTGTTACATCTCTGTATATTATATAACCTACCGTGAATGTGTGATTGTTACATCTCTGTAGATTATATAACCTACCGTGAATGTGTGATTGTTACATCTCTGTAGATTATATAACCTACCGTGAATGTGTGATTGTTACATCTCTGTAGATTATGTAATCTACCGTGAATGTGTCATTGTTACATCTCTGTATATTATATAACCTACCGTGAATGTGTGATTGTTACATCTCTGTAGATTATATAACCTACCGTGAATGTGTGATTGTTTACATCTCTGTAGATTATATAACCTACCGTGAAATGTGTATTGTTACATCTCTGTATATTATATAACCTACCGTGAATGTGTGATTGTTACATCTCTGTAGATTATATAACCTACCGTGAATGTGTGATTGTTACATCTCTGTATATTATATAACCTACCGTGAATGTGTGATTGTTACATCTCTGTATATTATATAACCTAACCGTGAATGTGTCATTGTTACATCTCTTGTAGATTATATAACCTACCGTGAATGTGTGATTGCTACATCTCTGTAGATTATATAACCTACCGTTAATGTGTGATTGTTACATCTCTGTAGATTATATAACCTACCGTGAATGTGTGATTGTTACATCTCTGTAGATTATATAACCTACCGTGAATGTGTGATTGTTACATCTCTGTAGATTATATTAACCTACCGTGAATGTGTGATGTTACATCTCTGTAGATTATATAACCTACCGTTGAATGTGTGAATTGTTACATCTCTGTAGATTATATAACACTACCGTGAATGTGTGATTGTTACATCTCTGTAGATTATATAACCTACCGTGAATGTGTGATTGTTACATCTCTGTAGATTATATTAACCTACCGTGAATGTGTGATTGTTACATCTCTGTAGATTATATAACCTACCGTGAATGTGTGATTGTTACATCTCTGTAGATTATATAACCTACCGTGAATGTGTGATTGTTACATCTCTGTAGATTATATACCTACCGTGAATGTGTATTGTTACATCTCTGTAGATTATATAACCTACCGTGAATGTGTGATTGTTACATCTCTGTATATTATATAACCTACCGTGAATGTGTGATTGTTACATCTCTGTAGATTATATAACCTACCGTGAATGTGTGATTGCTACATCTCTGTAGATTATATAACCTTCCGTGAATATGTGATTGTTACATCTCTGTATATTATATAACCTACCGTGAATGTGTCATTGTTACATCTCTGTAGATTATATAACCTACCGTGAATGTGTGATTCCTACATCTCTGTAGATTATATAACCTACCGTGAATGTGTGATTGTTGCATCTCTGTAGATTATATAACCTACCGTGAATGTGTCATTGTTACATCTCTGTATATTATATAACCTACCGTGAATGTGTGATTGTTACATCTCTGTAGATTATATAACCTACCGTGAATGTGTGATTGTTACATCTCTGTAGATTATATAACCTACCGTGAATGTGTGATTGTTACATCTCTGTAGATTATATAATCTACCGTGAATGTGTCATTGTTACATCTCTGTGTATTATATAACCTACCGTGAATGTGTGATTGTTACATCTCTGTAGATTATATAACCTACCGTGAATGTGTGATTGTTACATCTCTGTATATTATATAACCTACCATGAATGTGTATTGTTACATCTCTGTATATTATATAACCTACCGTGAATGTGTGATTGTTACATCTTTGTAGATTATATAACACACCGTGAATGTGTGATTGTTACATCTCTGTATATTATATAACCTACCGTGAATGTGTGATTGTTACATCTCTGTATATTATATAACCTACCGTGAATGTGTCATTGTTACATCTCTGTAGATTATATAACCTACCGTGTATGTGTGATTGCTACATCTCTGTAGATTATATAACCTACCGTTTATGTGTGAATGTTACATCTCTGTAGATTATATAACACACCGTGAATGTGTGATTGTTACATCTCTGTAGATTATATAACACACCGTGAATGTGTGATTGTTACATCTCTGTAGATTATATAACACACCGTGTATGTGTGATTGTTACATCTCTGTATATTATATAACCTACCGTGAATGTGTGATTGTTACATCTCTGTAGATTATATAACACACCGTGAATGTGTGATTGTTACATCTCTGTAGATTATATAACCTACCATGAATGTGTGATTGTTACATCTCTGTATATTATATAACCTACCGTGAATGTGTATTGTTACATCTCTGAAGATTATATAACCTACCGTGTATGTGTGATTGTTACATCTCTTTAGATTATATAACCTACCGTGTATGTGTGATTGTTGCATCTCCTGGATTACAAAACCTACCATGTATGTATGATTGCTACATCTCTGGAGGATTACACCCCGCTCCGTGGCAAAGACGTTAGGAACGAAGTTCGCAATCCCGCTTACCGCGTTCGAAACACAGCTGTGGGCGATTTGACCTTACGCCTAACGTTGATTTTTTTTAATGAAATGATATGTGTGCCGGTCGTAAAGCAATGGCAAACTATTGAACGTAAACATGCCCAGGAATCACGAACTGCCAAAAAAAATGCTGGAGTTGACTGCTACGTCCTGTAAAGGATATGCTAGTAACTAACATCTTCATAATCATCATCAGTATCATCATGATCATGTAGGTCAGCATGGCGGAATGGATTGGAACGAGTGTTCTTAAACATCCGGTGTGCCTGATGCCGAGGTAAGGGGTTCAACCCCTACACCGGACAGTTGGACTAAAATGTCGACATATCGTCCTTCTCTTGGGGACGTAAATTACAAGTACTTCTGAAGTCGGAGTGGGCTCACCTAATGGCGAGGGCCACTGCTAATAGGGAAAGCTAATCCATACGTATAACCCAGTCCAGCACTACTAGAAGTAGTGTGTATGGACTACACTTGAGTTCAAAGCGATCGAGCGCGAAAAACAAAACAAAAAATCATCATCATCATCATCTATCATCATCATCACCATCATCATCATGTGTTAATTTGAACGGCGCCTGCCATTGTGTTCATAGACAACCATATCTGGTCTTGAGAAGTTCTTTATTGGTTTTCTTTAAATCCACTTGGCAAACACACACTGCAATATTGCACTCTGTCTTCGACTATTTCTGAAACGCTAAATTTTCCAGTTTACTACAACGTTATTCAGACTTTATAACTGCAGTGTTTACTTTGTTTGCATGTTTTCCTTTTGCATGTTTTAATGTTTGTTTTTAGGTTTAGTAATTTCGAGTAATTCGCAGCTGTTTTCTTGTGCTGGTTGTTTCGTAACATAGATGACCTTCACTCTAGAAGTATAGAGGACAGTATCTGGGGTTGATTTTTCTGGGCACTCATTTTGGGGGATGGGGGAAGGGGGAGAAGTCCAGTGTGTGTGTGTGTGTGTGTGTGTGTGTGTGTGTGTGTGTGTGTGTGTGTGTGTGTGCGTGTGTGAGTGTGCGCGCGCTCGTGTGTGTGTGGCTTGTAGCATTCAGTGTTGTGTTCATGTTATCTGGCTACGTCAGTGAATGTGGGTTAATTGTTTGTTTGTTGATTGGTTGATTAGTTTGTTTGTTTATTGGTTGATTTGTTTGTTTGTTGATTGGTTGGTTGGTTTGTGGATTGGTTTGTTGGATGTTTGGTTGGTTAGATGGTTGGATGGTTGGTTGGTTGATTCGTTGTTTGGTTGATTTGTTTGTTGGTTGGCTAGTTTGTTAGGTGGTAGGTTGGTTTGTTGGTTCATTGCTTGTTTTGTTGGGTGTTCGGTTGGTCTATTTATTTTTTGGCTACCGCCCGCCTTCAGCTGAGCAGCCCCCGGTCAATTGGGTGTTGATCCGCCACAGACTGCCTGCTTCAATGGGTGGTTGGGGCTAGGACACAATCTTAATCGCAGGCTGTTAAACCAATGCACCAGGCACTAATAAAAATAAAAATAAAAACATCAAGCTACCGCTTGCAACCTGGAACATAAGAACCATGTGTCCAGGATTTTCCACTGGTCTGACGAATATTGACAATGTGAGAAAAACGGCTGTGATTGATGCCGAACACAATTGTCTTAACATTTATATTGCTGGCCTGCAGGAGACTCGCCTCGCTGGGGAAGGGTCACTTAGTCCAATCCAATCCAAATTTTGGTACGAGTACCCCCTTTCAGCCTTCGGGTTTCGACTTGGCTATGTAGGGTGTCTATGGTGTAGCTTGAAGTTTCTCTTTCGTACTTTGGGCTGCTTGTTGTCAGCTTCCCGGCTGCTGATGGGTTGATAACGTTCGTTACTTTCTTGATGAGGTATTTCATGTCTGGACAGAGTCGCGCACTTGTTGAGGCCTGGAGTAATTGGGTACCCACCCCGTCATATGGTGCTGTTTCCTTCAGGGAGTTTTACCAGTTGTCGTCTCTCCTGGTGTTCCTTCTATTTCCCCGTCATGAGTTGCCTTCGAATCTTCTCGGCGTTCGCCAGTCGGATCTTGGTGGTGAGCGATATCGTTCTTCCTCTGTTGCGTCTTCTTCTGTTTGTGCCCTTGTATCCTCTGGTTCGGGTCTGGCTGTCTGGATCTTGAGCAGTTCAAGTATCTTATCAAGAGTGATTTCTATGTTTCGTTTCACGTCACAATTACACCTTTATTTGGAAGGGTAGAGGGCAGGCAGAAAAGAGGCAACATGGTGTGGGCTTTGCAGTGAAGAATTCGCTACTGGGAATGATTGAAATTCCAGCTGAAGGTAATGAAAGACTATTATCCCTGCGCTTGCCAACCTCTTGTGGTTTTACCACCATTATCACTGTATATGCACCGAAACTTGCTTCCTCTGATGTTGTGAAGGATTTGTTCTATGAGGAGCTAGACTCTGTGTTCAAGGCTGTTCCAAAATCCGACTACATTTATATGCTCGGTGATTTCAATGCACGTGTGGGCAAGGACTCGAGTTCATGGGCAGTGTGCCTTGGAAAATATAACATTGGTCGCATGAATGAAAATGGGCAAAGGCTGTTGGAGCATTGCACCAGAAATGACCTATGTATTAAAAACTCTTTCTTTAAAACAAAGGAGCTGCATAAAGTCACACGGAAACATCCAAGATCCGGCCATTGGCATCAGCTGGAATGCATCATCACACGGAGAAAACATCTGAACCAAACATCATTAACTCGAAGTTACCACAGTGCTGACTGGCGATCCTGATAAGTGCTTTGAGTTCCAACAGCAACTAGAAGACGCTTTCACTGATACATCAGAAATTTGTACAGCAAGTGAAAAGTGGGATAAACTTAAAGAAACTCTTTATAAAAAAGCGGTAGGGGTTTACAACACTATGGATCGCAAGAGGCAGGACTGGTTTGAGGCAAATAGCCGGACACTGCAGCCCTTGATTGATAAAAAGTAGAAAGCTCTCTTAAGAAACAAGGAAAGAACAGCCTATAAGACTCTCAGTGAGCTGAAGCAAGCTAAGAATGATGTGCAAAAGGCTTCCAGGTAGTGTGTAAATGACTATTGGATTAAGTTATGTGAGTCCATTCAAAATGCAAGTGATAAGGGAAACATCAGAAGCATGTATGAAGGGATAAAAAAAATCCTGTGGTCCAATGATCAAAAGACGTGCACACACTGAAAACCTTGACTGGAGAAATCATCACTGATAAGAAACAGCAGATGGATAGTTGGGAAGAGCACTGTATGGAGCTTTACTCAAGTGAGACCAAGCTAGCGGATGATGCCCTCAACGCCATAGAGGCCCAGCCAACTCTTGACCACCTGGACACGCTTCTCACCATAACAGAAGTTAAGTGTGCTATAAATGAACTTGCATCTGGCAAGGCTCCAGGTAAGGATGGGATTCCAATAGAGGTTATCAGGAGTGGGCAAGACACACTCACTCTACAGATCCACCAGCTAATAGAGCTATGCTGGCGAGAAGGACAAGTCCCACAGGATTTCAAAGACTCAAGCATCATAACACTGTACAAGAACAAGGGCGATCGGAGCGACTGTAACAACTATAGGGGTATCTCACTTCTGTGTATTGTTGGGAAAGTATTTGCCAGAATTGTTCTGCGCAGACTTCAAGTCCTGGGAGATCAAGTCTACCCCGAATCACAGTGTGGCTTCCGACAGAACCGGTCTACCACTGATATGATATTCTCATTGCGACAAATGCAAGAAAAATGCCGTGAACAGAATCAACCACTGTTTATTGCCTTCATCGACCTCACAAAGGCATTTGATTTGGTCAGTCGTGAGGGTCTGTTCAAGGCACTAAAGAAGATTGGCTGCCCACCAACTCTTCTGTCCATTGTGGAATCGTTCCACACAGGCATGAAGGGTATAATCAAGTTTGATGGTGCAACTTCAGAAGAGTTTGAAATCAAGAGTGGAGTTAAGCAAGGTTGTGTACTAGCTCCCACCCTCTTTGGAATATACTTTTCACTTCTACTGAAATATGCCTTTCGTGATCAGGATGGTGGTATATACATTCACTCACGCTCAGATGGCGGCCTCTACAATGCTCAGAGATTGAAGGCCAAGACCAAAATTAGGAGGGTACTGATCAGAGAGTTGCTTTTTGCAGATGATGCTGCAATTACGACCCACTCTGAGGAAGAATTACAACGTCTACTATCTGCATTCTCCAATGCTTGTTCTGAATTTGGTTTAACAATTAGCAAAAAGAAGACACAGATTATGTCACAAGGTGCACATGGGGTACCATCAATCTTTATTGACGACGCCGAACTAGAGATAGTAGACCATTTTACATATCTAGGATCAGAGGTAAATAGAAAATTATTACTGGATCAAGAAATCAACATCAGGATTGTTATGGCAGCAACAACAATGAACAGATTAAGAAAAAAGTTTGAGAGAACAGGAGGCTTACAGCCAAAACAAAAGTCATTGTCTATCAAGCCTGTATCCTTAGTACTCATCTTTATGGCAGTGAAGCCTGGACAACTTACTCACACCAAGAGAAACGTTTAAACAGCTATCATATGCGGTGTCTGCGAAGAATACTTGGTATTAAGTGGCAAGACAAGATCACAAATACTGAAGTATTGGAAAGATCAGGTTGTGTGACGGTATATTCCATGCTCAGTCTTCGTAGACTTAAATTGGTAGGACACGTTAGGAGGATGGATGATGGTAGAATACCAAAGGAGATCTTTTTTGGTGAATTACAGATGGGTAAGAGATCTCAGGGTCGGCCTCTACTACGATACAAAGATGTGTATAAGCGGGTCATGACTGATACAGGCATTGATAATGCACATTGGGAGCAAGTCGCCGCTGAACGTATTGCGTGGAGGGCAAATTACAGAAATGGAATAAAGACAAAGGAGACAATTATTGCAGATAAGTCACAAACCGAGCCTGTGAGACGTAAGATGGTGCATAATGGTGAAAATGACCATGTATTCACATGCATCCACTGTGGACGAACATTTACAGAGTGAATTAACCTTAACAGCCACATCCAAGTGTTTAAGCCTTTTTGAAGCAGAATGTAACAAACTATCGTCTGTCAAGACGGCAATTTGCCAATGTAAAAATGGATTGGTGGGAGAGGTGGTATTATGATTATAACGTTAACAATAGCGTGCTTGAGGTACGTGATGTGAACTGGAATTGCAAACAGTGAGTTACATACGAAAATAAAACAAAAGACAGTTTGTGTGTGGCAAATGGTTTGTTGGCAACGAAAGAGAAACTCAACAAGACACGGTTACAAATACAACTTGATAAAACCAAGATTGGATCAACCAAATCTGAGCAGCATAGTCGAACAGTTTCAGTTGACGTCGATTTTGAAGCTGCTGTCGCTGTGATGTTTCCTGGATTCGATGTTTAGGTGTTTCAGAGGAACTCATAAGGTTCTTCCGTTGGCGAGTTTCTTTCATAAGAAGCTGTGGCACCTTTTGCTGTTCTGAACCTCTTTCGTCATTCAGAAATCCCGATTGCAGATCTGGCTGTGTCGGGTTGACATCGCCCCGTTTACCGAACCTAATGAAATACCGAAAGACCCGCCTTCTGCAAGCGTAGCGCACGCATCGTGACATTTGTGAGGGGTCAGGGTCAGCGGCGTGACAGCCGTTGCCACAATTTTCTTCTTCATCTTCTGCTCTGACTATAAGTATTGACAGGAATACGATAACAAGAAATGCCATCAATGTCAGCCATTTATTTATCTTTAATCTACCTGACTCCATGTCTAATTTATGGCAGATATGTCGGTTATCAGCGAGCTTTGAAAAGTTGTGTAACTAATACAGTGTTTACACTGCAGAAATTTTATTTCCGTACTAGATGCAAGTTCTGTGAATTTACCAACAGGACACAACTTTTAATGGGCCTTTCACTTCTGTTGAGAGAAAATAATAAACACGCATCGCTCAATGGCAAATCCAAGGGTACTTGTGTTATTTTTTCCACCTAATGTCCGGAAATTTCAGAATATTTCAGTTTAGTGTAGACAGGTTAAGCGTTTGTGTATATTATATGTGTTAAATATAAGTCAGTTAAGCGATAGATGAAATACTTATTTGCAAATCAATCAATATGTCACGATACTGTAAGTTAACTGGGTTTTCTTGTGGTTTTTGTTTTCTATTTAAGGTTTCCGCCAAGCGTTTTAATAATTAGCTGTCCTTGGTTTGCTCATCAGATGTACTTGAAATATCTTGTCCAGCTTTTTCGCGTGTTGTTATCTGAAAAAGACGAAACGAAATAGTTCAGCATTGATTAAAAGAAAATAATTAATTAACCAAAGTCCTGTTTCCACATGATCTCTTCATAGTCCTTGTTATCCGTTACTATCATTGCATGTGAAATTATCCATCAAAATTAGGAAATTGCTGCCTTTCTGGACATCTTGAAATTTAATGTAAAATTCCTTTCTTAACTGATTCATTATTATTGTATGTTGGTGTGCAACAGTGGATGACATTCTAAAAATCTATTCGCAAGTAATGAATATGTCACAGGAAGTATTTTTTGCATATACAACAAAACCTAAAGCAACCCGGATATAATCAGAACACAGATGGTGACCCCGTGTATAAGTCAAGGACGCCAACCACCGGATGTGTTACTAGCTGTAGTTGTGTGTGTTGTGCTTGTGTTCTCTCGCTTGTAACTCAAGCATAGTCCATTCACGTGCTGCTATGTATAGTAGTTGTCGCTATTGGTGCGTGTACTGGACTGATTTTGCTCGTGGATTAGCTATCACTATTTCAAGTGTGCCTCGCCATCAGACGAACCCATTCCGAACCCTGAGGTAGCTGCAGTCATTAACTGTTAAAGTAGGGTATCCTTTATATGTGGGCGGAATTTTCAGTTGTAAGTTATCAGAAGTCGTCTTCCTTCTTCTTCTTTCGTTCGTCTGAAATATGTTTATAACTGCAATGTTGTCTCTTGTATGAATCTAACAGTCTTTTTTAGTTCACTCATGCGGTCCAATAAGTTTATCTTCCACTGTTGTCTCTCTAGGCCAGAAGGTTCGCCTGGATATATTGTAGTTTGGGCAATCATGGAGTATGTTCTCTGCTGTCTGCGACGCCAAACCACATGTGCACATGGCTGAGTCACCAATCTTGAATTTTGTATACATGTGGTTGCGTAATCTATTGTGTCCTGTTCTGAGGCGCAGAAGAATGACCTGTTCTGGTCTGTCCATAACGTGGTAGTCGTCTTGAGTAAGGTTTGGTGGCCTTCAGACTGATTTGATCATTCTTTTTCTTTTGGTGGAATGTAATGGGCACATCAGGTTGTTCTTCTTTTGCTCCTTTCTTAGCCAATCGATCAGCTCTGTCGTTTCCGCTTACTCCACAGTGGGATGGTATCCACTGTATGGTGACCTTAGGTTGACTGCTAAGTTCAGAAAGTAGTGTCCTTAGAACTGGCAATTTCCCAGACAGAAGCGCCTCTATTACGGATTTTGTATCTGTCAATTTCGTAGGTCGATAACTTTAGATTTCTGTTGCGTGGGTTACCATGTATAAATGTTTCTGTCATTACTAGGTACATTATGAGTGTAGGCTTGTTTGCGATTGTCATTGTGATGAAGAGTCGACGGAACTGCGCTCGGGAGAAACCAACGGCTCAGTCTGTCCCAGAAGTCGAAACCTGCTTGTGAAACGTAGACACACTGGGTCTTGTTTATAAAATGTGAAAGAAAACATTGAACCCTCCTAGGGACAACCATGAACCATTGAGCGCAGATTAAACACGTGAGTACATGATGAAGGCGGGCTCCGTGGCGAAGGTCTTACGGACGCAGTTCGTAATCCCGGATACCGCATTCGAAACACAACTGCGGTCGATTTAGCAGCAGACAGCTTTGCGTTGGTTTTATATGAGATGGTATAGGTGCCGGTCGTTAAGAAACAATGGCAAACTACTGAATGTAAACATGTCAAAAGATTACTAACAGCAAAAGAATGCTGTCCTGTAAAGGATATACAAGTAACTTTAACTTTAACTTTAACTTGAACATGACGAGGGCTTTTGTTTCTAACACGTGGAGACACTGGATTTTGTTTGGAAAACGTGAAATTCTCGGGCCCTGTCCGTAACAAAGTGAAGACATCGGACGTCGTGCATACAAATTAAAAGCATCGGACTGTGGACTGTAAAATGTGGAAACATTACTTCCGGAATTCAACAACAATCTGTGCTACAATGAATATGGTAGCATTTTGTCCAACACAAATGTGTCTGTATTTTGTAGCTGTAAGGTAAAAGTAAAGTCCCTTTACATAACTTGAGGCGTATTCGAACATGATACTAATCCCGTATTTGTATAGACTCATCTGTACTCCATGGGTCATGCGTTCAACATTACGAGAGCCGTCTTTACTCCTAAAACATTTTCTGGTACCCGTTTCATAAGAAAAAGAAAATCCGCTTCCACAGATCACCTTAATGTGAGTTGGTGGAGGGAGTAAGTGTGGAGGGTTTATGTTTCAAGGGAGTATAAATGACAGGCGTGGAGGAAAAGCAATAACGTATTTAGGAAGGAGTGTTTTAGAGGTACAACGTCCGTCTCTAGTGTCAGCAGCGTGACATACTTCACGGTACAGTCGGTATCAGTATTTATTAAAATAAGGACAATTATAGTTTACCAAGCTTGATCATAGGGTAGTGGATCAGACGTATAACCTTCTTGCGGTTCTAACACATTTGGAATCTCACCGGAGTTCGTGCACTTTACTGAAATTCTCCTTGTCTGATTTCTGAGGAGACTGCAGAGCTTTAAGGAGATATTCGTGCGCAATCAAAGTGATCCTTTTCAAACTGAACCAAGCCACACACAAAAAAAAAAAAAAGGCCACATTAAGCTAAACAGTAACTATTCGGCAGATTACTCTCATGGATGTCAATGTATGTAGCTTATGGGTAATAAAAGCAATTCCACAATCTCGACATACGGGGTTCGAAATAAGGCAGTTTGCGATTCGGGTGCAGATCGTGGCTTTGCGTTATTTTCACAATGGTGTGAGTGTCGACCGATCATAATGTATTCGGCAATCTACTGAACATCAAATTGCCGGAGACACACAGTCAATACATACCAAGGTTAACTTGACGTTTTGCTAAAGGACTGGCAGCTAACATTAACTAACCAAGATTGAGGTGTGAATGGTTCATGCAGCATTAATCTAGGTCAAGGGAGGCTGAGTGGTCTCCAGGTATGGTGTCCGCCTCGAGTACTGGAGGTCCTGGGTTCAAGCCCTGGTGAGGGCAGGGGGTTTTTCACGTGGACTTATAGTAATCAAACTTTCCCCTGGTCTCTGGGTAGTGAGATCGGACGCCCGTGTGTATTGATGCGCACGTAAAAAATCCCTTGGCAGTTGGAAATCGAAAAAGAGTAGCCTAACGGCGCTGCCCGGGCAAGCATTTCGAGTTAACAATCTACCTAAGTATTTTCAGGATCCCCGCTGGTGCTACGGAGTTCGTGCACTGAGCTGAGTTTCTCCGGACTCAGGCTTGAGTTAGGAGAAGAACAAAGCACTTATGGGTTACAACCGTGTGCCGTGATGTTGATCCATCGACTAACATAAACTAAACTAATCTAGATCAATGCATTATGAGATAGGAGACCCGTTTTCTTTCTCACCAACTGTTCTAACCTAGAAGAAACAAATGAAATTATCTGGTGTCAAGTACATGGAGCTATGATAACTTTGTGGTTAGTCCCGCTTTCTTACAAAATCAGAGGCATATGTTCAATCCCCAGCAGTGGTATGATTCGTTTTCCGACCAGTACGGCCCTGGTGTCGATACAGCCCCATATAATAGGCAAAACATAATTGTCAGAACTAGATGGGAATTGTATAGGAAGGAAATGTGTCGACAACGGAAACGGATGCAAGGACCTCTGTAGGGCATAGCCTAAAATATGTGAAGGCCTAACAGTATGCACGTCAACGGCAGTGTTTGCCATAGAACTTTCATTAACATTACAAAGTTAGTTGCATTATCCTATACAGGAAGTCACAGTCAACCCCAGCATGTTTGGCTGTTTGTGATTTCTTGGCAAGTTTACCTTCAGTAGTTTGCTATTGCTTTCTGCCCAGTATCCACACTCTATTAATGAAGAATCAGATTCACTGGGATGGTCATTTAACTCGTATGCCAGATCACAGGCTCCCTAAACGAATTTTTTTACGGCGAGCTGCGTTGTGGTAAACGCTCCCAAGGCGGCCAGAGGAAACGCTTTAAAGACACTGAAAACCTCACTGAAAGCTTTTGGAATTCATCTTGACGCCTGGGAGACTGCTGCTAAAGACCGTAATTCGTGGCGTGCATCATTACATAAGAGTGCAGTCACTTGTGAAGCAGCCAGGACTGCAAGAGCTGTGAAGAAAAGGCTGGACAGAAAAACCACTGCAGGAGATTCTCCTCCTGGAACGTCAAGCATTCTTTGCCCACATTGTCAAAGAACATTTCGAGCCAAAATATGCCTTATCAACCATCTTAGAACTCACGGCTCCATACTTCCAACCCCACTGGATGAAATGGATGGTCATCATCATTCTTGATGGACAAACAACATTGCTTTCTGAACTACCGGCACTCATACCAGCGTATACAAATCAACGCAATAACGTCTGCTGCCAAATCTCCTGCAGCTGTGTTTCGAACGCGGTATGCGTGATTACGAATTTTGTCCGTAAGCCCTTCGTCACAGAGCCTCTTGGGGCTTCATTAACCACATGTATAAAAGGCTGAGTTAACGCCGGAGTTAACCATGTGACCAAGGAATCATCATTAACCACATGTATAAAAGGCTGAGTTAACTCCGGGGTTAACCAGGTGACCAAGGAATCATCATTAACCACATGTATAAAAGGCTGAGTTAACGCCAGGGTTAACCAGGTGACCAAGGAATCATCATTAACAACATGTATAAATGGTTGAGTTAACACCGCGGTTAACCAGGTGACCTAGGAATCGTCATTAACTACATGTATAAAAGGCTGAGTTAACACCGGGGTTAACAATGTGACCAAGGAATCATCATTAACCACATGTATAAAAGGCTGAGTTAACTCCGCGGTTAACCAGGTGACCAAGGAATCATCATTAACCACATGTATACAAGGCTGAGTTAACACCGGGGTTAACCAGGTGACCAAGGAATCATCATTAACCACATGTATACAAGGCTGAGTTAACACCGGGGTTAACCAGTGACCAAGGAATCATCATTAACCACATGTATAAAAGGCTGAGTTAACTCCGGGGTTAACCAGGTGACCAAGGAATGCTATCCTGCAGTCAGTGAAGTCAGAATTGCCGGCCATTGGTTGACGAGTGCAGTAACCAACAAACACCGATACCAGATACTGCCTAGATGTGCGGGCTGGTGTGTGCGCCACATATAGTACGGAACCACTATAGAAACTGGGCTGAGAAACAACTAATGGCTGTGGAAGTGTGATTTCTGCGGAAAATATTACAAAGAATACAATGAGCAGACAGAAAAAAACTATGACTAAGTCCTATAAGACGCAAATGAAAACCGTAAACTGATTAGATAAATTAGACGTAGACAATCAAAACATTTTAGGCACCTAATAAGCAGAAATAAACTGGAGAACTCGGTGACGACTGGCAAGATTGGGTGGGGGAGGGGGGAAGAGAGAGGGAAGAAGGGGAAGGCAAAGAAATAAATATCTGAATGGCTTGATCACATGGCATAATCGATACAAGAACTACAGAGCTGATCCACGACTCTTGTGATCGTGTGAGATGCGAAATTTGACCGCCTATACTTGTCGGCATGGCACATAATGATGATTATAAATGTGCCCGTTTATGATACCTGTTGCATCTTCAACTCGTAGTATCCAATTACTATTGAAGAAATGGTGGGTGGTGGTTTTTGTTATCTGTTCCATGCTTTTCGGAGTTTGTCTGAGTTATTCTAGACTGACCCAGACGACCTGTATTTCTACTTTACCAGAGAAGCAACTAAGTAACTATATGAGCAAATGCACTGTGTTTAAAAGAAATTTTAACAATTAGAGGAAAAAGAAAGCAAGTATAAAAGTAAATTAAAGACATGTTTGACGTTTTCCCGGGACAAAGGGTGGATGTGAGTCATAGACATTTCGCAATCAGAAGAGGAGCAAATCGGAACTTTTAAATTGAAATGTGACGTGACAATGCTTAGAAAAGCGTGGATCAAGACGACACACGGCGCTGTCATTCTGCAGGGTCTGACATCAAGGAGAACTGGCCCTTGAACAGCGTTGTGTCTCTGAGACCCAAGTCCATACATCCATTATGTGCCATGCCGACAAGCGTTGGTTCGCCATTTCACTCGATCACAAGAGTCGTGGATCAGCTCAGTGGTCTTGTCTCAACCCTGCCACGTGGTCAATCCATCCAGGTATTTACTTCTCTGTCTTCCCCTTGTTCTCTTCCCTTCGATCTTGCCAGTTGTCACAAAGTTCTCGAATTTATTTCTTCTCATAACATATCCAACAAATTTTGACTGACATCGTCTAATTTCTCTAATCAGTTTACGATATACATTTGTTTCTTGTAGGACTTGGTCATTGGTTTTTCTGTCAGTCCATAGTATTCTTTGCATTTTCCTCAGAAACCACATTTCCACAGCGATCAGATGTTTTTCAGCGTGAATGCTCATTGTCCATGCTTCACATGCATACAGAAATACAGGTTCTAAGTAGCACCTCAACACTTTTTTTCTCTTTACAATTGATATCTTTTTATTGGTCAGTATTCTTGCAAAGGGCTGTCTTCGCTATGGCGATTCTTGTTCTTAATCTCTACAAGGCATCTCCCATCAGATGTTATGACTGTTCCGAGATAATTATACCGGTTCACTTGTTTAAGGATATTCCCATTTAATTGCATATTACATTGTGGCATTACGTTCTTCCTAGTTACGACCATAATTAATCTGTGTCTTCTTACAACTTAACCCTAAGCCTAGTTGTTCACTGTGTGCAACAGCCGCATCTACTAAATGTTGCAGTTTCTGTTAATTGTCTGCAATCAATACTGTATCTGCATATCTAATGTTTAATAATGAGATAGATCAAAGAGATGCCAGGAATACTAGTTGGAGGTTATAATATAAATAATATACGCTATGCAGATGACACAGTATTCGTGGCAGATAAATCAACAGACCTACAAAAATTGTTGGACACTGTAGTAACAGAGAGTGCAAGGAAAGGACTCTCCTTGAATATCAAGAAAACAGTAACAATGGTGATATCAAAGAAAATGGTGACACCAAAATGTGACATAGAAATAGAAGGAAAAATTCTTAACCATGTGGATAATTTTAGATACCTAGGGACATTTATAACATCAGATGGAAGAAGTACAACAGAGATTAAGAGCAGAATATGGCAGGCAAAGGACCGCATTTCAGAAAATGAAGAGTATCTTGTGCAATAGGTCACTATCATGAGTCAGGTCTTAGTCAGATATGACTGAGCTACCGTATGACAGTAGACGATACTACCTGCTTTCTGTCAGCGCCGAATGTTGGGCGGCGCTTACCAAACCCGACACCCCACATTGTGCCAACGGCTTCGGGCGGAAGAGTGCAATTGGGAGGGTACTAGCCTTATCCTGGTGCGAGGAAATGCAACCCAAAGACAAAATAAGTCATGGCAGGGCAGACCAGGCCCTAAGCCTTGGTTGGCAGCTGGTCTAGGATCGAAGCTCCGACAGGCGGACAGTTAGAGCATTGCTTTGCTGATCCGGCAGCTTCTGCAGCTTGTCTTGTTCCAGATTATAGGTGTCAACTTTCCTCTGGAGTGAACTAGGCAGGCCGAGAGAGGGATCATGCTGCATGGGCAACACATGGTTTCTTTATTTTAGCCCAGGCTTTGTGCTTTGGAGAGGCAATAACTCCATCCCTGGTCTTAACCGGTCTCGGAATCAAAGCGAGAGGCAACTGTTACGGGTTATAAGTCCTTGTCAGTTGGCGTAGACATGGGGCGCCACGCGTTGCCTCTGACGGTGGGAGACACCTACAGGTGTCACTGATCAGCTACCGCCCGCCTCAAGCTGGGCAGCCCCCAGCCAATTGGGTGCTGATCCGCCACAGCCTGCCTGCTTCAATGGGTGCTTGGGGCTAGGACAAAATCTGAATCGCAGGCTGTAAAACCAATGCACCAGGTACTAATAAAAAGAATAGAAACCTCAAGCTACGGCTTGCAACCTGGAACGTGAGAACCATGTGTCCAGGATTTTCCACTGACTTGACAAATATTGACGATGTGAGAAAAACGGCTGTGATTGATGCTGAACTCAATCGTCTTAACATTGATATTGCTGGCCTGCAGGAGACTCGCCTCGCTGAGGAAGGGTCACTCAGGGAAAACAATTACACCTTTTTTTGGAAGGGAAGAGGGCAGGCAGAAAAAAAGCAACATGGTGTGGGCTTTGCAGTGAAGAATTCGCTACTGGGAATGATTGATATCCCAGCTGGAGGTAATGAAAGATTATTATCACTGCGCTTGGCAACCTCTTGTGGATTTGCCACCATTCTCACTGCATATGCACCGACACTCGCTTCCTCTGATGATGTGAAGGATACGTTCTATGAGCAGCTAGACTCTGCGATCAAGGCAGTTCCAAAATCCGACTAAATTTATATGCTCGGTGATTTCAATGCTCGTGTGGGCAAGGACTCGAGTTCATGGCCAGTGTGCCTTGGAAAATACAACATCGGTCGCATGAATGATAATGGGCAAAGGCTGCTGGAGCATTGCACTAGAAATGACCTATGTATTACAAACTCCTTTTTTAAAACAAAAGAGATGCATAAGGTCACATGGAAACATCCAAGATCCAGCCATTGGCATCAGCTGGACTTCATTATCACACGGAGACAACATCTGAACCATACATCATTAACTCGAAGTTACCACAGTGCTGACTGTGATACAGATCATTCTTTGGTTGTTGCAAGGGTTAGACTGAGACCAAAGAGAATCTACACAGCTAAACACAAGTCTAGCCCCAGGATTAATATTACTAACACTCACGATCCTGGAAAGTGCTTTGAATTTCAACAGCAACTTGAAGACGCTTTCAATGATACATCAGAAAATTGCATAGTAAATGATAAATGGAGTAAACTTAAGGAAACTATTTATAAAACAGCGGTAGGGGTTTACGGCACTGTGGATCATAAGAGGCAGGACTGGTTTGCTGCAAACAGCCAGATACTGCAGCCCTTGATTGATAAAAAGAAGATAGCTCTCTTAAGAAACAAGGAAAGACCAACGCGTAACACTCTGAGTGAGCTGAAGCAAGCGAGGAAGGATGTACAAAAGGCTGCCAGGCAGTGTGCGAATGACTATTGGATCAAGTTATGTGAGTCCATTCAAATCGCAAGTGATAAGGGAAACATCAGAAGCATGTATGAAGGGATAAAGAAAGCCTGTGGTCCAATGATCAAAAGAAGTGCACCGCTGAAAACCTTGACTGGAGAAATCATCACTGATAAGAAACAGCAGATGGATAGATGGGTCGAGCACTATTTAGAGCTTTACTCAAGTGAGACCAAGCTAGCGGATGATGCCCTCAACGCCATAGAGGCCCTGCCAACTCTTGACCACCTGGACACACTTCCCACTATAGCAGAAGTTAAGTGTGCTATAAATGAGCTTGCATCTGGCAAGGCTCCAGGTAAGGATGGGATTCCAATAGAGGTAATCAGGAGTGGGCAAGACACACTCGCTCTACAGATCCACCAGCTAATAGAGCTATGCTGGCGAGAAGGACAAGTCCCACAGGATTTCAAAGATTCAAACATCATAACGCTGTACAAGAACAAGGGAGATCGGAGCGACTGTAACAACTATAGGGGTATCTCACTTCTGTGTATTGTTGGGAAAGTATTTGCCAGAATTGTCCTGCACAGACTTCAAGTCCTGGGAGATCAAGTCTACCCCGAATCACAGTGCGGCTTCCGTCAGAACCGGTCTACCATTGATATGATATTCTCATTGCGACAGATGCAAGAAAAATGCCGGGAACAAAATCAGCCACTGTTTATTGCCTTCATCGACCTCACAAAGGCATTCGATTTGGTCAGTCGTGAGGGTCTGTTCAAAGCACTAAAGAAGATTGGCTGCCCACCAACTCTTCTGTCCATTGTGGAATCGTTCCACACAGGCATGAAGGGTATAATCAAGTTTGATGGCTCAACTTCAGAAGAGTTTGAAATCAAGAGTGGAGTTAAGCAAGGTTGTGTACTATCCCCCACCCTCTTTGGGATATACTTTTCACTTCTACTGAAATATGCCTTTCGTGATCAGGATGACGGTATATACATTCACTCACGCTCAGATGGTGGCCTCTATAATGCTCAGAGATTGAAGGCCAAGACCAAAATTAGCAGGGTACTAATCAGAGAGTTGCTTTTTGCGGATGATGCTGCGATTACGACCCACTCTGAGGAAGAATTACAACATCTACTATCATGCATTCTCCAATGCTTGTTCTGAATTTGGTTTAACAATTAACAAAAAGAAGACACAGATTATGTCACAAGGTGCACATGGTGTACCATCAATCTTTATTGACGACGCCGAACTGGAGATAGTAGACCATTTTACATATCTAGGATCAGAGGTAAATAGCAAATTATCCCTCGATCAGGAAATCAACATCAGGATTGGCAAGGCAGCAACAACAATGAACTATGTTAGCAAAAAGAGTCTGGGAGAACAGGAAGCTTACTGCCAAAACAAAAGTCCTCGTCTACCAAGCCTGTGTCCTTAGTACTCTTCTTTATGGCAGTGAAACCTGGACAACTTACTCACGCCAAGAGAAACGTTTAAACAGCTTTCATATGCGGTGTCTGCGAAGAATACTTGGTATTAAGTGGCAAGACAAAATCACAAATACTGAAGTATTGGAAAGATCAGGTTGTGTGACGGTGTATTCCATGCTCAGTCTTCGTAGACTTAGATGGATAGGACACGTTAGGAGGATGGATGATGGTAGAATACCAAAGGACATCTTTTTTGGTGAATTACAGACGGGTAGGAGATCTCAGGGTCGGCCTCTACTACGATACAAAGATGTGTGTAAGCGGGACATGATTGATACAGGCATTGATAATGCACATTGGGAGCACGTCGCCGCTGAACGTGATGCATGGAGGGCAACTATCAGAAATGGAATAAAGACAAAGGAGAAAATGATTGCAGATAAAGCACACACAGAGCGTGAGAGACGTAAGATGGTGCAAAATGGTGGAAGTGACCATGTTTTCACATGCACCTACTGTGGGCAAACATTTGCAGCAAGAATTGGCCTTACCAGCCACACTCGCCACCGCCATGGATCGTAGTTATTAAGCCTTTTTGAAGCACAATGTACCAAACTATCGTCTGTCAAGACGGAAAGGTGCCAATGCAGAGTCACTATTACTGAGTGTAAGAAAGAGAGTGCTGAAATGCTATGTAGAACCAGTTTTGCTGTATGGCAGTGAATCTTGGAATGTAAATGAACAAATTAAGAAGAAATTAGAAGCAACAGAGATGTGGTTCCTGAGACGAATGTTGAGAATTCCTTGGACTGTCAAAGTAACTAACAACGACTGCCTGAAACAGGCTAATGAAACTAGAACACTATATACAACAATAAGAAAGAGACAAACAGCTTTCTTTGGTCATGTAATGAGAAGAGAGGCATTGGAGAACATGGTGACAACTGGAAAGATCGAGGGGAAGAGAGGCAGAGGCAGACCAAGAGAGATGATGCTGGATGGATTGAGACGGTGGCACGGAGGAAAGTCAGCAGCAGAGTTGATCCAGAAAACCAAAGACCGAGATCTGTGGAGAGCCATGAACGCCTACGCCAGCTGGCAGGGCACTTAATGATGATGATGATATCTAATGTTATTGATGTTTCTTCCTCCAATGAGGATTCCTTTCATATCTTGTACATTTCTGAAAACATTTTCACTGTACAGGGAAAAATGATCTGGAGTCTCAAGTACTTGGGTCATAATGGCGTCTTAAGATGGGAGCCCCGACATGGTGGCGGCTAGATGCTCGCATGCCCTACAGGTGGCCTAGGATTCTATCCATATCTGGCCGGTTTATAGTTGTTAGTTGACCTGGCACCCAGCATAAACTGGGTATTAGGAACTGTCTTGGGAAGTAAAGGCGGCTGGAGCCATACCGATCACATCACACATTAAGTACTATTTGGTCTATAAAAAATAAGGGTTTAAGTCTACATGCCCATTGGTGGGCGTCTTAGGCCGGAGGTTGGCCACGTCTCGATCTGTAGTGGCACTATGCCGCAAGTAGGTCTTAGTCCGAGATGACTGAGGTACCGTATGGCAGTAGACGGTACTACCTTCTTTCTGTTAGCGCCGAATACTGGCCGGTGCTCACCAAACCCGACACCCCACATTGTGGCAGCGGTTTCGTGAGGTAGTGCGCAATTTGGAGGGTACAAGCTTTACCCTACTGCAAGGAAATACAACCTGAAGACAGAATGTCATGGCAGGGTAGATCTGGCACTAAGCCTTGATCGGCAACTGGTCTAAGGTTGAAGCTCTGACAGATTGGACAGTTTTGCTTTGCTGACCCGACAGCTTCTTTAGATTGTCTTTTTTCCAGATGTATTAGTGTTTCCTTTCGTCTGGAGTAAACTAGGCAGGTCGTGAGAGGTATGCATGGGCAAAACATGGTCTCTAATTTCAGTCTATACTTTTTTTTTATAAGGAGGTATAATTCCATTTTACAAACTATCGTCTATCAAGACGACAAGGTGCCTATCATAACACACCAATATTGTCCGTGCGTTTACCTACAGACGTTTTGCTGTGACGTATATTAGTAGGGCTAAAGCCTACGCAGGATTTAGGCGGTGGTTTGCGGAGGAACCGACCGGCCGAGCATAATGAAGTCCAGCAAAAGTTTCTGAAGGAGAAAGACGGTAGTTGGCTGGGTGAGGAGGGGGAGTGGGGGGGGGGGGGGGGGAGGGGGGTGGCCGTCCTAGTCAGGGCCCTGCGGTAGATTTTCTCTGTATAATGCAAGTCTTCGTAATGCGGCCCCCTTAAATATTTTCTGTTCTAAATTCCACCCCTTAAAGATTTTTAACTATTGAATGGTTCAAACTGTATTTTGATTTCGCTGCTAATTCCGCCCCCTTACGGTGCAGCCTGATCCGGCTGCCTCTCTGTATCATAGCACTGCACGACCCTGGTCCTAGTGTATTTGTTCGGGTAACCATTCCGCCTACCTGCGTTCTAATCACAGCTGTGCGCGATTTGGCAGCAGACCGCGTTGCGCTGGGTTTTTAACGAATTGGTGTGATAGCCAGTCGTTCAGAGAGCAAACTACTGAATGTAAACTTGCCAAGAGATCACAACAGCAGTAAAATGCTGGTGTTGACAGCGATGCCCTGTAAAGGATATGCACACACAACAACAACAACAACAACAACAACAACAAAACTTTATTTTGAAAGGGTTAAGAATTGGGCACGCAGGCCCGTCTAACATTCTGCCCTTTTATCACTCTCTTTCATACATTATACTATTCACACATCATTCAAGGCTAACTGAAAACAGCAATAATATAAAATATATGCATTATAAAGGCATGTGGACAAATTAAAAATAAATACTACACGACTCAGTAATAGTAATAACTGGCGTGGCATTTATTAGCTACGTGGAATATACTGGCCTACCAAAATAATATAATTGAATCGACACAAAAACCACTTGATATCCGCTACATACAAGGTTGTCTTAAGCAGATACTGCAGTGTGTAGGGATTCAGAGGAATCATACTGTAGGCTTGTGGCTGAGAGATTATAAAGATAGATATTAACAATCAATGGCTAATTGAGGAGCCATGAATGGCTGCACGAGATACGTACAACTGGAATAATAATTATCATAATCAGCTGGAATATGAATGAATTGCTACGATTGTAGAATTTAAATAAAGAAACGGACTTCATCACTCATCTGGTGGCTCCTCATGTATGTTTAATAAATGTTTTAATTTGAAGCCTTGCCGATGGATTGTTCGTGACTGCTGTGTTGAACACTATCGTTGGGCATTCTCAAGTTGGGATCTTTCATGTTTTATTATTGTGGTAAACACGTTTGTTATACATCTTTACACACTTGGTCGTGACTAGCGCGTCACAGCGTATAAAAGGGGTCTTGGCTTTATGTGCCACACCACAGTGGTTCAGAAACAACATAAATGCAAGGCAAGGTGTTTAGGGTAAAAGGCTGGCGTCTGCCGGCGTGTGGTTGGATGCGGGACATCAGAGACATCCTGAGCATTAAAGTACAGAGGACTGCTGAACTGACAAGGGACCGAGATTCATTCAGGGCGCAATCGATCAGTCACATTATGCTGATGGGTAAATAAATTAAAGGAAGGTGATAAACATGTAATTGAATCGATTACCACGGCAATTTACAGAAAATATGTCAGCTTTTACATTTCAAATGAATTCCCATAAGACACCAACGCCTTCGTGATATATATATAACTATAATTTGTTTACATACAGCTCAATTAATTAATTAATTTTTCTTTTCCTCGTTCTAGCCTCACTACTCCTCCACCTCCTCCTCCTTCTTTCCTTCTTCTTCTTATATTTTCTTGTTTCTTCTTATGTGTCATATCCAGTGCCAGCATCTATGACTCACCTATTGATTCAGTGGCGTTGATTAGTTCCCTCCACAGCCTTCACCGTTCTGTCATTCCATTATAGTTCTTCTGTTTTGTGCAGGCACCAGCTAATGAATGTTTATAGTTTATTAGTAATGCTGTTTTTAATGGCTCTTCATGCCTCTGATGCATACACTAGTCGTAATTTAGCTTTACAGTTAAATATTCAAAGTTTGGTTCTAAGTTCCATTTCTGTTCGTGTCCACTTGTTTCCAAATGCTGTGAGCCCGTCATGCCTTTTATTTTATTATTCATATCTCTATTTGTTCCGAATTCTTTATCTATACAGCATCCTAACAAGATGCATGATTCCTCCTCTGGAAGAAAGGTGCCACCAATAGACATCGGCTTATCATTTGCTTGGTTTATTCTCAGTGGATATTCTTGCTCCACTCATATTCCGCATAATAAGAAATGTGCCCTGTATATCTTTGATTAACAAGAACCATGGTTTTGAATTTCAAAATCTGCAGCCAATTCAGAGAAATCACACACACTTACATATAGTTTAATTTAGAGATTGTATATCTCCGAATGTTTCTGCAGATTTCCATCTTATCCAACTCTGAGCTTCTCTAATATGGTCACTTGTGCCGAAGTTGTCCAGAATAACGAACGGCTATTTATCGAATTATTTACGCAGTAAGCAACAACACATGTCAGTGACAGGCTTGAAATCACACAATCAAGATCCTTCACGTGTAACATGTCTTTGGAAATAGAACATCACAGGGAAGCTGCAGAAGAAGCAAGCGAAGGAGAAATGGAAGGTCCCTATCGTTTCTTCATGCTAAAGAAACTGGACGCGGCATTAGTGTTAAAGTTAATTACATGTCATTTAGTAGGACGTTGAAATGTACCCCAGCATTTGTTCGTAGTTTATGGTTGTCTAGGTAATTTTTACGTAAAGTAGTTGCCATTGTTTTCTGAAGGACCGACGCCTCATAACCATCAAAATCAGTGCAAGGCAGTCTGCTTCCAAATCGGCTGCGGCTGACTTCGAAACCTCGGCTTGGTGTGTCGGAAAATTGTGAAAGGCGTTCATCACTCCTGAGTCACAGAGTCGGCTGAAGAGGCATTATATAACAATAAAACTGAAACGCACAAGCCGAATAAGGATACCACCGTTCAGCAAGGTTACAACCGATAGTAGCTCGTTTTCTGGTGAAGATATAATTTTATTGAGTCCAATCCTGAATAATGTTTATTCTATCGCTTCAACATCATCAAGTGTTTGCCGACTGGCGTGGGAGATCATGCTTCTCCACATTTTACGATCTCCAACGGCATGTTATGGACAGGGCAGGGACAGGTAAAGTTTGGGTAAAGACTTACAGATGGCAGTAAACATGGTGGCGGAGTGGTGCAGGGACGCAGGGACCTTTACAAACTCAGACAAGGCATCGGTTGTTCGGTACTCCTTGGATAACCGGATCGTCAAGGTAGATGTCCCATGTATTATATTGATTGGATGTCCTATTAGTAGATAGAGTAAACTGAAGTACTTGGGTATCACCTTTGACAGGTGTGTGTCTTTTAAGGATCATGTGGAGGCTTTGGTGGTGAAGGCTGGTAGGGGACTTATGCTTTGAGGGCGATGGCAGACATCGGGCCGCAGCGTATAAAAGGAACCTTGACTTTGAGGAGAGTAGAGGATACTGTAGAGGCTCTTTCAGCAGTTAATAATTTCTGTCATTGAGTATGGTTTGGGGCTGCTGACAGTATCGAAGAGCCAGCTTGAAAGGTTGGAGCGCATACAGAATACAGCCATGCGGGTGGTCTTGAGGTGCACAAATGACACACCAAATATATGCATGAGGCATCTCCTGGTGATACCAACAATGGCAGATAGGTATAGTGTCCTTAAATCTAAATGGTACCTGAGAGTTGCTGCAGATAGGGATCACCCCCTGCATGAAGCCATGAATATGGTCAAGGGTCATAGACTAAGACGGGGCAGGTCCTGGATGGCACAGGCAGAAGTCTCTATACGTCAGGTGATGTAGAGACCACCAATCGTGAAAAAGCGTGGGTTGAAGTACCGGAAGACCTGACGGACTGGCACAATGTAATAGTGACACTGGGTCGTGAGCGCAGAGAATGGACAGCGGGCCGCAAAGAGTTTGAGGTGCAACAACTGATGCAGAGTAACATACATCAAGGTGACATATTGATCTATACTGATCGGTCAATGGTTAGAAACATACGTGGTGGCTGGGGTTTCATTGCGAAGGCTAATGGACGATTCTTAAGAAAGGAGAGTCTGGCATATGACGCTAAGACCTTCAGCATGAAAATGGAGGTGAAGCAGTCACCGCGGCAATTCGTTGGCTAGAGGAGACCAGTGCAACACACATTGTCTTCATCACGAACGAACGAACGAATAGACTTTATTTTCAAAGGGTAACAAATTGGGCACGCAGGCCCGTCTTACATTCAGCCCTTCCAATCACTCATCTTTCGTTCATCAATAGTGCATATGAAAAACATTGTCAAATGAATTTTGTAAACATAAACAATGCATACTACCATGTTATGAGACACATCCACCACCCACCCACACATCCCCCATTCACCCACACATCCCCCACCCAACCACACACACACCCCAGGCACATACACATTCCCCCACTCATCCATCACATCCCCACACCTACACATCTCCCACCCACAACACACTCCCACCAACCATACATCCCATCCACCCACACCCCAAGCATACATACATTTCCCAACCCACACATCCCCCACCCACACACATCTCCCCACCCACTTACATATCCTCCACCCGTCCCATTACCCACCAACAATCTATCACGGTATACTTTAAGGTCACACATTCTTAGAATTGTATTGATGTTTTGGCCTGGTCATGGGGGAGTGGGGGGGGGGGGGAATGAATAGGACGATAGGCTGGCAGGGAATGCACCTCTTGGTGTAAGATTACTTATTGACAAGGGGGAGGTGGTTGTGCCACAGTGGGACCAGGTGGGGAAAGTAGGGGAACAGATTGAGAACCCGTAAGTTAAAAGGATGAAATGCGAGGGATTGGCAAGCATTCTGGTAGAATCTCAAAACTGCAAGGGAAGACACGGAGAAATTTCAATCAGATAGCTGTGGGAACGATTAGTAGTGCGACTCTTCGCTGGCTGTTGAACTAGGGCACGGAGCGACTATGGGAATGTCCTGAGTGCAATGATGCCAGTTCTTAGCTCAACTCAACAGCTCAACTCAACTCAACAAACTATCTTATATACTTTGTTATGGAAATATTTATCTTATATATTTTGCCATGAAAATAACTATGTGATATACGAGACTTTGTCTTGCCTGCATTCGTTGTCTCGCTAAGTGAGAGAAATACTGGTCGCCTATTGCTCCGTGTGCAACATGTGACGGCCCGTACACATCACCGACTCATGGCAGGAAACTGCTTCACCACATATTTATAACTGCCGAGCTAGCACAGTTTATAGGCAACTTATAGCTGCCGAGTTAGCACAGTTTATAGGCAACTGCGCTCAGAGCTCAATAACGGAAAACACAGGACGTTGCGGCGACTTGCCTTCATCAGCATACAAGTACATACTCAAAACACAAAACATAATCACGTGGACCTCGCCCCAGTGACTAAATTAAGGCATGAGAACGGGATGAGAAGAATGGAAAGATAAGAATAATGAAGAGAACATGAAAATATTGAAAAATATGTGCTACCTAACTAAGAATCCCAGGCTGTGTTACTAACACGAATCTTCACATTGATTCTCTTATATAGACTGCCGTGCGAATCTGTGGTGTCATGGCAACCGGGGTAGAGGATAGTAACTATGTTATCAACACGGTGGGAAGATGGTTCCACGCTTGCGCTTGTCGTCTAGCTAAGTGAGGTAAAGCCTGGCCGCCTCTTCCTCTGTGTATTCAGGTCTATATAGTGTGATGGCGCTATCATATCACAGACTCATGGCGGGAAACTGATTCGGGACCAATTTTATTTTATTTATTATTTATTTATTTTTTCGGCTAGGCCAAAAGACAATGGCTTGAATATCTGACTCGGGAAGATAACCGGCCAACAAATGCCTGAAGAAGTCGGATGTGTCGCCCGAAAGGTGCAAACATCGCAGCTCTGCTGTAAACATACATAACGCAATTACGTCTAAAACAACATTCCGGACGAAAACAGAAGAAGAAGAATCTCAAGGTTGAGACCTGCTAATATCTGTTTCATTTTTGTGGCAATGAATGAATCACCAAAAAACGAGAAGTAGATTGTGAGCTTTATTAGAACACGATTACAAGAAACAAAATGGACGTTGCGGCTAAAGCCTTCGTCAGCACAGAACAAACAACCACAAACAGACACAGAACTACACACACACACAAAACTACATGAAAATATTAAGGTTACTTAGCTGAATACGTCTTGAGCGGCTGTAAGTGGATTGAATTAACCGGATGTGTGGTTTAGGTGGTCAATAGGTGGTTTCATTTTTGTGACACGGCAGGCGGGTATAAGAGTAAATAAACGAGCAGACAGGCTTGCGGGCTTAGCTGATGTGGGGATCGGACGGGTAATGGACCAGACTGATATCCTGAACTGGAGGCAGGACGAGTGAATGGCTCAAGGGATGAGTGTGATTCTGCAACGTTAACCAGACTGCAAAAACGTCAAGTCAAATGAGAGTCATGGTAGACTACAGCGCAATGGGGGAAGTCAAAGAAGAATAGTCAGTCAAAACACAACTGGGTAGTCAGTCGCTATAGATCGCGGGAGATACTAAGGAGAGGATGTGAGCCTCATGGACTAACAGTTCGATGTGCAACGAGGATGATGTGTTGACTAACTAACTAACTAACAAACAATGTTTGCGAATATCAAGGTTAAATAATCTACATTGTCATTGTGACAATCGGAGAGGAGAGGATCTGAGCCTGATGGAATAACTGTTCGTTGTGCAATGAGGATGATGTGTTGAATAACCAATAAACATTTTTGCTGATGTCAAGGTAATAATCTAAACTGTCATTGTGACAATAGAAAGATATATTCATTAATGACATGTAACGGAGAGGAGAGGATCTGAGCCTGATGGAATAACTGTTCGTTGTGCAATGAGGATGATGTGTTGAATAACCAACCAACATTTTTGCTGATGTCAAGGTAATATAATCTAAACTGTCATTGTGACAATAGAAAGATATATTCATTAATGACATGTTGCATCGTGTTTATATTCTAGAGATAACACGTAAATACACGGTTCGGATTAATCCATGAGGCAATAACTGAAGCCGAATATCGACCTAGAACTTCAGTAGCCTCGTTATTTCCTGTCCAGATCTTTTGTTTCAAAAATTAAACCTTTTCGCTAAGTTTGTGAAAACTGGGAACGAGCTTACTGGGGAGGGAGCGAGGAGCGAGACAATACAACCAATAATTTCTGAAAGAATACCACAACAGGATATCGATTTCGAAATCTGTTTTGTAGAGAGAGAAACTAAAATGAGTTAGTTAGTAACACGTTGACAACAAGATACAAACAATGTATTATGTAGGTGTAAGTTCGGCTCATTGTTTACCGTATAAGCTTCAGATCAATGGCAGCTGTGTACGCTACTGTCTCATTATCTCGTTTTCTTGCAGATTTATCATCATCGTCGTCGTCTTATTCATCATCATTTATACCAATTTGGTAGAAGCAGCTAGATGAGGAGCGCGCTGGTTATGCATCGCAGTGTTTGAGTTCAGTCATTAAGTGACGACGGTCTTCCAGTTTGTACAAGACATTGAAGCTGACACCTGGTATATAATTGTTATAATGTCATAAGTAAGTCAGCATGGCCGAATGGATAAGAACTCGTGTTCTTAAACATCCGGTGCGCTGATGCCGGGGTAAGCGGTTCAACCCCTACACCCAATAATTGGACTAAAATGTTGACCTATCGTCTTTGATGTGGGGACGTAAATTACAAGTACCACTGAAGTCAGAGTGAGTTCGCCTGATGGCGACGTACACTGTTAATAAGGAAAAGCAATCAACACACAAAAGTCAGCCCATCACTGCTAGAAATAGTGTGTATGGACTACGGTTGAGTTCAAAGTGAGCGAGCGCATAAAAAAAAATAATAATCTCAAAATGTTGCATTAAGTAAAAACAAAGAACCATTTGAAACGCAATAAGACTCAATGAGTATATGATGCTAGACCCACCGGCACCCCAGGGGTGATGTGGTCCATATCACACAGGCCACCTATACCTCCCATGACTTCTCCTGGACACATCTACCATTGTAGGCTGCATCGACCTGGGAGCCAGGCGCATCTTACAAATACACATCCACCCGGATACGGAAATAAACCTATGCCAACTGTGCCGGCTAACACGCCTGTAACAACAATGATAAGGTGGGCTCCCAGATGACATATTAATCTACTATATTCAGGTTGTTACGTTCACGCTTGCTGTCTCATAATGTTAGTATTATAACTCCTTTAGAACCAAACTCTATTACTTTAACAAAACAAGACGTGGGTTACACAGATATGGCGTAACAACTGCCATTGATACAATGAGTTACAACAATCTAGACTCTCCGCGTTCGCGCATTTATTTTATAATTTCAACTTGTAAAATAGTTGTAAATAACTAAAACAAACAGATCCGGAAATGGACATCTTTTCCTGTCAAGAAATCAAGGATCTGCTCTACTGCGCCTGTTCGGGCGGAACGTGAAATGACGCAATCATCTGTGACACATCATCAAAAAATTCCAGGTTTTTCCTTTCAAAGAAATCGACTCAGTGGTCAAAGAACTAACTAACTAGGTCCAACCAGCCAAAGGGGAATGCGCAAAGACACTTTGTTATTGGTTTAGTTTCCACTGATTCCTTTCTGTCCTTCTAAAGCTATCAGTTTAAATACACGGACATGAGTTCAGAGATGTTTGCGTGTCTTCCATCTCAGATCCACGAAGCGCTTACTTTGTCCGGAAGGAAAGAAGGCGTTTGAATAATTCCTTAAAACGCAAGAGATGATAAAAATAGACGGTGCCTTTCATCTTGGCCTACCCACGTTATCCTCCAAGTCACGGTTCTGTCCTTTTATAGTTGCATCATGACAGTTATATTCCCGGTGATTATTTTTAGAATTAGCCTTCGGGTTGTACATTATTTTATTAGTTTGGTTATGTTTCTAGCCGTTCCTTATTTAATTAATTTGATTATATTGGTAGGTGTTCATTATTTTATTTATTTTATTATGTTGGTTGTTGTTATTTATTTTATTAGTTTGGTTATATTGGTACTAAAAAGTTGGTTAGTTGCATATCCTTTACAGGACGTTGCAGTCAACAACGGCATTTTTGTTGTTGTGATCTCTTGGCAAGGTTACTTACGTTCAGTTGTTTGGCATTGCTTTCTGAACTACCGGCACCCATACCATTTCGTAAAAAACCAAAGCAACGCGGTCTGCTGCCAAATAACGCTCAGCTGTGTTTCGAACGCGGGTATGCGGGATCACTAACTGTGTCCGTCACACCTTAGCCACGGAGACAGCCTATTGATACTAGTACAGTATTTTATTGATTTGTTTATATTGGTATTAGTTCATTATTTTAATAGTTTGGTTATATTGGTGCTCTTTCATTATTGTATTAATTTGATTATATTTGTAGTTGTTATTTTATTTATCTGGTTGTATTGGTGGTCATTCATTATGTTATTAGTTTAGTTATATCGGTATTAGTTCATTATTTTATTAGTTTGATTATATTGGTAGCCGTTCATTATTTTCTTAATTTGATTAAATTGGTAGTTATTATTTATTTTATTACTCTGGTTTTATTGGTGGTCATTCATTATTTTATTAATTTGGTTATTTTGATACTAGTACAGTATTTTATTAATTTAATTATATTGGTAGTTGTTATTTATTTTATTAGTTTGGTTATATTGGTGGTCATTTATTATTTTATTAATTTGGTTATATCGGTACTAGTTCATTATTTTATTATTTTGGTTTACGTGATGTTTACACCCATTAGCCGATTTGGGCATGTGACGCTAGACTCATAGACCAGTCTACACTCGGTGGGTCATCATTTGGCCAGTAACATGCCGGTCGTCTTTACTTTCCTGGACATTTCTTGGTAGCCATGTTAGACGGGTCGACTTAGGCTCCCACGTCAGTTTTAATAAGTCCAGTCTGCACCGATGCACATGGAACCTATGGCTAGCGGGACGGCAAGCGAGAGCCTAGCCACTACACCACCGTGGCTCCCGCATCTAATAGACTTAGACTATTTCTACCACCAATATACAGTACGTTCAACTCTGACGTATAAGCGTGTCTAAGTAGGTAAAGACCTAGCTCTAAGTCGAGCACGCATGCAACTATTACCCGTTACTGGCGTGTCTGCGGGTCTTAGAATAAAGTCAGTATTTGTCCACCACACATATGTCTACTTGTATGGTACGTATTGACTGCAGTGTCGGGTCTAGATGATACAGTCTAGTTCCACCACACATATGTCTATTTGACATGCATTGACTACAGTACAGGGTCTAGATGATAAAGTCTAGTTCCCCCCACACATATATCTATATGACATGCATTGACTACAGTACCGGGTCTAGATGATAAAGTCTAGTTCTCCCACACATATATCTATTTGACATGCATTGACTACAGTACCGGGTCTAGATGATAGTCTAGTTCCACCACACATATGTCTATATGCCATGCATTAACTACTGTACCGGGTCTAGATGATAAAGTCTAGTTCCCCCACACATATATCTATATGACATGCATTGACTACAGTACCGGGTCTAGATGATAAAGTCTAGTTCCACCACACATATGTCTATATGACATACATTGACTACAGTACCGGGTCTAGATGATAGTCTAGTTCCACCACACATATATCTATATGACATGCATTGACTACAGTACCGGGTCTAGATGATACAGTCTAGTTCCAACACACATATGTCTATATGACATATATTGACTACAGTACCGGGTCTAGATGATAGTCTAGTTCCCCCACACATATGTCTGTATGACATGCATTGACTACAGTACCGGGTCTAGATGATAGTCTAGTTCCCCCACACATATGTCTGTATGACATGCATTGACTACAGTACCGGGTCTAGATGATACTGTCTAGTTCCCCCACACATATGTCTGTATGACATGCATTGACTACAGTACCGGGTCTAGATTATAGTCTAGTTCCCCCACACATATATCTATATGACATGCATTGACTACAGTACCGGGTCTAGATGATAGTCTAGTTCCCCCACACATATGTCTGTATGACATGCATTGACTACAGTACCGGGTCTAGATGATAGTCTAGTTCCCCCACACATAAATCTATATGACATACATTGACTACAGTACCGGGTCTAGATGATAGTCTAGTTCCCCCACACATATGTCTGTATGACATGCATTGACTACAGTACCGGGTCTAGATGATAGTCTAGTTCCCCCACACATATGTCTGTATGACATGCATTGACTACAGTACCGGGTCTAGATGATAAAGTCTAGTTCTCCCACACATATGTCTACACGTCTGACATGCATTGACTACAGTACCGGGTCTAGATGATACAGTCTAGTTCCCCCACGCATATGTCTATTTGACATGCATTGACTACAGTACCGGGTCTAGATGATACAGTCTAGTTCCCCCACACACATGTCTGTATGACATGCATTGACTACAGTACCGGGTGTAGATGATACAGTCTAGTTCCACCACACATATATCTATATGACATGCATTGACTACAGTACCGGGTCTAGATGATACAGTCTAGTTCCCCCACACATATGTCTATATGACATACATTGACTACAGTACCGGGTCTAGATGATACAGTCTAGTTCCACCACACATATGTCTACACGTCTGACATACATTGACTACAGTATTGGGTCTAGATGATACAGTCTAGTTCCACCACACATATGTCTGTATGACATACATTGACTACAGTATTGAGTCTAGATGATGCAGTCTAGTTCCACCACACATATGTCTATATGATATACATTGACTACACTATCGGGTCTAGATGATACAGTCTAGTGTAACGCAACCACCGCTGTTTCGGATTTTTTAAACTCGGCATGTGCTCACAGGCCAACCCTGTTTAACATGGGTACTCAGAAATATCTTGGGCAGTAAATGCATCTGGCCCGATACTAACGACATCACTAACCGAGTGTCGGTTGGTCTGTGGAAATCTAGGCCTAGCACCGTATCTCCGAGGTGTCTTAAAGCATGAATGAGAATCCTTTACTATTTATTTTAAGACATCCATCATTAGCTTCAATAGAATCACATTTTTGCTTGCCAAGACGACTATTGTAGGCCACTGTAGCTCTCTAACATCCTTCTAGTATGAAATAGCAACGTGAATACCAAGACGTTTTCATGATACATTGCAGGACTGTTTAGTATTTTTCTGTCTGCCTTCATCAATCTCCTGTTGCATTATTCTTACCTATTGTTTCAACATATCCCTTATTATACTGGATACAGAAAGACAAGATGGTTAGACACTATTAAAGTTAATATAAATGTTATAGACGAGTTCTAAGAATATCTTGGGTAAAAAGGGACGCAGAGGTGTTTCCAAGGCATAAGGGCCAGGTTCTATATTGGTCAAGACCTACAAATACGTCCTAGTTGTGCGTCCTGGGCAACAGGTCCCTCCAGGGTCCTGGCTGACGTAGTAGGTGTGGCATATTAAAACGTCCTTACCCTTTCCTAGCATTGACTCCCTTAAAAATAACAATCCCTTACAACTACTGTTTAAGTATCTTACGTAATGTAGGAGAAAGGAAAAGTAGCACAGCCAAATTTAATTGACATTAATTAAATTTTGGCCTTATTTTGGTTCACGCACCTGGCCAAGACCGGCTAGATTGTAAAACAAAGGCTCTTTGTAGCTATTTTAGTTCAGACAAACAAACGAAACAGACGTGCTTTCCCCATGTGGGGGTGCTTTCCCCATGTGGGGAAAAAGGCATTTTTGCCTTTAAAAATATATCATTCTCTGCAAGCCAATGGTACGTTAAATCTACATTATTAATACGTATTTATGTATTACATATACTAGTATGTTTAATTAAGAATTAGTGTCACAAAAAAGACCACCGTGATTAACCAGTGATGACAATAAAAGGCGTTCGGATTAACGACATGTTCGAGGCCACAGGTTGTTTCAACAATTACAGAAAAAACAGTCTGGGTTGTAGCTGCACGTGGTTACATCTGGTCGGAAAAATAGGAACATTCGGTAGTGAGTGAGATGAATCAATACACCGCTTTGTCAGTTGATAAACAGTCAGATCCAAGAAGAATTGCACGGCTCGGGACATGAAACAGTCCCGTCTGTCATTTAGAGTTTCCGGACATCAGGCGAAATGGCGGCTGTGATTGTCACCACTCGACAGAAGATTGGCGGCTTGTTATTGAAAACTGTTGTTGGGACCATACAGTAACTCGCTAGCTTGTTTTGGATGTCAAAACATGGGAGGACGAATCTGACATTGATTAAGCCAGGGGAGATAGATTCCTGACAATGGAGGATCTGCCCATAATAACACCTGTGTGGACATAAAGAATAACGTCACGTGACCAATTTTAGGCGTTTGCCAAAAACCCGATTTGGGGACAACTAGTGTAACTCGAAATGTTGATCTAGGCAGACGTGCTTTGGCACGGCAGTTATGATTTGGAATAATGTCTACCGTGTGCGAATTAAATGAATTAGTTTTACACGTGCCTGGCATGGCAATTGTAGATGTGATTCGGAAGGGCTGCAGTGTTGGTTAAGGTAGTTTAAGATGGTGTTACTAGTCCTAATTAATTTAGGCAGTGGCATGGTAGAAACTGGTTAACGTAGGGAAGTGATAGTTGGCTCTGTTGGTTGAAAATAGATTAGTGAAGTATTGATAAGCTTTACTAGTTGAGAATTGAGTAATGAGGGATAATTGGGATATTCCAGTGGGTGTCCCTGGTGGGCGGGGTTCCGTATTCTGTTTGTTGATGTTTCTTTCTTGTCTTGGCCTGATGATAACCAATGTGTTGAGTCATCTGTCCGTGACAGAGTTAGGTTCATTGTATTTTGCTGAGTAAGGCCAATGGCCACGATCATCTAATAGAGATCAGTGACGGGGAGGCTATCACCAGTTGTATTATCTATTTTACAGGTTCCCTCTGGTCGGGATGAAGAACACAGAACAATTGTAAAATCCGATCCCGGATAAATTATGATGCAGAAAGATTGGCCAGCAACTTTCTCAATGGGTCTATAATGGAATAATTTGATCAACATTGCTCAGTGGAGCTGAATGGTAGAAGTATCCTACAGGATAAGTACCGAATGAGTTGTAGGTCATACCAGTCTTTAACCAACCAGTAGTGATGGATGTTCAGCCCAAGTATCACTAGATCAGTAGGAACTGATGTTCACATTAGATGAAACCAAACATTGAAGTGTAGTTATTCCACGTATCAAGGAAATCATAACTTTCAGACATCTAGAAAATAAAGAAATCTATTGTAGTCTAGATACAATGACTGTTTAAGAGTGAAAACTATAGAACATTTCGCAAGAAGGAGAAACGTCATGTTCATAGGACAGTGTTCCATGATTTTTTCACTGCGCAGGAATTATGAAGTCTGAGTTTCTATAAACTATTAGGAACAGTTGTGTTAGGAACAAAAATAGTATCGTTCACGGATTATATATTTGAATGGGAATCAGATCTCATGGTCATCAGAGCTCCTGGAGGAGCACATGTCTGGAGAGAAGGACACGACTTCGGTGAGGTCTATTGTGCTGATTCTTGTGATGTCGTGTAATCCTTGCCATGATGAGTGGACTCTGATCATGAACTCTGTGGTCTGACCTATACATTTACATTAGAATACACGACACACATTTTCTTCGCATACACGTCTCATATACGTTACACTTTTCTTTTAATAAATTAATCTTTATTAATTTTTAGAAGCAAGAGTTGTTGAATATGTTGCGTTGGGGAAGTATGAGAGGGGCATAGTACGACAGTGATAGAGAGAGGAAAAGGTGTCCATGAACTGAAGGAGTGTGTTGGACGGAAGCTGGTGGATTCTCCAGGATATTGATAGGGGAAAAAATTATAATGTGGGTGTTGACTCCCCTCACTCCAGGGACGACACTTTAAATTAAGACACGACAATTAGTTAGAATGATAATTCAACAGTTCTTGTAAACTAGTCTGATTTGATTTTTAGTACTGAAGCACATGTGGGTGCCACGCTGTAATTTTTCCTATGTGTTACAATTTCAAATCCCTATGTTAAAACCTTTTATAGGCATTATGAACTTATATCAAACTAATAGTGCTTATAACCTGTAAATATTATGTGTACTGTAGAGTATCAACTCTCATGTCAGAAACTTCTCAATTTAGGAACAGTCTCCTGATGCATACTTCAAAAAGAAAACTCGTTTCTGTCAATTTCATATTCCTATGAATAATAACTTCTATGCATGGTGAATTATATCTCACTGTCTATGCTTAGAAATCTGCAAATAATCTATGTACTGTAGAGATTGAACTCTAAAGAGCATTTTCAAAGAAATAATTTCTCAATGTGGGAACAGACTCTTGATTACATACTGGTGTCTGCCACTTTCAAATATCCTATTTAATGTAAATTCACTGTTAAGGATATTTCTGAACTTGTTTTATCCATGCGGGGACATACACATGATTACGCTTATTCCCGACTCTTAGTCAGGGGATAAAATGCTTTGCCACATTCTAATCTGTAACTTAGTACTATAGTGCTAAATTTTAGTACAATCCTTTTGTTAACAGATTAGTAACCACTCCACATGAGTGATGAACATATAATCATTTCATAAAATAGTGCTAGGGAATTGCCATGTTTGAGAATATAAATTCAAGAACAAAAGACAGTAAACGCTTGATATAACTGAATGTTCGGATAGGATGTGCCTTCAATCCGCATCACCTCCCAGTAGCAGAAACAGAAGCGAAGATTGATGTGAATAAATTGCTTGCAATATTCAGAAGACTGGACCAGGCGGCATAAGTTATTCTAATAGATACACTACGAATAATAGCAGTAATTGGCAAAATATATCACAGCGGTCACTATCCTTATACTGTTGTAAGCAGTGTGGGGGGGGGGACAATGTATGTTTTAGTTATGGATTAACCCCTGAGAAAATCCAAAACCATAGGCTCCTTGCATCATCATTATGATTAATTATTATGAATGATTATCATGTACTTAATATCAGAGAAATGTATGTTTGTTTTCTCTGTTATGAGAACTTTTCTATGTCCTGATTGTTACTCCTTACTGTGGAAACTTGAGATGAAGTATGAAACCTGTGTATGTCAGTAATTAAGAAGACAATGTTGAAAAGCCTTGGCCTAATGCTGATTATAGTGCCGGAAGGAAGACGCGGCATTAGAAACCACAGAAATTAAGTATAGGCTATCCTCTTCAAGAATGAGAGATACAATATCAACATGTTGGATGGACAGAATGGCTTCACTCATAAAAAAAGTTCCCATTAACAATCGCAGAACAAAACATAGAGTGAAACGATATCTCAATCACTAGCAGAGCTAGTAAAGCTCTACAACAAACGACGAGGGACAGGGAACTGGGAAAACCACTCCTATCTCCTTCCCCTTTTTTGTTTGTAATTGTGTGTGAAATGTAAACACATCACAGTAGGTTAATGCTCGGTTGTATTCTTTGTCATCCCTTTTCTATAGCAAGTGGTGGACTTGGTGGGACTGCGTTGCCACCTTATCAACTGGAAACTGGGTTATCAGCCAGTCAATAATAAAGGACAACCTGTCCAAAAGCAAAGTCTGGACCAACACAACCATGTTTACTGCTGCACTCATTAGCTCCATAGCGAGCAACAGACAAATTCGAAAACTGACTGGGTGAGTGATTAAGTCCTATTTTAGTAGGAATATCCAGGATGGAATTCAGTATCTAATAATCTTCAAAGATGAAGATCAACAGAGTAACTGACAACAGTGTATCGTCTGCTTTACTTCTGGGAAGTACCACCTATGGCCTCATCATTCAACCAAATCAGTGAAACTATGGGACAATCCTACTACAAGTTACTAAAACTAGCAACAGTGAAAACCCTTCAACTGTTGGTTGGATTACCAAGTTAATATCCAACAATGGATGAACCTTCGAAAGAAAGTTTATTTCTGTTTCTGATAATTATGGACATTAACTGCTTCTCACTGGAGAAGAATACCCACCCGCAGTGCCTAAGGAATACTATTAATTAAATTATTTAGATTAGTAGTATAAAACTGCTTGTTTATATGTGTTTTATTTCCGATGATGCCATGGTATAAGGTTAAAGATGTTTTTATTTGGTAATGAGATATAGCAAAAATGGTGGTTATGATACCAGCAGTCATTTGACACACAACTCATTATTTTTAAACATGAGAACCTTGTAAGGGTGTCAAAAACAACTGTTTTATCTGTTAGATTTCTGCACTTAGACCAATGTTTGTGTTTTATCGAGGTGAAATAAGTCAAGTTAGCAGAACCAATTTGTGGTTGTTGTGTTGTTTGTAATAACATTGTTTGTTTCTTGGGGCCAAAAAGGGTGTAAATGTATTGAGATAATGCAATCATTCCCATTGTCTGTCATGATTCAAACAGATTTACACTTGCATGTATGTAAATTGCAGATCTTTATTTAATACTTGAACTGTTTGTCCAAAATTTGTTGTGTACATCCAGTAAATGTGGTGTTCAACAGTGGTTGTTATATGTTGTGGGCAATCAATATCCTTCTAGCACTATAGTAACTTTAAAGGGTGATGAAGTGGGAAGGGAAACCTACACACAGATGCCATTGTTTCAAGGATTGAATTGTTTTCTCCTGGGGTTTGTGGTAAATATCCCTGATCACCCTGCATTCCAACAAGTGACCAGAGAATCAATAAAATCCCCTAGACAGCTTAACATAATATTCTCATAAATTAAAATCCACACCCCACAGTAGGATCGCCGATTCTTCCGAAGTCGGAGAGTATCTGCATGCACGGTGAGGAACCACCATTATGCACACCAATAAGCCAGGCATGGGACAACGGATACTCACGCAAACCTCAGTCCGGTATGACATCACACTGATGTTGGACAACCGGATGTCTTCATCCGACATACAGGACCTTGCGCTGGAGTTCACAGCCAGGGAACGCAAGCAAGCAAGGAAGCATATTGGATACAGAAAGACAATAAGATGAATAGACACGCTTATACTAGAAACAGAAAGACAATAAGATGGATAGACACAATTATACTAGATACAAAAAGACAAAACAGGTGGATAGACACTATTATACTGGATACAGAAAGACAACAAGATAGATAGACACTATTATACTGGATACAGAAAGATATTAAGATGGATAGACACTATTATACTGGACATAGACTGACAATACTGTGCTGTCATTTCTCCTTTTTCTGTTAGCTGACATTTGTATATCAAATTGTGCAGCCATCGACAATCATGTGTCACTAATTTAAAAGTTCACTTCCTGGAAGACACGTTATTCCAGAATATATCCAAACGCATCATTTTACAATAGCGGACATCTCCGGACGTTTTCACATCCCCAACCAAACCTCCGCGATGCAATACACCTAGCTGTTTCCTATGTACAATATGTTTCATATTTCATATAATAATAAGTTTTTACATAATTCTCAGATTTAAAATTACTCAGAGCATCTAGAGTTTCTCCTATGTCTGTAAGAGCAAGACGTGAAAGTGAAACTGAAAAGTGTGTGGCTTTATAGTGTGATTTATTTTGTGAGTATGAGAGTCTGCCTTGGCGTGTCTATGAAGGGGCGAAGTCGGTTTTTAAAGGCAATTCCTGAATGTAGGAAGTCAGGTGTGTCACATGGGATGTCAGACGTGAGTCTTAAATTCACTTTATGTTGTTCTTTGTTCGCGTTCTTCAATTTTATTCAGTTCGTAGAGCGGTATTAAGTTAATTGAGCTTGTCGCTTGTGATCGATTATACACTTATCGGTTATATTAATGTAGTGGTTTCTCCTTGTATCCTCAGCAAAATGACTCAACACGGCAGTGTGATGGCAGTGAGTGCCGCTCAGGTGCGATGGCAGTGACTGCCGCTCAGGTGTGATGGTAGTTACTGCCGCTCAGGTGTGATGGTAGTGAGTGCCGCTCAGGTGTGATTGCAATGAGTGCCACTCAGGTGTGATGGCAGTGAATGCCGCTCAGGTGTGATGGTAGTTACTGCCGCTTAGGTGTGATGATAGTGATTGCCGCTCAGATTTGATGGCAGTGAGTGCCGCTCAGGCGTGATGGCAGTTAGTGCCGCTCAGGTGTGATCGTAGTGAGTGCCGCTCAGGCGTGATGGTAGTTACTTCCGCTCAGGTGTGATGGTAGTTACTTCCGCTCAGGTGTGATCGTAGTGAGTGCCGCTCAGGCGTGATGGTAGTTACTTCCGCTCAGGCGTGATGGTAGTTACTTCCGCTCAGGTGTGATGGTAGTTACTGCCGCTCAGGTGTGATGGCAGTGACTGCCGCTCAGGTGTGATGGTAGTTACTGCCGCTCAGGTGTGATGGTAGTGAGTGCCGCTCAGGTGTGATTGCAATGAGTGCCACTCAGGTGTGATGGCAGTGAATGCCGCTCAGGTGTGATGGTAGTTACTGCCGCTTAGGTGTGATGATAGTGAGTGCCGCTCAGATTTGATGGCAGTGAGTGCCGCTCAGGCGTGATGGCAGTTAGTGCCGCTCAGGTGTGATCGTAGTGAGTGCCGCTCAGGTGTGATCGTAGTGAGTGCCGCTCAGGTGTGATCGTAGTGAGTGCCGCTCAGGCGTGATGGTAGTTACTTCCGCTCAGGTGTGATGGTAGTTACTTCCGCTCAGGTGTGATGGTAGTTACTTCCGCTCAGGTGTGATGGTAGTTACTTCCGCTCAGGTGTGATGGTAGTTACTTCCGCTCAGGCGTGATGGTAGTTACTTCCGCTCAGGTGTGATCGTAGTGAGTGCCGCTCAGGCGTGATGGTAGTTACTTCCGCTCAGGCGTGATGGTAGTTACTTCCGCTCAGGTGTGATGGTAGTTACTTCCGCTCAGGTGTGATGGTAGTTACTTCCGCTCAGGTGTGATGGTAGTTACTTCCGCTCAGGCGTGATGGTAGTTACTTCCGCTCAGGCGTGATGGTAGTTACTTCCGCTCAGGCGTGATGGTAGTTACTTCCGCTCAGGCGTGATGGTAGTTACTTCCGCTCAGGCGTGATGGTAGTTACTTCCGCTCAGGCGTGATGGTAGTTACTTCCGCTCAGGCGTGATGGTAGTTACTTCCGCTCAGGCGTGATGGTAGTTACTTCCGCTCAGGTGTGATCGTAGTGAGTGCCGCTCAGGCGTTATGGTAGTTACTTCCGCTCAGGTGTGATGGTAGTTACTTCCGCTCAGGTGTGATGGTAGTTACTTCCGCTCAGGCGTGATGGTAGTTACTTCCGCTCAGGCGTGATGGTAGTTACTTCCGCTCAGGCGTGATGGTAGTTACTTCCGCTCAGGCGTGATGGTAGTTACTTCCGCTCAGGCGTGATGGTAGTTACTTCCGCTCAGGCGTGATGGTAGTTACTTCCGTTCAGGTGTGATGGTAGTTACTTCCGCTCAGGTGTGATGGTAGTTACTTCCGCTCAGGCGTGATGGTAGTTACTTCCGCTCAGGCGTGATGGTAGTTACTTCCGCTCAGGCGTGATGGTAGTTACTTCCGCTCAGGCGTGATGGTAGTGAGTGCCGCTCAGGCGTGATGGTAGTTACTTCCGCTCAGGCGTGATGGTAGTTACTTCCGCTCAGGTGTGATCGTAGTGAGTGCCGCTCAGGCGTGATGCTAGTTACTTCCGCTCAGGTGTGATGGTAGTTACTTCCGCTCAGGTGTGATGGTAGTTACTTCCGCTCAGGCGTGATGGTAGTTACTTCCGCTCAGGCGTGATGGTAGTTACTTCCGCTCAGGCGTGATGGTAGTTACTTCCGCTCAGGCGTGATGGTAGTTACTTCCGCTCAGGGCGTGATGGTAGTTACTTCCGCTCAGGCGTTGATGGTAGTTACTTCCGTTCAGGTGTGATGGTAGTTACTTTCCGCTCAGGTGTGATGGTAGTTACTTCCCGCTCAGGCGTGATGGTAGTTACTTCCGCTCAGGCGTGATGGTAGTTACTTCCGCTCAGGCGTGATGGTAGTTACTTCCGCTCAGGCGTGATGGTAGTTACTTCCGCTCAGGCGTGATGGTAGTTACTTCCGCTCAGGCGTGATGGTAGTTACTTCCGCTCAGGTGTGATCGTAGTGAGTGTCGCTCAGGCGTGATGGTAGTTACTTCCGCTCAGGTGTGATGGTAGTTACTTCCGCTCAGGTGTGATGGTAGTTACTTCCGCTCAGGCGTGATGGTAGTTACTTCCGCTCAGGCGTGATTGGTAGTTACTTCCGCCTCAGGCGTGATGGTAGTTACTTCCGCTCAGGCGTGATGGTAGTTACTTCCGCTCAGGCGTGATGGTAGTTTACTTCCGCTCAGGCGTGATGGTAGTTACTTCCGTTCAGGTGTGATGGTTAGTTACTTCCGCTCAGGTGTGATGGTAGTTACTTCCGCTCAGGCGTGATGGTAGTTACTTCCGCTCAGGCGTGATGGTAGTTACTTCCGCTCAGGCGTGATGGTAGTTACTTCCGCTCAGGCGTGATGGTAGCTACTGCCGCTCATGTGTGATGTCAAAGACTGTACATAAAGGCCGGAGGTCTTCTCAAGATAGAATACCACCGGGAAGAGTGGTCAACCTCAAATAGATGAGAGGTGTTACAGTGCCCCGATATAAGGACAGGGTAGGTGATAGAATGGGGGACTATTAACTAGTTCTCTCATGAGACACGGAGACGTTGACCAGATGTTAGCACTCGAATCACGACAGAATCACGCCTGTGTAATAGCCACGATTGCCACTCAACAGAATACAGCTAATGTAAGCGTGCCAGGCACAACGGCACGCAAAAAGCCGAAGGACACCTCAAGGTCCTTCCGCGTGCTGTGTAGCCACGCGAGTAAGCAAGTCAGACTGGGGACTGACTTTGTAGCGAGCACCGTGTTTAGTATTGATAGGAGTTTTGTGTAACCAAATAGATAGAGATAGCATTAGAGTTTAAGAAACTAGTGATAGGCAATTCTGTGGCTTTGTGTGTGGTTTGATAGCGACTGTTATGTACTTGTAAAGAGCCAACGGCAATAAAATGTACCATTTAATTCCTCTCACACGGCTTGCAAGTTTCTTGTATGGTGTGGGAGAAGTAATCTGATGATGCCTTACACATGGGTTGTTGACAGGCAAAGATTAATGTGGTGTCAGAAGTGTGGCTTGGACGAAAGAGCCAAGCTAATACACTCATCCACGGCTCTAGACTAAGGTTACAAATAGTGAAGTAGTGAATTTAATTTGTGTCAGTGACGGTTGACGTGTGCAGAACTAGGACAAGTTGCTAACGAAACTGTGCCTATCGTGACGAAATAATGCTTATTTGTGTTTAGTAAAATATTATATACTTAAATCATGTGTTTCTCAAAGTTGTAAGTATTGATATTTTTATTTTCTGTTAATTTATTCATGTAATATTTTATCTATTTATGAATAACTATCAAAAATGATTCTTGGCGGAAGCGATACACAGCCAGCAACATTTATCGATTTTTCCAAGCTAAAAATAGCGCTGCGCCTCTGACGTGTTTACGATTGACAAGCGGTTGTTCCACGCCATGGCATTCAGGACATCTGAATGTTTACAAATCGTTAAGCTGCTGCCCGCCTGAATCAGTGCTTTATATTACCTACTTATTTGTTATTTGAGTTAGTAATTGAAATATATTTGTTTATTTAAACAATATTAATATATTTTTATTTATTTCGAAGCAGTTATTGGAATTTTTGTTCCGTACTTTTCTTGTGTTTACCGTCACGATGGTACTACTTTTGGCCATGCAAATTAGACTTGGTCTGCACAACACTTACATAGATTAAACTAGGTTAGTGACGAAAGGCATAAAAAGTTAGAACGAAGACAGGACATTGACAATTTAATATTAAGTAAACTATATTCTATTTTTTTCGTGGGCATGTCTTTGTCATTGTACCAAATTGTCGAATAAGATGTTGTTTGCTATTTGTTAATTGGTGCTGCTCTGTAAACCAGGGTGAACAACAGCTGATTAGAAGATTGGTGTGTATGCCGAAGTGCCAAACAGGTGACCTATTTAGATAACTCGTGTCTATACCGAAGTGCCAAACAAGGTGACCTGTGTTACCGGAGTGTGTTCCTTGTTCTCGGGAACATTAAGTTGAGTATACTCAATATTTTTGAAATGCAATGTGATTAATAGTGCATCTCTTTTTCAGCTTGTGATGCATTAGCATACTTTTGTGCTCTGTTTTTTTTTTTTTTTCAGGATTAAATTTTTCAGGGCATATACAAAGAGTACAATTTGCAGTGCTCAGATATTAAGAAACTTAACATATCAAAGATAAATAAGTGATTAAATAGTTCAGTGTAGGTCAACGCTAGCTAATTACCTAACATCATGGCTACTTTAGCTGATTTCGTAAAAGCAGGCAAAGAAATGCAATATGCAGGTAAAGAGCTAGAAGAATATGCTGATAAGAAATTTAAAGAAGCAAAGGATGCAGAAAGAGACGAACGCGCACGAGAAAGACAACACCAGATAGAACTAGCTGAGATAACAAAACAAAAAGAATTACAGATTAAACAACAACAGTTAGACAAGATAAGGAAATTAAACAGAAGGAATTAGATTTAAAAGCAAAAGCAATTAGATCAGAGAAAGAATTAAAGCCAAAAGCAATTAGATCAGGAAAAAGAATTAAAGCAAAAAGAGATAGATGAAATGGCAAGAGTTAAGGAAAAACAAATTCAAGTAGAATCAGAGACACAGTTGAAGATGAAAGGTATGGATGTAGACTCACACGCAGAGATCTCTGCCACTAAACTAAAAAAGTCAACAAGAAGAAAATAAGTTCAAAAACTAAATACAAAAATATTATCAAACCATATTGTAAAGAAGATTCCATATCAGCCTGGACAGAAAAATGTCGAGTATCAATTTAAATATCACCAAGTTCCAATAGAAAGTGGGCTATGATCTATATGAAGAACCTGAGTGGTGATCCCTTAAAGTGATAGAATCAATACCAACAGATCTTAGATCTAACTATCAGTACATCCATGATAGGATAATTGCAACACTTTTTACTTGATGCCCCTGGGTATCAGGTTCGTTCTCAATTTAAAACCTAACCTAGTGAGCCTTTCATTGATTACGTCTCAAATGTTCAGAGTGTACTAAATCGGTGGCTTAAAGCAGCTAACATATGAAAAGGAACATTGATAAACTTAAAAATTTAATAGCCATGGATAAAGTCATATCCACTATACCATCTCCTTTTGCTAAATTTCTACAGCAGTCAGACATTGAGAACATAGAGCAGTTCGAAAAAGAAAGGGTCGGCATATTTTTCTTCAAACAGAGATATTTTAAGACCTCAAATGACTCTGAAGTAGTTTCTTTTGTGAAAGACCAATCTAAAAACTACCAGAGTAAGAGAAAACCCTTTCAGAAAATCGACAAGCAAGATAGAAAACGTGTCAAAATGTATTTACTGTCAACTTTTGCATGACCACTTATTCTATGTGTGCAAATCACCAAACTAACCGGCGCATCTAGAAAATGTTATTAAGAAGCAACAAAACAAAAGATCTGCATACAGGCGTGCAATCAAATGCTTCTTTTGTTCCAGCTACGGGCCAATTATTCAAATAAGTGCCTGGGCCGCCAACGTATGCAAGCCACAATGCTATTTTGATTGATACATCTTCTGATAGTGGTAGTGAGGACGAATGTGAGATTGAAAATGTATTACCTTTCAAGCAATCTGAAGATGTCTGTTGTGTGAACGATGTATTAAGCTTTGACAATTGTGGTCCAATGTCACCCAATTTCATGCAGACGGAAAATTAGAATGTGGCATTTTGTAACATCCTCCGTAGAGAATGCAAATGCAGTTATAGCCTCCAGAGGCAATCTATTGTTTCACTTCTGCAAGGGTCAATGATAAGCCATGCGATGTTTGCTTGACAGTGGGGGAGCTCTATTATTGTGTGAAAAAGGAACTTGTTTAATCCAAAGGATTATACTGGTGACTCTGTAAAAATGCCGGACTTTTTCTGGTAGTATAGAAACCTATCCTCTGCAAGAGCCCATATAAAACACCCCGTTCCTTTCTGGTACCTTTACTTGGCAATACTAGACAAACCTTGTGCTGATATTAATTCTTGTGTGTCTACCCCAGCTAAGGCACTGTACATATGAAGAAATATCGGTCTGGGAGGAGAAGAAGGGTTTCACTTCCAGTGAACAGTGCAGATAACTCGGACATCACAGCCCTAACAAGGTGCTAGACCCATAACACTTGAAACTGGTCAATACGTAATGGTGCTACTACCAGACAAGCATAATAAAATGTCAACTTCATGGCAAGGGCCTTTCAAGGTGATACAACAACTTTCAGATGTTGACTATGAATATCGATAAACGGACACTTAAAGATATTACATGTCAAACATGTGAACCTTACTTTCACGACAAGAGACAGATGTAGAGACAGACGAACACAGTGCACCCACCATCTAGTGCTCAGACGACAGACGTACACAACGCAAACTACACTAGTTAGCGAGACTGGCAAATCGACGATATCCATACACCTAGTGAGCTTACAGAATACGCACTTAGCACACCACCCGTACTGAATCAGGTAGACGACGACGGAATGGAACTACCTGTTCCTATTGTAGACAAGACTGCGACATTAGATAGCATACGGATAGAACAGGAACTAACAGACAGTCAACGACGACAATTAGTACAATTAGTGACTGAGTATAAAGACATATTTTCTGACATTCCAGGTAGGACGGATAGAATCGAGCACTCCATTCTTCTTTCGGACTCTAAGCCTATTAAATGCAGGCCGTACTCTATCCCACTCAGCTATAGAGAAAGTCTAAATAAGGAAATTCTTAATTTAGAAGCTAGTGGGATCATCCAGAAATCTACATCTGAGTACTCCTTTCCAATCGTCCTAGTTAAGATAAAAGACTCCACAATTTGTCTGTGTGTGGACTATCGAAAGCTCAACAACGTCACTAAGATCGACGCAGAACCAATTCCTTCCTGCGAAGATCTTATCCTTGACATGTCCACCTCCAAAATCTTTTCTAAATTAGATCTTACTAAGGGATATTGGCAGGTCCCTATGCAGACTCAATCCATTCATCTGACTGCTTTTTCAACACCTTTAGGACTTTACGAGTGGCGTTTTCTTCCTTTCGGACTTCGAAACGCTCCTGCCACTTTCGTACGCTTAACTAGAGATCTACTGCATGGAGTGACGAATACAAGTGACTTATATAGATGATATATTGTGTCCCATACTGATGAACTGGACAACACACTTACTGAAACTGAGACATGTCTGTTTGATAGGTTGGCGACTCTTCGGTCTCACTGTCAAAACCGAGCAAAGTTGAATTGGGCCTAAAGAAATTGACTTTTTGGGTCATGTCATTCACAAGGTCAACTTAAGACTGATAATAGAATTATTACAAAAATTATGACCTGACCATGCCTACTACAAAGAAGGCAGGTCAGAAGCCTTTTGGGGTTAGTAAATTACTATAGCAAAATTCATACCAAATTATATCGGAAATTACAAGTGTATTTTCCAATGTTTTAAAAGCATCTGTAAAATTAGATGTCAAAGATGCATTATTAATTTCTGCATTGTCAAAATTGAAAATCCTGTTTAGCTAATGTACCAATCCTCCGCTTGCCTAATCCTAGGCTCGTTTTATTATCTTAGGACAGATGCCAGCAGAATCTCCATCGCTGCAGTACCTAGGCCAATTTTATGATGGCATCTTCCACCCGATTTGCTACGTGAGCCGTAAGATCACACCTGCTGAGTCCAGATATTCCATATCAGAGTTGGAAGCCCTGAGCGTCATCTATGCGGTGAGAAAGCTCCATCGATTTCTAGGCGGGTGTTCACTTCATTGTCCAGACTGACAACTCCCCAATCACGGTCATACAAAGTGGTGTGCATCGGAATGACCAGTATATACAGGTGGTCGCTATACTCCAAAACTATACTTTTAGTATAGAGCATATCAAGGGTAAGGACAACATTCTGGCTGATACCCTTAGTCGACCATCTGAGGTAGAAATACCAGAGATTCCACATAAGAGTGTAGAGTAATAGAGTAGTAGTAAATTAGAATATTCTATTTGAAATGTTTATGCTAATACATAGATATTACAGCTGAACTATGTACTAAGAACAATGATCTACCATGTGTCCGTAGACATCAAAAGAAGAACTGTGCTCCGAATAACAAATATATCACCGTGTGAACTGGAACAGCTCGTTATTTACTAAGCTCCATATGTGTTCCGGTGAATCAGTTGTGTTAAGCAGAGAAAACAGTGTCAGAACAGTGCATAAATACAGACACGAAAATACTGGTCTACGACACAAGCGAACTCTACAGGTGCAATACCCATAGGACCACAAGTATGACTGTGTAATGTATTTAAAATACCCAGGACAAGTTTGATATACTAATATGCCAATGAAAGCAATTTCTGAACATTGGGGCAACAACTAACCTGGGGTATTTAAATACCATGTATATATATGCTTATTGTGATATGTATTATAACGTTTTAATATAGTGATAAATTATAGGTAAATTAGGTAACTTTAATTTACATTTAGAGTTAGGAAATAAAATAGTTTTCATTTTTTTTAGTAGTTTACATAAATCATTATTTTACCAACTTACTTACCTTAAAAGTAGAATACATAGTAGTTTAGATAGAAATAGTACCATTTAGTTTAATACATTCCACTTTGTTTCATTTCAGTTGATTTCATTCCATCTTAATGAACCATTCCATGTAACAAACGTGATCAGTTAGTAGTATGATTAGTTTACACCATAATAGGATAAAAATATTAGACATTTAAACATACATCATTTACACCATTTAGATAAGAATATCAGTCATATAAATTTTTTTTTTTTTTTTGCATCTAAAAACATTAGTTATAATTTTATTACATTTCAGATTACCCATTTCAGAAAGGTACATAACTCATCTCACATTAATGCCATTTTAAATAATTAGATTACATCCCCTTAAATTAGATGAATATTAAGATTAATGTAAGTACATCTTAGAATTAATGTGGCAAAATAGATTAAAATAGTTAACACATTAAATACACATTTATAGAAGTAGTATTAGTATGTCAGTATTTAGAGTAATATTACAGTAAAATATAGTTGGTCATGATACCAGGGTACAAAACCATCAACCCTTCTCTTACATGTAAATATGTTGTAATATACATGACTCGTGCAGCGTTTTACGCACAGTCATTGAGCTCAACTTTCTCAAACTGAGCCAAACTTGTACAGTGTCACTCCAAGGTTTTTAAATAAGTGGGAGGGTGAAAAAATGTGTGACAGAAGTATGAAAGTAAAAGATGTGTGACAGAAGTGTGAAAGTGAGAGCGAATGTAAATTATACAAGGGAGAGTGAGATTGGTCAGCGGATGTTTCTGCCGCTCAAACGCGACTTTTTATTATTTGTCTGCGTCAAATGTTGCTTTCAATGTGAAAATGTGCTGTGATGAATGTGTTGTGTGTAGTTTTAGTTTAGATCTTAGAAAAAGTATTTTAAGTCCCATAAGACGGAGATGTAGTCACTAATTAGTGTTATACACTTGTTTGTGACCACATTCAACCGAATTATGGCACTTGAAAACTAACTTACATACACATGATAGTTAGATACACATGTTAGAAGTTAGATTATATTATTAATTCATCCAACCGCAAACAACCAGAAAAACAATCATATAAATTGCATACAATAATTTTATAGATCAAAGGGAGATACTCCGGGTCAGGGGACATAATAGACAACAGAAATCACTACTTAACAGTGAAGATATCCTTTACACGCGGAGCGGGATATGTAGAAAGCCTGTCGCACACAAGCTTGGTAATGTTTGTTTAATATTATAGGGGGACATGAAGCAATTCATGTGTTGACCCTAAAGTCAACTTTGTATGGGTAGTAAGTTAATTTACTATTTGAGGGCAGTCCTTATAAGACAACGGTCCGTTTCAGACATAGCCTCTAATTAATCGACGTAATATTGCGATTGAGAATAGGGCTTACCCACCAGACAAGGTTTGTGACGAGTGCCAGTAGCCAAGTAAAGTGATACTACATTGTGACATTAGTCAGTAGAAGTCTATGCTTACCCAAAGCCAGGTTATCTACAGGTCTTTGACACAAATTAGAGACACTAATTTTTTTAGAAACCCCTTGCGTCACACCAATGAGTCAAAGTTGATGACGCAACAGGAGGGGAGGGTGTGTGTCAAAGACTGGTACATAAAGGCCGGAGGTCTTCTCAAAATAGAATACCACCGGGAAGAGTGGTCAACCTCAAATAGATGAGAGGTGTTACAGTGCCCCGATATAAGGGCAGGGTAGGTGATAGAATGGGGGACTATTAACTAGTTCTCTCATGAGACACGGAGACGTTGACCAGATGGTTAGCACTCGGGTCACGACAGAATCACGCCTGTGTAATAGCCACGATTGCCACTCAACAGAATACAGCTAATGTAAGCGTGCCAGGCACAACGGCACGCAAAAAGCCGAAGGACACCTCAATGTCCTTCCGCGTGCTGTGTAGCCACGCGAGTAAGCAAGTCAGACTGGGGACTGACTTTGTAGCGAGCACCGTGTTTAGTATTGATAGGAGTTTTGTGTAATAGGTGATCATGAGTGGCACTCCCCTAACATCCAGTTGCATAGTCTGTTACACTCTCTATCTCTCCCTTGTGAGGTAATGCAGCATCGTATTATTACAGTTCAATATGCATTATGTGTCTGCAATGCATGTACTGATTACTCTATGCGATTATGTTGTAGATTGTCACTCTGTTATTGTTCAGAATGAATTAAATATATGTTTGAGTTGCCTTTTATTTCGACTTGTCAGTCTGAAGTAATATAAGTAGAGTAGCTTAGAGACCTTGTGAGACTGTACATCTCTTCTATAACCTGATAACATACACCACGAGACATTGATGGTGCAATAGCAATTAAATATTGTTCTCACGCGGAGACACGAACCTACATCTGTCGTATCCCTCACTCTCATCCTCTTTTTCTCCTTCTCTCTCTTAATCTTTCTTTACTATCAAAGGCAGTGTGTAGTAGGCAGAGTTCGACTGAGGAACGAACTTTTAGGCTTCACACTATTTATATCATTTCCCTCATCATTCTTTTCTTTCTCTCCTCTCTCTCTCCTCCCTCCCTCCTCCTCCTTCTTCCCCTCTTTTTTCTCTTGATCACAAAAATGGCGTCGTCGGCAGGATTTGTTTCCAGAATAATCTGGGGTTCCTATTGTAGTCCAGGAGTTCCCAGAATATTCCATGTGAACTTTGTCTCGGTGGTGTCAGGTTCTACTACATAGTGAGATCGTATACATAGATTTGTCGCTTACAGTCAGTAGTTCGTGATTGCCTGCTCGATAGTTGTCTCAGTAAGTGTTCCTTTACTAGGCTACTTATCTCATAGCTGGTTGGTAAATTGTCTGAACTATCTGTCGGCGAGGTTTCTACTAAGTCTGTTCAGTTAGAAACTCTTGTGTAAAGTACACCGGCCAAACCACCTTGCTACAAGAATACAGGAAAACCCACTATAACGAAATACCCAGGGATAGCCAACTCAGAAGGAGTGTCAGCGCAGCGGAATCTGTCCGAAATAAGCTCAGACAACAGCTGAGCAGTGCAAGTCAACGTACGGGTGGCCTTATCTTGTTATCATTAAAGAACCAAACTCCTAGTGTCAGTGCACGTTAAAGACTAACTCACTGATTGAAGAGTATCACAATAAAATACTCCACCGTTATATAAAGGTCACCCTCTTCATCCAGGAAGTCAGAGTCATAATTGACGACAGGGTATGGCAAGCGAAACCCAGAGCCATGCAAAGTATAAGAACAATTCTTACACCTGACATGCAGAGCAGGCGAAACCTGTGGCTGTAAGGGGGCGAATGTAAATTAGTTTGTCGGGAAGGCAGCTGTTTGCCTGGCTGAACTCAATACACCAGGGGGCAGTGGCAACATCTGAAGCCATCAGGACAATATGTCTCTCCCCCCCCCCTTTTTTTTCTTCTGCAGAAGAGAACAGAGCGAGACGGGCTGTGCCAAACGTTATCAATGGCACATGTGGCATACAAGAAATGCACGCATGAACAATTACATCACCAAGCGGGGTTGTTCCCCTCTGTTTTATGCAGTGAGTCAATTATGGCTGTTGTGAAGAGACAGATGACAGTGTCACTCGTGGTAGTTCGAATATCCCTTTTTTTTAGAGGCGGGAACAGAGGTGGAATTCAGTGTACCAGCGTGTTCAAGTTTCATGATACCAGAATTAGACATGTTAACGGTGTTGGGCAGTGAATGACCAGTGACGCCCTATATTTCTGCCCATGCATATAAAATAGACACTTTAAAGAAGACAATCGTAGAAATTCAGTGAAGGGAAACGGAATCCAGAGAGCACCAGCAAGCAGAAACATATTCTCTATATATTTATTTCAGCATGACGCAATGAACAATAGTTAAAATAATTGGTTAAACATTCGTGGTGTAGTGTTGGTTCATAATTGAATGACATTTTTTTTAGGGCGACATGTGTAGCCGCGGTTAGCCATCCGTTGTTTGTTTTGCAGGTTCATGAAAGTAGTTAGAAACATGTTATTTTGTTGTTTAAATGAATATGACTACTTGATAGGATCAACTTTTGTGGAGCAGTTAGCTCCCTTGTTATTTCCATAGCGGAAGTTGTCAAGTCGGCCTATGCGAATGTTTTTATTTTTGTGTGGGCCTCACTCTATTGTGTTCAAGGGCAGACACAACTGCAGTATTAGGTGTCATAGTGACTACACATAGTTCAATGTCGTGTCAGGAGGCCAAGGAGACCATTTATAATCTGAGATTGCCCGAGTAGATGTTAATACGGGTACATGTTTGTTTTTAATGTGAAGGGGCGTGGCGAAGAATAAATGTTAGAGCATGATGTCCTAGGATTGGGCACACATTTTTTTGTCAGAGTTATTTCAGCGCCAAGAGAATAGGGCATGATGTCCAAGAACTGGGCATACCATTTTTTTTCAGAGTTATTTCAGCGCCAAGACAATTGAGCACGATGTCCAACGACTGGGTGCACATTTTTTTTTAATGTCAAAAGCTGTTTCATGATATATGTTTGGTTTGTTTCTATGGCCACTAAATGTTGTTTACTTACAGCAGGGGCTGGTCTGTTTTTGTGTACATCGGCGGTTATTGTGAAGATTGCAGCTTCAGGCTGATGTGTCCTTGCGAATAGGGGAGAATTGGTTGTTTTATTATGTGTGGTGACCAGGCATTTGCCTGTCGTGTCACAGGAATTGTTACAATGTTTTTTTTTCAGATTCAAGGATGACTACATATGTCCTAGTGGGTAGCACCGATGTGAATTTGATTTTTGGTTTTGTTGTTGTTACAGGGGAGTGGCATATTAAGTGAATGCCTATATTGACATTGTTTTATTAATTTTGGTGCCCCTAAGTATTGCACCCATTGATTGATGATTTTGTTTTCTGGGGAATCCCCAGCATGCAAGGGATTGAACTGTCTTTATTAATAATATTACTTGGTTACTATGTTGTTAGGATGCACGTCAGAAGTTTTAACTGCCTTATGCACTGGGAGAGCAGGGGATGCAACCAGTATTTTTTATTATTATTATTATTTGGGGTGGAAGTTCCAAAAAGAGTTTTCCCCTTAGGCATCCAATATTGTTTATGAGGGATGTCAGATGCGGAAGCCAGGGCTTCGATCTCAAGGAGGGATGACGCTATATTGATGGTGGGACCCATCAACTTTTGGTAGGTGGGTATGAGACAGTATGGAAATTTCACATACCGCCTAATTTTACCGGGGAAATATAAACTGGAATATTTTTGAAACCAAAAGGTCAAGGGCCAGGATTGTTTTTAAAATAGTCATAGGTTGAGCGGGAGTGCATGACCGAATAGCGGCAAGGCCATCCTCTATTGTTGACTAGCAGTTTCTCAGGGAGAGGAGTGCCAAATGTATTGTACACTTTGGGTTCAAGCTGTCAGATGGACAACGGCAAACTTTAGAGGCAGCATAATTTATGAGTACAGGCGGCATTGGAAGTGACCTTGGCTGTCAGAATAGAACGCCATACTCCAAATTTATGGTGGCGGGAAAAGTACATGAACTCAGGACCATGAACTTCAGAGACAATGTAGATTTGGGTTAATGATATGATGGTAGTATGCAAATTAAGCAGAGTACGCGAGGTACTGATTGGGTAGTCTTTCACGAGGTGAGAGAAGCCTGGTCACGTGATTCGAGAAAGGCGCCAACTCAAGAGGTGATATATACGTTGGATCCAGTCAGTTTAGACAGTGTGGAACGAGCAAGAGTGCGGTAGCAACAGGGCCGAGGGCTGGGCGGTCGCCCAGCCCAGGAGGAAGTGTGAGTTTGGAACTCCAGCAATGGTGATGTCTATATACCAGGCTGTTTAGTGTCCAGGAAGATGGAGAGGCAGTATTAAAGACGGAAAGGATGCATATATCACGGTTTCGTCTGGACTGCCGAAGTAAAGTAGGATGGTCAAGGATCTGTGAACCATTTATTCCAGATAGATAAATCTGATGGAGTGGAACGCAAATTCCGAGGATCACAAAATGGCGTGCAAGCCATTTGAGAAGGACTGTTGGCTAAAGAAGAGCACTCAGTAGTTGCAGATGATGGCTAACGTCAGATAGGACAACCACTAGCCAGACTGCGATCGGAACCACACGGGAGACACTGCGATCGGAATCACACATGAGACTAAGATCAATCGGAATCACACAGGAGATTAATGGCAAACATGGTTGGAAAGGTCAAGTGGGATTCACGACAAACGAGAAGTTGAAGAGAGCAATCGTATTTCAAATATGAAACCCAGAAGGACAACGGGACGGCAGATGTTGAATGTAAGTTGACATAAGACTTAGACCTAATTAATTTAATTGTATATTATAATCAGGTATCTTAGTTTAGAGAGCTATAGCAAACTACAGTAGGTGAACTTACCGCGTAATCATGAACGACCGACAAATGTCAGGACTGAGTGCAGCGTCCTGCAAAGGGCCCACACCTAACTAGCTAGCTAACTATAATAGCGGTCTAAACAAGGAAGCGTTGACAAACTACAGAGCGTTAACCCGCTAAAGGAACCACGGCCCGACAAGGAGCAGGATTGGATGCGACGTCCTGCGAATGACCTATATTTAAATGGCCGAAATAGAGTGTTGGGGTCATATTAATCGGTTAGATAAGCAGAGTGTGGATAAACTGTATATGTGCATGTAAACTGAGCAATTAGCCTACAAGATTAATGAGAACTAGGCGAGTGCAACTGCATGTAAATACGCAGAGATGGCAGTATTGCAAGGATATAAACACAGCGACCAAACACAGCAGACGGCAGAAGAAGATAGCAAGGCACTAGCGATCACTAGGTCAACCAGACAATAGGTGAGATCGTCGGCCGGAGACGGGACGGACACAGGAAGGAATGTTGTCTTTTGTTCGCTGGACATAGGTGAAAGGAGGTCACGCTTCTGCTGTTGTGTAGTTAAGTTGGCCTGGCGTGGTACAGGCAACGAGTTCAAATCTTTGGGTAAATGGTTAAATACTTAATGTTGGCTGTAGGCGGCGCGTCGGGAAAAAGGCGATAATAATATTAGTTAAACATATGTGTTCACAATACGGTTCTTAATTTATGCTATGGCTAAGATATACTAATACTAGTATAGATAAAGAAGCGATAGATGTTAAGGACTTTGTAGGTAGTGAAAGACTAAGGTTTATTATTACATAAAACTCACGGGTATTGTTTTATAATGTTTCAGACATTGTCTGGGTAAACTGGAGTTGCCTGGATAAACCAGGCATAGCTGAATAAACAGTTACCCGCTGAACAAGTTGGATGGGAGCGAATTAAATCCCTGGGTATATGGATTGATGGATCAATCTATGGATCAATGGGTATTTGGGCTAAATACATGGACCACTAATAAGCCTACGGAAAGATAGTTACGAAACAAAGGCCGGTGTAATTCCTAGCTTTAGTCTTTTACTTCATGCGGTTAATAGGTGATCATAAGTGGCATCCCCCTAACACCCAGTTGCACAGGCTGTTACACTATCTATCTCTCCCTGGTGAGGTAATGCAGCATCGTATTATTACAGTTCAATATGCATTATGTGTCTGCAATGCATGTACTGATTACTCTTTGCGATTATGTTGTAGATTGTCACTCTGTTACTGTTCAGAAAGAAAATAAATATAGGTTTGAGTTGCCTTTTATTTCGACTTGTCAGTCTGAGATTGTGTAGATTATAGTAGTTTAGAGACTTTGTGAGGTGGGTTGTACATCTCTTCTATAACCTGATGACATACACCACGAGACATTGATGGTGCAATAGTAATTAACTATTGTTCTCACGCGGAAACACGAACCTAAATCTTTCCTATCCCTTACTCTCATCCTTTTTCTCCTTCTCTCTTTCTCTCTTCATCTTTCCTTATTATCAAAGATAGTGCGTTGTAGGCAGAGTTCGACTGAGGAACAAACTTTTAGGCTTCACACTATTTATATCGTTTCCCTCATCATTCTTTTCTTCCTCTTCTCTCTCTCCTCCCTCCCTCCTCTCTCTTCTTCCTCTTTTTTTCCTCTTGATCACACGAGTATAGCTGAAGTCGATCAATCCGAGTATAGCTGAAGTAGTTCTATACGAGTATAGCTGAAGTCGATCAATCCGAGTATAGCTGAAGTAGTTCTATACGAGTATAGCTGAAGTCGATCAATCCGAGTATAGCTGAAGTCGATCAATCCGAGTATAGCTGAAGTCGATCAATCCTAGTATAGCTGAAGTAGTTCTATCCGAGTATAGCTGAAGTCGATCAATCCTAGTATAGCTGAAGTAGTTCTATACGAGTATAGCTGAAGTCGATCAATCCGAGTATAGCTGAAGTAGTTCTATACGAGTATAGCTGAAGTCGATCAATCCGAGTATAGCTGAAGTCGATCAATCCGAGTATAGCTGAAGTAGTTCTATCCGAGTATAGTTGAAGAATCTTTCTTTGTCAGTGACAAACATACCCCGTTATGTCTACCCTTGTTGTCTTTCTCAGAATATACAAACATATCTTCTATGTTGATCACTAGAGTATCTTGTCCCGTTCAAATGAATTCTGAATTATGTCTGTCTGTCTGTCTGTCTGTCTGTCTGTCTGTCTGTCTGTCTGTCTGTCTGTCTGTCTGTCTGTCTGTCTGTCTGTCTGTCTGTCTGTCTGTCTGTCTGTCTGTCTGTCTGTCTGTCTGTCTGTCTGTCTGTCTGTCTGTCTGTCTGTCTGTCTGTGCCTATCTAGTTAGCTATATATATGTCTATCAGTTTGGTTGTCTATCTGTCTATATGTCTGTCTGCAGCACTCATCGTTTTTAAATACATTTTTAGTTTTGAATATTCTTTATAAACTCATCAAGCCGCTTCCAAAAGTATATTAAATATATGTCTTCCCATTTCTATTTTCATTTTGTTCCCTGGGTTATTAAGTGTCTCAAATATTCTCCTCAATCTTTACATTTCTACCCTAAGGCTGCTAACAAATCTTTCAAACGTCCATTTTTCTACGAGTAAACTTTCTCAGAGCTTGCCTGGAATACGAAATAGTCTATTTTCAGAACTTAATAAAGTAACTCATCCGAGATATATACTGCACACGCATAAAAATCAATTCAGTTCCATTTGCACCGATGAAAAGATAGGTGTGGTATGTTTCTGTATAAATTCGAAAACATGCTATGTTAGATTTGACTGTATAATGCTAAGTGTTGAATACTAGCATAAGACTAGTCAGATTTGACTATATTTGTAACTAAGTGTTGGATTCGTAGATAAATCACGGTAGATTTGACTGTATGATGCTAAGTGCTGGATTTGACTGTGTAATGCAAGGTGTTAGGTTCGAAGAGTACCCATGCGTGATTTCCCGGCAACTGATGATACTAAGTGTTAGATTCAAAGATAACCGTGAGGATTTTGACTGTATAATGCTAAGTGCTGGGTTCCAAGAGAACCACGAGAGATTTGTCTATTTAATTCTATGTGTTGAATCCAAAATAACATTATATAGCAAAGTGTTGGATTGGAAGATAACCCATGTTAAATTTGACTAAACGATGCCTAAGTGCTGGAAGAGTCAGTAATAAGTGTGGTCAGCTTTCGGGAAAGTTTGGGTAAAAGTACGTTTACGGATGTAAAGCAATCATCAGAGTCAACATATCGTAGAGTACATTGGTTTACTAGTGCATAGTTCAGGATTTAATGCCAGATAGATGCGACATTAATAAACTTCCCTTCAGCATAATATTCAGTGTGTAGGCCGCTGGAAGTGCGCGTATCACATGCTGATATGAAATTAAAAAGACTATGGAAAAGAACTAAACGAACTAGTTCTCTGTGGTATTGTGTAGACCCAGCACTTGTAAAATTCTATCCTCTCAAATCTGACGTAGCCAGCGTAAAGTTCTATAATATACCAAGGGTAATTTGTGCGACTTTAGCAGTATGAAGTCCTAAAATCTACCATCGTGTTATTGCGCTCGTCTAGCAACATGAAGCCCTGTAATCTATCATCGTGATATCGTGCTACTCCATCAACGTGAAACCCTATAGTCTACCATCATATTATTGTGCTACTCTAGCAACATGAAGCCCTTGTAATCTACCATCGTATTATTGTGCTACTCCATCAACGTGAAGCCCTGTAATCTACCATCATATTATTGTGCTACTCTAGCAACATGAAGCCCTTGTAATCTACCATCATATTATTGTGCTACTCTAGCAACGTGAAGCCCTGTAATCTACCATCATATTATTGTGCTACTCTAGCAACGTGAAGCCCTGTAATCTACCATCATATTATTGTGCTACTCTAGCAACGTGAAGCCCTGTAATCTACCATCATATTATTGTGCTACTCTAGCAACATGAAGCCCTTGTAATCTACCATCGTATTATTGTGCTACTCTAGCAATATGAAGCCCTTGTAATCTACCATCATATTATTGTGCTACTCTAGCAACATGAAGCCCTTGTAATCTACCATCATATTATTGTGCTACTCTAGCAACATGAAACCCTGTAATCTACCATCATATTAATTGTGCTACTCTAGCAACATGAAGCCCTGTAATCTACCATCATATTATTGTGCTACTCTAGCAACATGAAGCCCTGTAATCTACCATCGTATTATTGTGCTACTCTAGCAACTTGAAATCCTGTAATCTACCATCATATTATTGTGCTACTCTAGCAACATGAAGCCCTGTAATCTACCATCATATTATTGTGCTACTCTAGCAACATGAAGCCCTGTAATCTATCATCGTATTTTTGTGCTACTCTAGCAACATGAAGCTCTGTAATCTACCATCGTATTATTGTGCTACTCTAGCAACATGAAGCCCTGTAATCTACCATCATATTAGTGTGCTTACCTCTAGCAAACATGAAGCCCTGTAATCTACCATCATATTATTGTGCTACTCTAGCAACATGAAGCCCTGTAATCTACCATCATATTATTGTGCTACTCTAGCAACATGAAGCCCTGTAATCTACCATCGTATTATTGTGCTACTCTAGCAACATGAAGCCCTGTAATCTACCATCATATTATTGTGATACTCTAGCAACATGAAGCCCTGTAATCTACCATCGTATTATTGTGCTACTCTAGCAACATGAAGCCCTGTAATCTACCATCGTATTATTGTGCTACTCTAGCAACATGAAGCCCTGTAATCTACCATCATATTATTGTGCTACTCTAGCAACATAAAGCCCTGTAATCTACCAATCATATTATTGTGCTACTCTAGCAACATGAAGCCCTGTAATCTACCATCATATTATTGTGCTACTCTAGCAACATGAAGCCCTGTAATCTACCATCAGTATTATTGTGCTACTCTAGCAACATGAAGCCCTGTAATCTACCATCATATTATTGTGCTACTCTAGCAACATGAAGCCCTGTAATCTACCATCATATTATTGTGCTACTCTAGCAACATGAAGCCCTGTAATCTACCATCGTATTATTGTGCTACTCTAGCAACATGAAGCCCTGTAATCTACCATCGATATTATTGTGCTACTCTAGCAACATGAAGCCCTGTAATCTACCATCATATTATTGTGATACTCTAGCAACATGAAGCCCTGTAATCTACCATCGTATTATTGTGCTACTCTAGCAACATGAAGCCCTGTAATCTACCATCGTATTATTGTGCTACTCTAGCAATGTGAAATCCTGTAATCTACCATCGTATTATTGTGCTACTCTAGCAACATTAAATCCTGTAATCTACCATCATATTATTGTGCTACTCTAGCAACATTAAATCCTGTAATCTACCATCATATTATTGTGCTACTCTAGCAACATGAAGCCCTGTAATCTACCATCGTATTATTGTGCTACTCTAGCAACATGAAGCCCTGTAATCTACCATCGTATTATTGTGCTACTCGAGCAACATGAAATCATGTAATCTACCATCATATTATTGAGCTACTCCTTCACCGTGAAGCCCTGTAATCTACCATCGTATTATTGTGCTACTCTAGCAACATGAAGCCCTGTAATCTACCATCATATTATTGTGCTACTCTAGCAACATGAAATCCTGTAATCTACCATCATATTATTGTGCTACTCTAGCAACATTAAATCCTGTAATCTACCATCATATTATTGTGCTACTCTAGCAACATGAAGCCCTGTAATCTACCATCATATTATTGTGCTACTCTAACAACATTAAATCCTGTAATCTACCATCATATTATTGTGCTACTCTAGCAATGTGAAATCCTGTAATCTACCATCATATTATTGTGCTACTCCATCAACGTGAAGCCCTGTAATCTACCATCATATTATTGTGCTACTCTATCAACGTGAAGCCCTGTAATCTACCATCGTGATATCGTGCTACTCTAGCAACATGAAGCCCTGTAATCTACCACTGTGATATTATCATGGTGGGATCATGCAGTCCCCCGATCGCTCTATCCTCAGCAACATGCACACGTGTTCATCCTTTAATGTTATCGGTCTAGGCTTTCCTCTGCCTTCCTTCTTCCTCCTTGTCCTCAAAGGTTCCCTGGAGAATTACCTGAAGGCTATTTGATCGTGATCGTTAATTAGTGTCCGAAACAAAAGATATTTTAAAAAAACATAAAACTCAAGCGAACAATGTGATCAAAGGATTTTTTTAAAAAAAATGCAATTCTGACAGAAACAGAGGCTAAACTATGCCACCTGCCAAATGTTAGTTGAAACACTTATGGAGTCAGTTCTTGACTAACCTAGTCCTATTAGCATACATTATTTGGAACATTTCTGGGGGAAGTCAGTGCCTAAGCTATTCCTCCGGTCACATATTATTTGAATAAGTTCTGGAGTCAGATAGTTGCTAAGCTATGGCTCTTGGGATATATTATTTGAAGAACTTCTGGAGTCAGTTGGTAACTAAGCTATTCATCAAGCCATATATTACGTGAAACACACATGGATTCAATTATTGGCTGGGCTATTCCTCTTAGCATATATTATTTCTTGAGAGGAAATAGTTAGGAAACAGAGAAAAGTGTTACTTCTTTGAGGTAAATCTACATTCTATTTACCCAGGAACTCATTCAGCCACAGTAGCGCTCAGACTAGCACATTTGCTAGTAGTCAGACGTACGAATCCATTTGGGGCCGAGATTGTTTTAAAAATTTTCCTGAACTCATCGGCTGACTTACCCTCAAATGAAATGGCTTGATAACGTGAAGGTGGCTGGCAGGATATTTCCCATATCACCATCGGAGTGCTGGTTGGTCTATCCATCGAAAGAGCGTGGTCAATGGATTGAGCAACTCTTCCTCACTTTAATTCAGTTCATCGCGCAAGTCATTTTTCATCCAACTTCACCTATCGCTAGAGGAAACGCTTTAAAGACACTCTGAAGATCTCACAAAAAGTTGTTGGAATTCATCACGACACTTGGGAGACTGCTGCCAAAGTAAGAAATTCGTGGCGTACATCATTATGCAAAGGCGCAGTCACTTGTGAAGCAAACGGGACTGCAAGAGCTGCGATAAGATACAGGCTGGACAGAACACCACTGCAGGAGATCCAGCTCCTGGAACTTTAAGCAATTTGTGCCCACATTGTCAAAAAATATTTCGAAACAGAACAGGCCTTACCGGCCATTTTAGAACTCACTGCTCCAAACTTTCAACCTCACTGGATTAAATAAATGGTCATCATCATTCTTGATGTACAAATACCATTAAAATATGCGACAAACAGCATAGACCGAAAAGCCCGAAAGCACGGAAAATGGTTCTTTGTTGAAACTCAGAGATAAAACACGACGTCAATGGACAAGAAGTAGATACCAAAGGACATAAGTAACAACAATTCAAAGCTTTGGTGATTTCGAGATAGACAAAGGTAATAGGTATACGCAGACAGACAGACAGATGGACGGACGGAACGACAGTCCGACCTACCGACCCACCGAAGTACCGACCGACCTACCGACCGACCTACCAACACCAGACAGACAGACAGATAGTTAAATACACAGAGCATATTATTTGTAAGCTGGGTATGATATGTTAGAATGACATGTAAATAAAATAAATATTTGTCACGGATTCAAAAATTTGTCTCCTGCGAAGAAAGGTTATTGTGGGATATTGGTTAAGTGGAAATTATTGATTTCTTTATGCCATGCGTCTGTGATCGTTTTATGTTCTCCACACCCACCACCATCCACTCAATATAACTAATACTTCAGATTTAACATTATTGTCTTATAAAAAAAAATCACTCGAAGCTTCTAGAATTTCATATCTCCTCGTAACACTATAGTCAGGCTCTGTAAAAGTAATGAACTAAACGACACCATTATTATACAGTGTGCATGTGTCCGTGATTCTTGAGCAGAATACTGAAAACAATGTCCACACAAAAGAAGCGAAACTGTGATGTACTGAGAGCTGCAGTTATTGCCATATGACGCATTACAACTTCACGAAACAGACAAATGGAATGCATGGGAAATATAAAGAAAATAAATGGAATTGACACATCAGCCGTATGCAGTAAAAGACCAGGCATTGAAATAGAGAGAAAGATGTATGTGAAAAACTGAAACAGATGAGCAACAAATAACAATACTTCTTATAGCCGGGCCATGTGACGTTGGTGATCATGTCTGTCCATAGACTAACAATACTTCTTATTGCCGGGCCATGTGACGTTGGTGATCATGTCTGTCCATAGACTAACAATACTTCTTATAGCCGGGCCATGTGGCGTTGGTGATCATGTCTGTCCATAGACTAACAATACTTCTTATAGCCGGGCCATGTGACGTTGGTGATCATGTCTGTCCATAGACTAACAATACTTCTTATAGCCGGGCCATGTGGCGTTGGTGATCATGTCTGTCCATAGACTAACAATACTTCTTATAGCCGGGCCATGTGACGATGGTGATCATGTCTGTCCATAGACTAACAATACTTCTTATAGCCGGGCCATGTGGCGTTGGTGATCATGTCTGTCCATAGACTAACAATACTTCTTATAGCCGGGCCATGTGACGTTGGTGATCATGTCTGTCCATAGACTAACAATACTTCTTATAGCCGGGCCATGTGGCGTTGCTGATCATGTCTGTCCATAGACTAACAATACTTCTTATAGCCGGGCCATGTGGCGTTGGTGATCATGTCTGTCCATAGACTAACAATACTTCTTATAGCCGGGCCATGTGACGTTGGTGATCATGTCTGTCCATAGACTAACAATACTTCTTATAGCCGGGCCATGTGGCGTTGCTGATCATGTCTGTCCATAGACTAACAATACTTCTTATAGCCGGGCCATGTGGCGTTGGTGATCATGTCTGTCCATAGACTAACAATACTTCTTATAGCCGGGCCATGTGGCGTTGGTGATCATGTCTGTCCATAGACTAACAATACTTCTTATAGCCGGGCCATGTGGCGTTGCTGATCATGTCTGTCCGTCGACTGTGTTTATATCTCGCTTGCTTTGAACTAAGGCGTACTCTACACACATGCTACTACACTGAACTGATTTGTGCGTGTGGATTAGCTCTCGCCTATCACCAGAGATCCTCGTCTGATGACGTACCCACTCCGACTTCACAGCCTTCTGTCTTGTGTACTGCCAGTCATTTCTGACACTGATGTTTCTCCATGCCATGATGTCAAATGGCAATAACATCAGCAACATCAATATCATGAAAATACAGGACGACAGTGAGGACTAGAGAAACATGATTGCTAATATCTGCTCTAAATAATACACACGTATAAATAACTCACTGCAGAAACAAGTGCACTTCAACGCATGACCAACTATACACCCCTGTCGTCATTTGGAGGTGACAGGTTGAATCCCGGTCGGTAACTACAGCTTTCAATTATTATGTTGTCTAGTGCGTCCTCTGGTCTGTAATTCTTACCCCTACTTCTATGAGCGTCAAACAATACGTGTGTATTTATTTATTAACTGCCTTGTTGGCATCAAAGTGTTCCCCGGTGAAAGAAAAAAAAGAGGGGGGACACCAAAAGATTAGGAGTAACAAAAAATCTGCTTAAGATTTGAAAGCAAAGTCAGATTTCAACCACTGCACTTATCTGACCATGAGATCAGCAAATCTTTCACCAAATGGGTGACAAGTCCTCTTCCTTGTAACTCGTTCCTTCCATAATTGAGATCAAAGTTAAGGTTTTTTTATGATTTAGTTTAGTTTAGTCTACGGGTCAACATCACGGCATACGAGTGTAACCTATAAGTGCTCCATTCTACTCCTAACTCAAGCCTGAGTTCGGAGAATCTCAGCTCAGTGCACGAACTCAGTAGCACCGGCGAGGATCCTGAAAATACTTTGGGTAGATTTTTAACTCGAAATTTTGCCCGGGCAGCGCCATTAGGCTACTCTTTTTCGATTTCCAACTGCAAAGGGATTTTTTACGTGCGCAACAATACACACGGGCGTCCGATCTCACTACCCAGAGACCAGGGAAAATTTTGTTACTAGAATTCCACGTGGAAAAAAAAAAGCTGCCCCCTCGCCGGGGCTTAAACCCGTGACCTCCAGCACTGAAACGGACACCATATCTCGAGACCACTCAGCCAACCCCCCTCCCCACCCACACACACACACCCATTTATGATTTGATATGGCACAGCTGTCTGTGGAATGTTGATTTGTCTTGTGTATGTTTTTGGGATTGTCACCGCCTCACCTTTAGATATATTAATTAGAGGGCTGCAACTCCAGCCCAAGGGATAGAAGCGAGTCACTCGCGGCCCGAGTAATCTAGAGCCTTCTCGAAGGACTGGTCATCGAGTCCATGATTCCGTGGACACTGATGTGGCCCGCCTAATGCGGGGTCCACGAGGAATTCGGACAGAGTTACCACCCGTGTCGGATTGGGACACGTGTAGACCGGCAGAGGACAGACGGACTTGAGAGAGGCAACAGGACACTGCCTGAGAGGGACTCAATAGATATCAATAGATATATATATACATAGGCTAGATAGTTTGCTAGACTGTTGTATGATAACTATGTATTTGATGTTAACTATCTGTGATATGTAATATAGCGCGGGTCTGTTTACCCACTGCGCCAACTGTATATTTAAATACAATAAATGTTCGATCTCATAGCGAACGGAGTTATTGTTGCCTGTGTGAACCCGAGCTCAGATAACTAGACATGAGCAAGATGATGACAGGCTTTTTGGGGGCTAGTTTTCCGGTTTTGGCATAAAAAGCGATTGATAACCATGTAAAATCACGAAATTAATTATATCACATTGATTTTTGTACCACAAATTGTTAACTTTACAAGTTTAAGTAGTAGTAGCTATCTAGCAACAAAATAGAATTAATCTGAGTCCCTCAGCAGTGTCTCAGCAGTGCCTCAGCAGTGTGCCTCATTATTGTGATTCTGTAAACTATTTTTGACATGACTGTGACATTTTTTGACTGTTACTAATGTTTTATCACTCTACGAGCAGATTGTTCCGCGAATAGTGGCGCGTGCAACCTATGTAACCTTTCCAACAGTGACGAGAGTACAAGACAACATCGGCGAGTTCTGGGATTAAGAGCTAAGTTTCATATCATACCCATTGCAACTCTAAGCTGTACTTCTCACCATCCATCAATGTATCATTTTGTTTCACATTGATTTGTTTGCATATTCATGACCTTGTAACCAACATAACCTTGCATTTTGATTTACACATTTAATAATTAAGGGAGATAACCAAATTTTCTACTCCCCAATTTTTTTTTCTAAGGGATTTAACTTTATAAACAGTACCAACAAGTAAAACACAAAATGTCTAGCTTAGATAAGTGCATTGAACAAGGAATAAAATTAGGTTATAAAGAAGAGAAACTGTCAGAATGGGCACAGAAAACGCACGCAGAAAACATTGCCCGTGAAGAAAGAGCGATAGAACGAGAGGAAAAGAAATTGCAAATGGAGGCAGAAGAAAAGAAAATGCAGGCAGAAGAAAAGAAATTGCAAATGCAAATTGAAGAGAAGAAAATACAATTGCAGGCTCAGGAAAAACAGATGGAGCTCGAGGCAGCGGCCAAACAAGCCCAATTGAATGCCGAGACACAAATAAAACTCAAACAGATGGAGATTGAGTCCAACGCAGAAATATCTGTGAATAAGCTAAGGAGCAAAGAGGAAGAACAAAAATATAACAAGAATAAAGGCCTCGTGAAGGCGTTCTGCTCAGGAGATTCCATCAGCGCCTACTTGGAAAATTGAGTGTCTCATGTCCTACCATAAGATCATAAAATCAGATTGGGCATTTATTTTAATGAGAAACTTAGCTCTTGAACCTACAAAAGTAATAGAGACAGTGCCACAGGAAATGCGAAAAGACTATGACTATTTAAAACAACGCATTCTCCAACATTTTTCTTTAGATACTGCAGGTTACCAACAACAATTTGCCAAATTATCTCCACAACCAAACCAAACCTTTATAGATTATGTCAGTACAGTCCAAGACGTGTGTACAAAGTGGATTAACTCGGCTAAAACTAACAACAGCCATGACAAACTTAAAGAGCTCATTATTATAGACAAAATAGTTAGCACCATCCCCACACCTTTTGCTAAGTTCTTAAAACAAATGGACTGTAAAAGTATTCAGGAAATCGAGTCCAAGGGGAATGCATTTTTCACAGCAAATAGAGACATTTTTCAGCTAAACATAAGTCACAACGATAAAGCAGCAGCAGTAGTGAACACCAAATACTCAAAACAAACAGAGAGTAAATTTAAACCGCGCTCAAGTAGCAGCAAACCAGTTAAATGCCAATATTGCGGTTTCAATCACGACAGTGACTCGATGTACGACAAATCGCCTAACTATCCTCACCACCTCAAAATGATGGTGGAGAAGCAGAAGACTAAGCGCAATGCTTACCAGAGAGCGGTCAAATGTTTTTTTTGCCGGAGTTTTGGCCACTATAGTCGCTACTGTGATGGCCGAAAGTTATTGAAACAGGCCAATGCTGCACTAGTAGAAACGTCATCAGACGAAGAGATTGAATCACTGAATGATTGTGATAATCAACACGACAATGAAAGCGAGCTTGGAAATGCTGTACAAATTATTAACACCATTACAAACAGTAAGTGTAACACCTGTACGAAGTTCCAACTTGACACAACATTACTATGTGGCCACACTATCCCTATTTCAAATGAAACAGCCAACGCTGCTTTGTCATCTACAGGCAAGCTAGTTTTTTCAACAGGGTTTGTAAATAACAAAAAGTGCACATTAATTCGGGATTCCGGCGCAACGCTCTGTGGGATTAAGAAAACATTAATAGACACTAAAGACTACACAGACAAACATGTGACTTGTCGCACATTCTCAGGTACTATAGAGAAATACCCCCTGGCACTTGTCGAAATTCGAACACCGTTCATATCAGGACAAGTATTGTGCGCTGTCCTTGAAAATCCAGTCGCTGATATTATACTTGGGAATTTGCCCAACATGCAACCATGCTCTGAAAAGGAAATCAGAGAGTGGGAGCATAAAAACGGTATCCACCGCACAAACAGCGATGCTACAGAGAAACACCATTCATGCTTGTCTCAATCTGCCAAAAGACCAAGGGAGACAACCACTGAGGTAATTCAGAAAGAATTCACCAAGGTGTACAATGCAGGGGCGGTCGAATCTGTGATCGATACGACCAAATTAAAACCTCGAATTGAGGATGCTACCGATCTACCAAGTACCAAGCCTGTAAATGTGCAACAAAACACACAACACACAAATGCAATAACACGACAGACAACCCATAAAACCAACACTGACCAACTGCAGGAATCATTAGAAATAATAGCACCAAACGCAAATAACACTAATTTTGGAAATGAACAAAAAGCAGATCCTACACTTGCACCATACTTTAAGTTAGTAGGACTCAAACCAAAATTAACGGAGAACGCATCGTGGACATTTAGGCTGCAGAACAACATCTTAACTAGATTTTACACAACAAAGCAGACCACGATACAACAAGTAGTGTTACCACAAGCACATCGAGACAAAGTTCTAAAAATAGCCCATGACTCCCCTTTTGGAGGTCATATGGGGTATGAAAAGACCAGGGCTAGGGTCCTGACCCAGTTTTATTGGCCGAAGTTTTGTCAAGATATAAAAACCTTTTGTAGATCTTGTGATATATGTCAGAAACTGGTGAAAAAGGGAAAAAAAACCTACAGCAGAAGTCCAATCAACGACAACTGCCTCGAGGCCTTTCCAAATCGTGGCAGTTGACCTATTAGGTCCGTTGAATCACATTTCAAATAAAGGGAATAGATATATTTTTACTCTTGTGGATGTGTGTACGAGATGGCCAGAAATGCTTCCATTAAGATCTATCTCCTCTAAGGATGTGATGGACATATTATTAAATATTTTCTCCCGTTTTGGCTTCCCGGAGAAAATAATTTCTGATAGAGGAACCCAGTTCATATCGAATGCCACACAATCAGTAACTAAGTTACTAGGCATCAAGCAATGTTTCACCAGTCCCTATCGACCGGCCGCAAATGGTATCTGCGAGAAACTAAATGGGGACCTGAAACATATGCTATCTAAAGTGACAGCTGAAAATCCAGCCGATTGGGACATACTTCTCCCAACGGTGCTGTTCGCATATAGAGAAGTCCCGCAATCAAGTACAGGGTTCTCTCCCTTCGAATTGATGTATGGAGCGAACCCAAGAGGACCTCTCACTATCTATAAAGAGATCATATCACAACCTGTAGATATCCAACTTCCCATTTCTACCTATGATTTAGTCACTGACACCAGAGACAAAATCATACGTTCCTGTATATTGGCCAGAACATCACTACAGGAGAAAGGTTTTAAATACAGGCAGTACGCCAACAGAGGTGCGAAAACAATTGTACTAAATCCAGGTCAGGATATTTTACTACTGCTACCTGACAAAAGAGATTTACTGTCAACCTCTTGGCAGGGACCTTTTAAGATCATTAGAAGAATTTCTGAAGTTGATTACGAAATCTCTTTAAATGGAAAGTTGAAAATATTCCATGTAAATATGTTGAAACCATACTATGCTAGACAGGACATTGAGACAAGTGAACAGACGCAGCGAACTAATGACATAGACGAAACGACAATTTCCCAACGGAATGACACCTTGACAAACGAAGCATCGTTAACGACACACTCTTACGACGACAAAAACGACGAAGACATATGGACATTACCGACAATCTGTAATGTTGACAACGACGACAAATTTGACGACATATTGACAACGATTGATCTCGACGACGACGACAATGACATTGAGGACAATTTACAAACAGTAGCATCTGTGATCAATCAGACAGACGTGGACAATACTGAAATCCCTGTACCAACTATGACTGACGACGGGAGTATAAAGGACATACATATCTCTGACACTTTGACACAACAACAGCGACAAGACATTTTGACTCTCCTTGACGAGTATAAATCTATCTTTTCTAACAAACCTGGACGCACTGATAAAATAACACATTCAATTGTGCTGACAGATCTGAGACCGGTCAAATGTAGACCATATTCTATTCCTCTCCATTACAGAGCAAATTTAGACAAAGAAATTTTAGAGTTAGAGAAGAATGGAATAATTCAAAAATCGATGTCTCAATATTCTTCACCGATTGTCCTGGTGAAAAAGAAGGACCAGACAATCCGTTTGTGCATCGACTATAGGGTATTAAATACAAGAACCACAACGGATGCAGAGCCAATGAACAGTTGTGAAGATCTTATTTTAAATATGGCTCAATCATCCTTATTTTCCAAGACCGACTTAGCGAAAGGATATTGGCAAGTTCCACTACACCCTTCTTGTAGACATATAACAGCATTCGCAACACCCCTCGGTTTGTACGAATGGCTATATCTTCCATTTGGCCTGAAGAACGCACCGGCCACATTTGTTAGATTAACAAGATTGTTATTACACGGAATTAAAGATGTAGGTAGCCTATATTGATGATATATGCGTCCATTCTTCTGATATGACTTCTCACTTACTTACCCTCAAACAAGTCTTCAACCAAATCTCTCTTTTTGGACTTACTATCAAACCTTCCAAGGTTGAATTAGGCTATACACAAATAGACTTCCTTGGTCATAGAATTTCTGAAGGCAAATTGTTGACAGATGATAAAATTGTTTCCAAGATTCTTAATCTAGAAGTGCCTACCACAAAGAAACAAATTAGAAGTTTACTAGGTCTTATTAACTATTATTCTAAATTCATTCCACATTGGGCAGAACTCACCTCAGTCTTTTCTGATATGTTAACTAAAGATCATCCATCAAAAATTTGTAAAAGTACCAGCTTAGATGATGCAATGTGTAGATTGAAACATATTTTTTCTAATCCACCAGTCTTACGATTACCCAACATAAATTTACCCTTTATTTTGACCACAGATGCGAGCGCTATCGCAATAGGAGGATGTTTAATGCAAGAAGTAGATGGAGTGAGACACCCGATTCTCTACGTAAGCCGCAAACTAAAGAAGGCAGAGACACGGTATGCCACAGTGGAATTGGAGGCTTTAAGCCTACTGTTTTGTATATTGAGATTATCTAAGTTCCTCTTGGGTAGTCACTTTGTGGTCCTCACTGACAGTTCGCCATTATTGGTCCTTAACCATGGGTCACCTAAAAACCATCGTTTGAAAAGATGGTGTCTTCTACTTCAAGATTTCGACTTCGAAATCCGCCATATCAAAGGCACCGACAACATTATGGCTGACCTATTATCACGGCAAACGAATGCGCCAGTAGAATGACTCTTAGCACATCGACCATTCGCCATACTAGATACTGTGATACTTTTAGTCTGTTGCATATAACAGTGGAACTCTACACCTTCTAGAGAACTCTCAGTGAATAGGTTACTTACGACACCCATGAACATGATACGTTAAGAGTTATACTTTAAGAGCTATACTATCAAGTGCCCAAGCTCTAGAACGATCCCAGCAAGAAACGTTAACTGTGTTTCAACCAATAATATCAACCAGTGAACTAACTCTGAATACTGTAATAACATTGTATACGAGATATTGAGAACAATCCATACTTGCTGTTGCTACGAAACTTTGCTAACAGCCGAAACAGAACGACGTCGACTACAACACTTAAGAGACAACCATACTAACTTTAACATTCATGGCATAACACGCTAACAACAGGAGGACAACGCACACATCATCGTTGGATTTAGTTATTTAATTAATTAATTACTTTAGTATTAAATATGTATTATATTTGCATTAATGATGTATATAAAATGTGTTAACCTGTAAGTTGTACATATTCTACGTTAATATTACAGGCGGTGCCATTCATAGGCTAAAGAACCGTCCTATACAATTGTCTCTGGTTAAATTATAACCCATTTTTGAGTCATCGTACAAAAAGTACGTATTTTCTTAAAGGGCAAATATCGCCTAGTCCATTTTTTCTAAGGGCAATAACACTTACCTCAACTTTAATTATATATTTTAACCAAATACTATTTTGAATGAAAGGTGAGTGAATGACTGCGTGAATGGATTAAATGAGAGAACGATATACCTAGCGGACAAATTGTACGCAAACCGTATTTATTGTAATTTGTCTGCGTCTTTCATGTAAAATTGCATGACTTGTCTAAATTGTTAATACATGTTTAGCAGTTAGTTTAATTTAGTGGTTAGTTTAATATACTTAGCATAGTAGGTAATTTAATATACTTAGTTTAGCAATTAGAATACATCTAAGCACCACTACTTGGAATACCTGATCATGTATTGCACACAGTGGAGTAGTTCATGATTGAGGTTATCCCAACTCGTGACGCTTGGACATAAGCCACACATTCAGCATACACTTTACACAAAACTTAAAACTCAACACTATCAAGTTAAAACACAGTCACTTTATTAGAAACAGCAACTTAATAGTCAACACACTAACAAGCCAACAGGGACACATGTAGTCTGAGGGGGATAAAATAACAAGGTAACTACATATTTAGCATTATACAACATACGAGAGTAAAAGTGTATTGAAATGCACACACAGATCAAGATTTGAAGTTGTACTTAATTAGCCAGGACTTCGGTCTTGTTAATCCTCTTTAATACAGAGGTTAATTGTCTTGGTACCAGTGGGGTACTATGAGAAGGGCGGGTTGTAAATACAACTACTAAAACGTCACGTAACTTCGGTCAGATAAGCATTTTTAAGGACACAGGAGACAGAGTGATCTCTTCACCAAATCAGAGAAGTGGTGTATGGGAGAATACATGAGTTTTAATGCCACTATGTAGGTTACCAGGTTACTGCCCACCAAACTACAAACACCAACTTTATGTGATTCGGTGACAGAATTAGAACAGATCTAATTACCCTAAAACAAACCATCATCAGGGGAGAGGGCGGAATCCTGTCACCGCCTCACCTTTAGATATATTAATTAGAGGGCTGCAACTCCAGCCCAAGGGATAGAAGCGAGTCACTCGCGGCCCGAGTAATCTAGAGCCTTCTCGAAGGACTGGTCATCGAGTCCATGATTCCGTGGACACTGATGTGGCCCGCCTAATGCGGGGTCCACGAGGAACTCGGACAGAGTTACCACCCGTGTCGGATTGGGACACGTGTAGACCGGCAGAGGACAGACGGACTTGAGAGAGGCAACAGGACACTGCCTGAGAGGGACTCAATAGATATCAATAGATATATATATAAATAGGCTAGATAGTTTGCTAGACTGTTGTATGATAACTATGTGTTTGATGTTAACTATCTGTGATATGTAATATAGCGCGGGTCTGTTTACCCACTGCGCCAACTGTATATTGAAATACAATAAATGTTCGATCTCATAGCGAACGGAGTTATTGTTGCCTGTGTGAACCCGAGCTCAGATAACTAGACATGAGCAAGATGATTACAGGGATGTTTATGATTCTTTGGCTGTTTGTGATTCCTGTGCAAGTTTATGTTCAATAGTGCGCCATACGTTCTGAACGACCGGCACTCATACATTGCTTTAGTAACCCCTACACTACAGAGTATAGAGTACTACAATAACCAATAACCGCTCATAGAAACAAATGTCCTAAGGTGAGTTCAGTAAAGACGGAAATCTCGCGTAGAGCAAAAGAGCACAAGAACTGTTTAGTTTTAAAAATAACGTTCACATACTATTATTACAAGTAAGTTAGATTTCACAACTATATACCTCTATCACTGGCCGTCTGGTCATTGAAGAACAGTTTATCTCACTTGCAAACGTCGCTGGCTGTAAAGCGCCCACTTTACGCCCATTACATTATCCATCTAATGTCTTTATAACAGAACGTGTGTGGTGTGCGAAAAGGCCCAAGGTTTTGTTGAAGAATCCAGCAATGTCGAATTCATTCGTTTGATGTAAGATGCTGTCCGTGACAAACTGGGTCGCACATAACAAGAGTTTTGAAAATCAATTTATAGTTAACAGCACATTAAAACTGCACAAGACGAGTCAAAGAGACAGCAGGCATGTGTTAAACATGCACACGGACATGATCGCAGGGTGGGCAAGAGTAATCAAAATTCACTGCATGTGGTGAATTTGTGAACACGTGCGGCAAAAACAATGTCTTTATAATTGCATGTTTAAGAAAAACAATATTTTTTTCTTTACATGTGATTAATTCTAACGGAATAACAAAGAAAGTCAAGCCAACGGAAATGATAAATAGATGTTGCTTTAACTCGTTATATACCAGCCGTGTAGTTCATCGAACAGCTAGAAATTATTTATAAATTTAATTCTTATGTCCCTGATAACTGTTACATTAACTACTATTATCCTTGTTAACGCCTGTCCCTGATAATTGTTACATTAACTACTATTATACTTGTTACCTCATGTCCCTGATAATTGTTACATTAACTACTATTATACTTATTACTTCATGTCCCTGATAACTGTTACATTAACTACTATTATACTTATTACTTCATGTCCCTGATAACTGTTACATTAACTACTATTATCCTTGTTGACGCCTGTCCCTGATAACTGTTACATTAACTACTATTATACTTGTTACCTAATGTCCCTGATAATTGTTACATTAACTACTATTATACTTGCTACCTCATGTCCCTGATAATTGTTACATTAACTACTATTATACTTGTTACCTCATGTCCCTGATAATTGTTACATTAACTACTATTATCCTTGTTAACGCCTGTCCCTGATAATTGTTACATTAACTACTATTATACTTGTTACATCATGTCCCTGATAATTGTTACATTAACTACTATTATACTTGTTACCTCATGTCCCTGATAACTGTTACATTAACTACTATTATCCTTGTTAACGCCTGTCCCTGATAACTGTTACATTAACTACTATTATACTTGTTACCTCATGTCCCTGATAATTGTTACATTAACTACTATTATCCTTGTTAACGCCTGTCCCTGATAACTGTTACATTAACTACTATTATACTTGTTACCTCATGTCCCTGATAATTGTTACATTAACTACTATTATACTTGTTACCTCATGTCCCTGATAACTGTTACATTAACTACTATTATACTTATTACTTCATGTCCCTGATAACTGTTACATTAACTACTATTATCCTTGTTAACGCCTGTCCCTGATAACTGTTACATTAACTACTATTATACTTGTTACCTCATGTCCCTGATAATTGTTACATTAACTACTATTATCCTTGTTAACGCCTGTCCCTGATAACTGTTACATTAACTACTATTATACTTGTTACCTCATGTCCCTGATAATTGTTACATTAACTACTATTATCCTTGTTAACGCCTGTCCCTGATAATTGTTACATTAACTACTATTATACTTGTTACCTCATGTCCCTGATAATTGTTACATTAACTACTATTATACTTGTTACCTCATGTCCCTGATAACTGTTACATTAACTACTATTATCCTTGTTAACGCCTGTCCCTGATAACTGTTACATTAACTACTATTATACTTGTTACCTCATGTCCCTGATAATTGTTACATTAACTACTATTATCCTTGTTAACGCCTGTCCCTGATAACTGTTACATTAACTACTATTATACTTGTTACCTCATGTCCCTGATAATTGTTACATTAACTACTATTATACTTGTTACCTCATGTCCCTGATAACTGTTACATTAACTACTATTATACTTATTACTTCATGTCCCTGATAACTGTTACATTAACTACTATTATCCTTGTTAACGCCTGTCCCTGATAACTGTTACATTAACTACTATTATACTTGTTACCTCATGTCCCTGATAATTGTTACATGAACTAGTATTATTCTTGTCACATCCTTCAATCTATTTGCTCCAGACAGTTACTATCTAACATCATCTTAAGTCAGATAGCTATAATGTAGAGGGACAGCTGCTTGCGACTGAAAGATTTAAACAAGGTTTCTATTTCATTATTTTACTTGCTTGTTTTTTATACCTTTGTCCTTCCTTTGTGACTCATTACTACAACGCACTGTACTGTTGCGACCCATTACCACAAGTACTGTTGTGACCCATTACTACAAGGTACTGTTATGACCCATTATCACAAGGTACTGTTGTGACCCATTATCACAAGTACTGTTGTTACCTATGCTTGCTTGCTTGCATTCGCTGGTTGTGAACTCCAGCGTGAAGTCCTGTATGTCGGATGGTGACATCCTGTTGTCCAACATCAGTGTGATGTCATACAGGACTTGGGGTTTGCATGAGTATCCGTTGTGCCATGTGTGGTTTATTGGTGTGCAGACTGGTGGTTCCTCGCAGTGAAGGCAGATACTCTCCGTGTGTTGCCGGGGCCCATAAGGGAAGCAAAGAATAGCAACACTGTAGCCTACCACGCATGTCGTAAGAGGCGACTAAGGAGGTTATGGTTCCGTCAGCCCTGCTACTGAGTGAGTGCGTGGCGCGACACTGTGAGCTGTGAGTTTCGTGTGACATGCTTTTGAATCTGCCCGAGGTATTTTGGAACGTGACTGCATGTTCGAAGCGATGGCAGCTGGCTATGTCCCAGAGTTGACCGGTTTTTGCCTTATGCAGAAATGCGTGGCTGCTGGGCTTCTGGTTGACTGCCACTGCCATCGATGATGAACTGTATTTTCGTGGACGGTGTGGGTGAACATCTAGGAAACATCCAGATGGGAAAATGACCACCGATTCCATCAGAGATGAACTGGATGTTTCGTGGGGGACTATTGTGTTGACATTCTGGCGGCGGCATTATGCACAGTGTATCCGGGCGGGCTGTTGTTTGTCGAGACTCCTGTCTTTTCCACTTTTCACATTGGGCAGTGGGGAGCGTTTTATGTGATATTCACTGGCACAGGAACGGAGCATAATGGGGACGACCCGTTGCTGTGAAGTTGGAACCGCGACTAATTAACTAATTAAATTAATTAAATTAACTCTCCGACTTCGGAGGAATGTAACCTATTACTACAAGTATTGTTGTGGCCATTAATACAGGTACTTTTGTGACCCATTACTACAAGTAGTGTTGTGACCTATTAATGTTTTGCATATCCTTTACAGGACATCGCTGTCAACATCAGTATCTTTCAGCTGATTGTTGATTTCTTGGCAAGATTACGCTCAATAGTTTGTGATTGCTTTCTGAGCGGCCGGCTCACATACCCCGTAAGTTACCGACGCGATTCGAACCACTGCTGATTCTCACCGTCGTCACGTTACTTACGAGAGTATACGAGATTACGGAGAAAAGTTGCTAATGTCTAGGCCAGGAAGCCGGCAATGGGAAACTACTGACAGTAAAATTGCTTAGAAAATCACAAACAGCTAGTAAATACTGGGGCTCATTGCAACGTTCTGTAAAGGGCATGCTATCAACATTTCACTACCAGGTAAATTACTTGTTGATCTGTGTAAAATTATCTTGTACCTTGCGGAATCCAGAGGAAGACCTAGTTATGCTAAATCTGGTTTTCTCACTGAGTACTGGCCAGTAACACGCTTGCCAGCTGGCCCGGTGGTCAGGTGTTCGCATCCCTTAGAGGCGAGGATGTTTTGTTTCCATTGACGTGAGTTTCCAGGGCGATTCAACCTAAACATTGGAAGCAGGAAACTTTCTGGGAAATAAAGACGACCAAATGTGATATTCAGATGATAGTGTGACATACAGTCTATCGTGTGCCGACGTGTGCATCATATTTTTAAAAAAAATCAAATTGCAACGGCACCATTAGTTTTGGGACTCTTCTCTGGTTGTTGAAGATGAAGACGGAGCTCGTATGGGATTGTCCAAAATGCTATGGTGTTGGTTCTTGACTCAAGTAAACATACGCATCATGGAGTGATAAACAGTCCTTTACTTACTATCGGTGGGTGTTTGTTTTTATCTCTGTAGAAGGTGGCTTTAGCCGCAACGTCCATTTTCATACTTATGATTGTGTCAGAGTAAACCTTACAGTCTGTTTCTTGTTTATTTGTTTTTTTGTTTGTTTTTTTGTTTTTGGGTGGGAGTATTTTCTACTTACTATACAGCATGTGTTTTGTTGTTGTTTGCAATCTCTTGGCAAGTTTACGTTCATTAGTTTGCCATTGCTTTCTGAACGACCGGCACCCATATCATTTCGTTTAATACCAACGCAAGGCGGTCTGCTGCCAAATCGCCCACAGCTGTGTTTCGAACGCGGGTATGCAGGATTACCAACTGCGTCCGTAACGCCTTGCCACGGAGTCGCCAAAGTTAAGGGACAAAGTATAACTAATCTGTGTTACGCTTCTGACATACTCGTACTTTATTTAGCAAGAAATGAAATGAACTGCACGAACTGATAGACTGGGAACTGAGAAGAAAGAATTACCACTTAACCAAAATTTAAAAAGATGTCAGAATTCCCGAATGGATAAGAGCACTCGTTCTCAAACATCCGGTGCGCTAATACCGAGGGAGAGGACAACCCCTATACCGGTCAGAGTTGACTGCAATGTTCACTTCCTTGACTTTGGAACGCACATTACAAGTATCTCTGATGTCGGAGTCGGTCCGCCTGATGGCGAGGGACACTGGTAATAGGGACAGCTAATCCACACGCAAACATCAGTCTGGTGCTCTAGAAGTAGAATCGCGCGAATGGACTACGCTTGAGTTCAAAGCGAGAGAACGGTAACAAATGCAGATCACAACTAAGAAAAGCAGGCATCCAAAGTGTATGATGATAGCAAATGGTATACCATCGAAACTCGGGGACAGATGAGATTCACTTGCATATAGTCCATGAAAACAATAGATAAGTAAAGCAACACTCAGACTAGAATGCAGGATAATCCCATCAAAGACAGCAGAACATTCTGCTGACATGATCCTTGCACAAGGATATTTGACAATGAGATTTATGACGTTCCTGACTGCCCATACCACCGGCTCCCACCCGAAGGGGCTACGAGTGCAATTCGTAATCCCACATACCATGTTCGAAACACAGATACGGGCGATTTGGCAGTTGACCACCTTGCGTTGGTTTCATCACAAAGGTATGAGTGCCTATCGTCCAGTAAGCAATGGCAAACTACTCAACATAAACTTGCCAAGAAATCATAAACAACCACAGAAAAACAAAACACTGGGGTTGACTGCCACACCCTGTAAAGGATATGCAACTAACCTTTTAACTACCCATCCTACAGGTATCTATGAGACCCACGGATACTGAATGTTGAGCGCAAGAAAAACTTGAGGCCGCTGTGGTGTCATGGTGAAAGCTAAGAATAACATGGATGGCTATGAAGTCCAGTATTCAAGTACTGCAAGTAGCACAAAGATAGATCAGATATGTATGGACGATTCTTCCCAAGCAGTAACAATGCAAACAGCAAATATACTGACCTTTCGAGAATATTCCTATTCTCATCTTCAGTATCCGTTGTCATTGTGACTGCACCGACCAGAATCTTCTGTGTAAATGTAATAGAACAGTCATAGAACTGTCGTAAACAATGGTCCAGTGAGGACAGGACCGTGGTCATTTGTTGGCCACTGCATGAGAAGACGGGTTCCCAAGAACGTTATCATGAGCACGAAGATTGAGGGTATTATAAACTTAGTTTGAGAGAGGAAGAACATTTTGGATGTGTTAATAGAATGGCACGGAAGGCGAACCGCTGCCAAACGTACCAAGAAAACAAGGGACTGAAAGTTATGGAAGTACATGATAGCTTGCGTCACCCTGCGTTGCATATAATGATACTAAATAGATGACGCTAAGTTTATCGGTTGCTGTTAACATCGCACACTTGTATAAAACTTTCCTGTGCCAAATTATGATTCATCTGTTCACTTCACATGATATATAAATGCAGTGTGCACTTGAAGAGATGCAACGAAATATGCCTGGCAATAAATTGTGCAGCCTATTGTTCATCGCTATTGTGTTTAAATTCACTATGGGAATATATTGGTTTGAATTTACTGTGGCCGTTAACGCTATGAAGCCATAATGTCTGGTTATAAATTAGTTAAAACTGCAGTTCTGGGATTGGAGGTTAAGTAATAATAGGGTTACTGAGCTAACTAGGACACAGTTGGTTAACAGAGGAAGAAAATATTGGATGTGTTAACAGAATGGCACGGAAGACGAACAGCGGCCAAACGTACCAAGAAAATAGCGTTGTGTAAGTACATGATCGCTTGTGTCACACGGCGTTGCATATAATGATACTAAATAGATAACGTAACGTTTATCGGTTGCTGTAAACATCGCACACTTGTATATAACTTTCCTGTGCCAAAATATGATTCATCTATTCACGTTATATGATATATAAATGCAGTATGAACCTGATGAGATGCAGCAAAATATGCCTGGCAATAAATTGTTCGTCAGTAAGCAATGGCAAACTAGTGAACATAAACTTACCAAGAAATCACAAAGAACCACAGAAAACAAGAAAGTTGATTAAACGAACAGTGCAAAAAAATTGAATTAAATTCCATTAAAGATTCAACAGATATGCACAGACAAATCAGTGAGCTTACGGGAAGAAAAATAAGAATAAATACAGGGTGTGTGAAATCACAAATAGGAAATATATTAATGGAGGAAGGTGCTTTATGAAGAGGTGGGATGAGTATATAAGAGAATTATATGACGGAGAAAGGGAAGTATTAACAGAGAAAATAATTTAGAAGGCCTACCTTTTCTGAAAGAAGAAGTCGCTGACGCTATAAAACATATGAAGAAAGGAAAAACAGCTGGGCCAGATGAAATCACAATAGAAGAATTAGAAGTATTGGGAGAATTTGGAGTACATATATTAACCAAAATTTTTAATGATATTTACAACATTGGATATTTACCGAGCGATATGCTGACATCTGTATTTATAGCTATATCAAAAAGACCAGGAACAATTGAATGTGAAGATTTTGGTACAATTAATCTCATAAACCGTATCACTAAGCTTCTACTCAGAATCATAATGAGAAGAACCAGAAAGAAAATTAAAGTGGAAATTAGTGAAGAACAGTACGGTTTTATGGAAGGAAAGGGTACAAACAATGCAATATATATATTACGAACACTAATAGAAAGGTCAATAGAGAAACAGAAAGACATATATTTATGCTTCATAGATTATACTAAGGCATTTGATAAAGTAAAACACGATGAACTGATTAAAATGTTAGAAGATATCAACGCTTAAAAAAGGTCGCTTAAAAGTCGACAGGGTCGACTTCATCGCACCGGGTTTTATCCCATATGGCTCGGTCTCTTTCCGCAGCGCGGTAAGCGTCGCACCAAGCACGAACTCCGTAGCTATAGCGACGACGCACAGGAATCTCCTGAAAAATTTAACTCGTGAAACGAAGGACGCGGCCCGGAATCAAACCCACAACCTTCGGAGCCCGAGTCAAACGGCTTTACCACTTCGCCACAGAGATTCCAGAGAAGATATCAACATTGACGGGAACGATTTAAGAATAATAAAGAATATTTACTGGAACCAAGTACCAGCAATTAAAATGGGAAATAAAGAGAGAAGTTACGAACAGATAAAGCTAGGAGTACGACAGGGGTGTATCTTGTCACCAGATCTTATCTCCCTGTATAGCGAAGTAATAATAAGAGAGAATCAAAGAGATACCCGAAATACTAGTTGGAGGTTATAATATAAATAATATACGCTATGCAGATGGCACCGTATTGTTGGCAGATAATTCAACAAACCTACAACAATTGTTGAACACTGTAGTAACAGAGAGTGCAAGGAAAGGACTCTCCTTGAATATCAAGAAAACAGTAACAATAACAATGTAACAGTAACAATGACAGTAACAATATCAAAGAAAATGGTGACACCGAAATGTGACATAGAAATAGAAGGGGAAATTCTTAACCTAGTGGATAATTTTAAATACCTAGGGGCATTTATAACATAAGATGGAAGATGTACAACAGAGATTAAGAACAGAATAGGGCAAGCAAAGGCTGCATTTTAGAAAATGAAGAATATCTTATGCAATAAGTCACTATCACTGAATGTAAGAAAGAGAGTGCTGAAATGCTATGTAGAACCAGTTTTGCTGTATGGCAGTGAATCTTGGAATGTAAATGAACAAATTAAGACAAAAATTAGAAGTAACAGAGATGTGGTTCCTGAGACGAATGTTGCGAATTCCTTGTACTGCCAGAGTAACTAACAACGACTGCCTAATACAGTCTAATGTAACTAGAACATTATATACAACAATAAGGACGAGAGGCATTGGAGAACATCGTGACAACTAGAAAGATCGAGGGAAAGAAAGGCAGAGGTAGACCAAGAGAAATGATGCTGGATGGATTGATATGGTCGCATGGAGGAATACCATCAGCAGAGTTGATTCAGAACACCAACGACCGAGATCTGTGGAGAGCCATGAACGCCTATGCCAGCTGGCAGGGCACTTTATGATGATGATTGTTCGTGGCTGCTGTGTTTAGATTCACTATGCGATTACATTATTTACATTATTTTGAATTTACTTTGCCCGTTAGTGTTATGAAGCCATAATGTCTGGTTATAAATTAGTGAAAACTGAAGTTCTGGGATTGGACATAAGCCATGGACGCCGACTTGTCTGGGACAGAAAGGGTTAACGTCGTGTTATATACTACACTCTTTGTTAGCCTGGTTTCAAACCAGTATCCTAAATCAATCAATCAATCAATCAAGGTTGTAAACAGGGTGTAGTGAACACTCAGGACAGACATCTTAGGTAGCAAGAAGGTGTCAGACCTCAAGGGTAGGTATAGAGTCCAGCATACAACTAATGGATAGAATAGCAGCTTCATCTGCCTTTGTCACATGTGAGACAGACTGCTACTACTGAAAATACTGGAATGCACAATTTAGGAGAAAGGAACTGTTTTGTAATTGGAAGTTTTGTCTGCACTGTTTTATAATTTTGTGGCCTATGTTTAAGTGCAGAGAAGTGTAATGATGTATGTGTTATAGCCAAAATAACAGAATGAAATCTGACTAAGACATAAATTAGGTGTAGACAGAAAAAATGCAAGGTCAAAATGGGTCTGCGAAGAGGATGAGGAGAATAAGAAGAAGAAGACGAAGAAGTAGTAGAAGGAGGAGGAGGACACCAATAACAAAAACAGCAACAATAATAACAATAACGACAAGAAGAAAATTACGTCTGTGTGCGCGCGTGTGTTTGAGTGTGTGTGTGTGTGTGTACGTGCGTGCTAGCGTGTGTGTGTATACCTGTGCATAGTGAGCGAGCAAGAACGAGAATATTAAATGAAACATGAGTGTTACTGAATGTATTGATAAGCTGGTGAATATAGTTTTCTCAGCATCAATAATTCAGCCAGTATTGGTGACACTTGTCACGGTAAGAATACCAACAATCGCTACCATATCTTTATCAATTTGCTTATCATTTATTATTTATCGAAGGCGCGGGCAGTCGAGTTGATGGGACAAACACAGAAGATATGCGTTGTGAGGTAACTGTTATTTAGTGGAAGCAAAATTAAGTACAGAGCTGGCCTGTACGTTTTGTGGCGAATGTAATTGTAAGGAATATTTAAGCCGTACTACTCAAATATTTTCAAGAAAAACACCAGCAATGGTACACGCTGCTTCATCGATATTGTTGTGTTTAGCTGTTAACAAAGACAAACTCATGCATTCTATTGACAGTCGCAATTGCTCTTTGTTATTAGAGCTGGGTGGTGGGATAAGGGTTTCCCCTATCAAAGGAGAAGTAAGGTGCCTCCTTCCCTCCTCTCGATTACGGAACACCTTTAGGTAAGTTGAAGTACTCGTTTAGCCCCTCTATCAGGCTTATGTGAAACCAGATGTGCAGGTGGTGGATGAAATTGAAGAGCAGCCGACAGATAATTGTAGGTTATGGTCTCCAACTTCACGACGGTAATCAGAGGATCTCTTTATGGAAACAATAGCTACGGGCATCGACCACATGGTCACTGCTAAGAAGGAAAGCAATGGTAAACTACCTTCTTTACAGATGTCAAGATAGTCAGGTTTTCGTGAAATAGAGAATCAGAGAAGCGATCTTAATGGGTTCTCATAAGAGCAGGCTCACATTGGTAGGTGTAGTAATGTGCACCAGGTGACTCCAGACCGCCAGCAAACGACTGAGTGAAAAAGGTTAAATGAGCAAGTCCTACAAGAAGCAGATGACAATCGTAAACTGATTAGGCCAGCTTCGTGGCTTAGAGGTTAGCGACTTTTCTCCGTAATCTCGTATACTCTCGTAGGTAACGTGATGGCGGTGAGAATCAGCAATGCTCCGAATCGCATCGGTAACTTACGGGTATGTGAGCCGGCCGCGCAGAAAGCAATGGCAAACTACTGAGCGTAATCTTGCCAAGAAATCAACATACAGCTGAAGGATGCTGGTGTTGATAGCGATGTCCTGTAAAGGATATGCCACACAAAAAAAAAAAAAAAAAAAAAAACTGATTAGAAACATTCACCTAAGATAATCAAAATTTTCTGGTCATATTATGGGAAGAAATAAACTATAGAGAACTTGGGGACAACTGGCTTGAATGTGGGGGAACAGAACAAGGGGAAGGCAGAGAAGTAAATATCTGGACGGCTTGATCACGTGGCATGGTAGTGACAATAACACGGGGTTTTATTCAAGACTCTGGTGAAACATTACCGCCCACTCTTATCAGCATGGCAACATGATCCTGCTACAACTATACATGAAGTATCTTCTAGTTCTTCTTCTTGTTCTTCTTCTTGTTCTTCTAGTTCTTCTTCTTCTTGTTCTAGTTCTTCTTTTTTCTTGTTCTTATAGTTCTTCTTCTTCTTGTTCTTCTTGTTCTTCTTCTTCTAGTTCTTCTTCTTCTTTTTCTTCTAGTTCTTCTTTTTTTTTTGGTTCTTCTTCCGCGTCCTCCTCTGTATTCCTCCATCAATGTCTGCCCTTCAATAGTAAGTTGAACGAGCAAATACTCAACCGCATGCACATTTTTTGTTGCGCTTGCTCGCTTTGAACTAAATCGTAGTCTATACCCACTACTTCTAGTAGTGCTGGACTGAATTTTGCGTGTAGATTAGCTTTCACCTATTAACAGTGTCCTTCGCTATCAGGCGAACCCACTCCGACTTCAGAGGTACTGTACTTGTATTTAATGTCCCCAAGTCAAGGACGACAGGTCAACATGTTAGTTCACTGGTTCTCAACCGCCAAGGGGGGAATTTTAGGGTCTCCAGGGAGGGGGGGGGGGGAAATTAAGATGATCTCAAGATCGCATTAATACAAGAACCAGTTACTTGATATTGTTTTTCCCTCTAAATTTTACGTTTCTGTACTTTTCACCCTAATGAAATTTATTTTATAACGTACGTAGACCCGCAAATCACGTTTTATATAGATGTCTAGATTTGTTCTAGTATGTGTTATTAAATTTAGCTTCCATTTTTATGTATACTGTGTAAGAGTGTGAGGGGGGGGGGAGGATTTATAGGGAGGAAATTCGAAAGGGGGGGAGGGGGAGAGGAATGACATTCTGAACATATGGTAAAGGGAGGCATGGGCCAAAAAAGGTTAAGAACCACTGTGTTAGTCCAACTGTCCAGTTTAGGTGTTGACACCCTTACCTCGGCATCAGCGCAGCGGATGTTTAAGAACACAATTTCTTATCCATTCGGCCACGATGACCTACGCACGCATGCACACACACACACACACACATTATATATATATATGACTGTCTTTGTTTGTGCGTGCGTGCGTGTGTGTGTATGTGTGTGTTTGCGCGTTTGCGCGCGCGTATACGCACATGTGCGGCTAGTACCAAAAAAAAGTAAATCCCTTACAAATTGTCATAATTTTTTCTGGGAAAATCCTCGTACATACTATTACCAGTTTTTGAAACAAAAAACACTTCGCGTGTCTGGAGTCTTACCGTCTTCCTGGCGAAGTACTTAAGGACGCTGTTCGTAATCCCGTATATCCACGTGCGAAACACAGAGATCGCGTCGTGCTGGTTTCTTATGGAAAGGTATGTGAGCCGGTCGTTCAGAAAGCAACGGCAAACTACTGAACGTAAAACTTGCCAAGACATCAACAGCAGCTGAAAAATGCTGGTGTTGATTGCAGTGTTTTTTGGCTGCGAAGCGCGTACGCCACTTGCCTCGCGCTCCGACGGTTATTGGTTCGATTTCGGTTTGCGTCGTTCGGTTCACGGGTGCAGTCTTCGCGGGGACTCCTGGGGGTCGTCGCTATAGTTACGGAGTTCGTAGTTTGTGCTTTCCTGCGGAAAGAGACCGAGCCATATGGGATGTAACCCGGTGTAATGAAGTCCATCATCTCGCCTTTTACACCCTGTTATAACTGCAGGCCTATCTTCGACTGTTTGATTTCTGTCATCATCATCATCTGGTACCGTGTTCTTTGCCGTACATTTGCCCCAAAAACAGTGTTTAAAAATGTCTCGCTAACATAAGTGAGATATCTCGCCTGTGTTGTGCGTATATTATCTATCATATCGTGAATCATCTACTGTGCTGTCTTCCTAGTCTCCTCTACCCCGGAACACCTCCACAGTAATCTCTTCCAGGTATTGCTGTCTGTTTATACGTCCACAATAATCCATTATCCTCATTTTATGTGTCCTTCGTCTTCAAGATTGAGTTCTTAGTGGGTAGATCTATTTGTTCTCATTGTTTTCCTCCAATGTATTTCAATATACGTTGAATAATCATCTGTCACACTTATATTCAAAGACGCGTAGATGCTAATCGACAGATTTGTTAAATGTCCTTATTTCACCCCGCATGTTGTCACAAGTAACACGGATGCTCTCGGTAATCCAGCTGTTGTTGTTGTTGTTGTTGTTGTTCTGTCTATTCCAGTCAACAACGGTTTTAATTACTTAAGTGTTTTTAAAGGAATATTTATTCTTCTTAACGGCATCTGTGAGGACAGGCTAGTGACGTGTTTCGCAATCCCCCATATCGCATTAGAAATCAGCTGCAGGCGATTTGGAAGCAGACCACCTTTGCTTGAGTTTTTCATAACGGTGTGAGCTTCGGTCGTTCAGAAAGCAATAGCAAACTTTTTTTTTTGTTCGCATATCCTTTACAGGATATCGCTGTCAACATCAGCATCTTTCAGCTGATTGTTGATGTCTTGGCAAGATTACGCTCAGCAGTTTGCCATTGATTTCCCAGCGACCGGCTCACATACCCCGTAAGTTACCGACGCGGAGAGAACCGCTACCGATTCTCGCAAACATCACGTAAATCATGAGAGTATACGGGATTATGGGGAAAGTCGTGTATCCCCTAGACAAACTACTGAAAGTAAACTTGTCTAGTAAATCACAATCAGCCAAACATTATGGGGTTTATTGCGACGTCTTGTAAAAGACATACGACTAACTTTTAATTTATGTTATTAAATTTTAACCTGAAACAAATAGAGTTCAAGTATGAACTATTTTTGGTGGATGGAGTAGAAGCATACCTTAGACCTCGATCGATCACATTAAAATCTAAGTGCGACAAAAAGAACTTTTATCATCAACATCATCATCATCATCATCATCATCATCATCATCATCATCATCATCATCATCATTAAGTGTTGTGTCGACTGGTGTGAGTGATCATGAATCTCCACACCGTGTGATCACTAACCGCATGGATCAGTTCGTGTGCTGACTCCCTTCCGTGCCATGAGACAAAGCTGTCAAGAATTTTCTCTCACTGTTTTCGTCTATCTTTCTTTCCACAAATCATTTCAGTTGCCACAATATGTTCCAGGTTTAGTCTTCTGATAATGTGACTACAAATAAAGACTGCCTCTTCCTGATGTTTGTGATTTGATTGATTGATTGATTAATTTAGGAACCGACATCACAGCATTCAGGACATTCCCATAAGCGCTCCGTCCCCATCCTCAGCAGCCAGCGAAGAGTTCCAACACTAATAGTTCCAGTAGCAATCTGATTATATGTCCGTCTCGCCTTTCCTCCGAGCGCCGAGCGTCGGCCAGATCCCCTCGTCACACCTCGTTGTCTCATTCTTACCAGACCATGGTGCTCCATCGGCTCCTCCGAGGTGTACACGTGCTCCCACAAGGCCGCAACCACGTCTGCCTTGTCATGCATCAATACTCCACCAAATTTTGCAGAGCCAGCCAATCTGTCCGCCTGTTCATTCCCCAGCACACCGGCATGCCCAGGAGAAAAGATCCAGGTGATGCTTACTACCCGTGACCTCCGAAGCGAAGCAAGCCACTCTGCACGAAGCTTGCCTGTTCTCACCCTTCTCAGTATGCTTTCTGAGTCAGTTACAATCACAATGTGTGTATGTATCGTGTTTTCTATCCAGCTTTGTTTGTGATAAGTTGTCTTTGTGTCATAGCTCAGTTCAAATGTTCAGTGTACTCATTCTAGCTATGCAAGGAATTTTTCAGCTATTCTTCTATAAAAGAAAAGACAGATTAAAACATTTTTTAAATGTAGGTCAGGAAGGCAGATTGAATAAGAGCTCTCGTTCTTACACATCCGATGTACTGAAGCATAGGTACCGGGTTCAACCTTTACAATGTTCATTCGGACTAAAATGTTGACTTCTCGTCCTTGACTTGAGGATGTAAATTACAAGAATCTCTGAAACTGGAGTGGGTTCGCTGATCGCGAGGGATACTGGTAACAGGCTAATGCACAAGCTAAAAGCAGTCATGTACACTAAAAGCAGTGGCATGTGTATGGACTACGATCGAGTTCAAAGTGAGAGACAGTAAAATACAACGGTGTGATGGTTATGTTGGACGCAATTATAGCCATTCAGTTAAGGTGCCTTGTTCATGTAGCTGGTCCTTTGCAGAACATCACCATAACTGTCCTTCCAAAAGGCGCTCGATCTTTAGCCAGTTTCATTGCCTCGTGCGCTTTCATGACCAAAATGTCTTTAATGTTCGTGCCTACTTTCCTGCTGGCCTACCCATTTCCTTCTCCCATGATCTATGTCTTCATCGTCATTGAGTGTCTTGCCGACTGTCATGGCCGATTAAGCTTTTCTATTCTTGTGATCCCCTAAAGCATGAATAAATGCGTGTGCTATCACTTAATCTAGCCATGATAACCTACGGTAAGAATCTACTCACGATGTCTTTCTCTACCTTTCTAACCACAGATCTCTGCAGTTTTCACAAAATTTTTTTGTTTTGTTTAGTTTTTGTTTTGTTCTAATTAATTTGGCCCTTTCTGTAATCTTTCTGCAGGCTTTCTGCAGTTTGAAAAATACACTTTATACCTGGAGTTTGTAATTTCTCACTACACTTTGTATGTTGAACATTTCGTGTAGTAAGTCGGTTTATGTTTGTTTCTTCTGTGTTGACGGCTTTGGCCGCAACGTCCATTTTGATACTTGTAATCGTGTTCTAGTAAAGCTCACAATCTATTTCTCGTTTTTTTCGTGATTCATTTATAACACCGTTCTGTTTGGAGAGCAAAGAATTACTCCAGCAGACGACAGCCATTCGCTGCATATTGCTTCACGATGGATGTAGAGCACGTTGTTATGACATCATGTACTTAATTTTTCAAATTTGTTCTACATGCAAAGTATAGTGAGACTTTACAACACCCTGTATAATAAACAATATGTTAAAGACTTCATTGCAGTAGGTCTTATCCGATTTGGCTTGATCTCTTTCAGCAGAGCGGCCGAAAGCGTCACAATCATCACTGACTCCGTAGCTCCAGCGACGACCACCAAGGGTCTCCGGAAAGTAGCCCGTGCCTGACACTACTGTTTAGATGTGAAAATGTAGGTCTTCATATAATTTAGACCGGAATATAATAAGCTGCGGTGCTCATTTCCCTTCCACGTTACCCATCCTTCGAAGACAATCTCCAGCAACATCTGAAAATCGTCCGGTACTACTTTAATGTGCCTGAGTCGATGCCACTGCCTTACAGTAAGGAGAAAAAGAAATCCACCATTGCAAATAATTTAACATTGACCACTGTCTTCTTAAGTAAGATCATTAACAGATTCAGTAACAAACAAAAAGTAGGTTTCGACCAAACAAATACGGACGGCAGAAAACATAAAGTTGCGGTGTGACAGTTATGACCTAAAAGTTTTTAATATGGGAGCAGACATGTTTGAATTACACATCAAATTATAGGAGATTGCTTAGGGAAAACTACTGTATTTATATTTTAATTCAGACAACATTTCGCAATGACAACATGCTAGATTTAAGTGCATGGCAGAAACGGAAAGATTTAATCATCCCATGGCAGTTAATCAGTTAACCACTTTGCCAGCGCGGCTTAGATGTGCAGACCAAGGTAAATATGTCCATGATGATATGTAGACCAAGGTAAATGTGTCCATGATATGTAGACCAAGGTAAATGTGTCCATGATGATATGTAGACCAAGGTAAATGTGTCCATGATGATATGTAGACCAAGGTAAATGTGTCCATGATGATATGTAGACCAAGGTAAATGTGTCCATGATGATATGTAGACCAAGGTAAATGTGTCCATGATGATATGTAGACCATGGTAAGTGTGTCCATGGTGATATGTTGAATAAGGTAAATGTGTCCATGGTGATATGTAGACCAAGGTAAATGTGTCCATGATGATATGTAGACCATGGTAAGTGTTTCCATGGTGATATGTTGAACAAGGTAAATGTGTCCATGGTGATATGTAGACCAAGGTAAATGTGCCATGATGATATGTAGACCATGGTAAGTGTGTCCATGGTGATATGTTGAACAAGGTAAATGTGTCCATGGTGATATGTAGACCATGGTAAATGTGTCCATGATGATATGTAGACCATGGTAAATGTGTCCATGATGATAAACATTTAGTTAAATTGATTAAAACAGAAATATCAGTAGTTGAATTATGTCACTGTCGTTGAAGATAATCTGCCCAGATAGAACAACCCTGACTCTCTTCTTAAATCTCTTCTTCTTTCCTGCCTTGTATCTCCTCGAATCTCCTTCAGTTGCTCCCTCTCCTTCTCTCTCCTCCCCATCTGTCTGTGTGTGTATGTGTGTGTGTGTGTGTGTGTGTGTGTGTGTGTGCCTCTCTTTCTGGCTTTCTCAGTCTGACGTGTATTTACAACACGAAACGATAGATAAATAAATATTATATTTTGCTGTTGGTTTGTATGATACTCAAAGCACACCATGTTTATTTAGTTTGTAGGAGAGCGGAAAAAGATGTCGTCATTTCCTTTGGGTACGTACGAATTGTTTGTGTGTGGTGCACGCGTGTGTGCGAGCGATCCTTTTAGCCTGAAGAAGAGTATAATCATATCTTCATATCTAGCTAGCAGTTAGTATATTTCTTTGTGGAATACTCAACCATAATTCTGATACAGGCATAATTAAACAGTCACTGAGATTCATAAATCACCAATGAATGTTTAACAGTTCTTGCATTCGTTTCCATTTATGTACGCATATAAGTCTTTTAAAAGCACTGGTGATTTGGGAAATGCCATTACGACCCCATAACTCGAATAAGAACGCAGGCAATGAATTACCTGGGGATACGGTTTGATCGAAGCCTTGCTTATAATGTGCACATAGACCAGGTGATAACAAAGGCCAAGCGGGGTTTGGCAGCGATGCGGGTGATGGCGGCAGCAAACTGTGAGCAGCGCCATCTATGTCTTCTGTACGAGGCGCTGGTCATGTCTGTTTTGGAGTATGCTATGGCAATCCTGACTCTCAGCCATAAACAGATAGAAAGGATGGAAAGGATACAGAATGAAGCTATGCGCATTATTCTTGAATGTACAAGGGATACAGCATGCAGGGCGATGCGCTACCTTCTTGATTTTCCAACCATTGAAGAGAGAATACACGTTTGCAGGGCACGCGCCTACCTCAGAGTTAACGCAAACACACAACATCCACTGCATAGTGACATTATGAAGGTGAAGGGCAGCAGGTTAAAAAGAGGACGGCCGTGGATGGGTCAAGCCGAAGACATTCTTCAACAGGTTTTTTTACTTGAGGACTTAGAACCTGGCGAGGAGTGGGTGCAAGTGCCAACAGATTTCTGCACATCCTTTTCAGTTTGCATCCAACTAGATAGAAAATGTAGACAAGAAAATCCGGCTGCTGTGGAGGCTGAAGTACAAGCGTTGATTTTCGAGAATTCGCTAGACGGTGATGCGGTCATCTACACAGATGGGTCGATCGTCCGACATGTGAGAAGCTCATGGGCCTTTACTAGCTCGGGCCGGAGAAAGAATTGTGAAGGAGGACTATGGTGCTTTCACAGAAACCACAAGTAGCCTGACTATGGAAGTCATGGCAGTAAGTAAAGCAATAACATGGCTCGAGACACAGACATTCACTAGGGCATGTTTCCTTAGCGACTCAATGAACATGATCAAGAGGATAGAGGAGGGGTCGATCCGAAGAGAATGGTTGCTGCCTCTGGAGCGGTCTCGGCTGACAAAGATTAGTTTCATCTTCGTGCCAGGGCATGCAGGCGTACAAGGAAATGAGCGGGCTGACAAGCTCGCAGTTGAGGCTACTGTGGAGGGCGGACGCGCCATGGACCAGGCTGACATTCTGAATGCTCTACGAGAAGTAAGACTCTTGCGTGAACCAAGTGATGACTGTGAATCTACAACCATGGCCAGACTGCGAGAACAGCAAATTAAAAGAGGGGTGGCCAAACAAGAACACTACGCAGGAAGCCAAAGAAGATTGATAAACCAACACAGAACTGGTGTCGTTAGCCGCTACACGCTGCAGGATTTGTTGAGGAGGGGATCCGAGCACTTATGGACTGAATGGTTCGATGTGCAATGAGGATGATCTGTCGACTAACTAACTAACTAACTAACTCGAATAAGGGACATTTCCAACTTCACCTCAAGTTACAGAGGATTAGAAACACAACCATGGTGTAACAAACCCAGCTCTGGGCACCAAATATTTACTGGGATACGTGAACAACTCTGCAGCTGAGCAGAGCAAGTCACTAGCTTGTCTTGACAATCGGAAATTGATATCAAAAGCAGAAGTAAAATATCCATGTGTGAATATGGAAGGCAAAGGGATAACCACCACATTATTTTCCCAAGATTTCTTGACATGTTTGTGAACAGAAACAGAGAACGACATTAATGGTAGGATACACGCGTGTGTTAGGGATTGTCGCAACCACAGATGACATCTGACCGTCGTCTAGAAACTGATGGCATAACTAAAATGACCGAGTTCAAAATAGGAATGTGAAATGTCAGGAAATTAGCTGAGATATGAAAATTAGATAATGTAATAGATTAAATGAAACAGAAAAATTAGATAATGTAACAGACGAAAAGAAACATAGAAATGAAACATAGGCTAATTAACATCCTAGGCAAGGGTGAGATGGAGCGAGAGGGATCTGGTAAAGTAATTGCAGACAAATCCCAATAATATATTCAAGAAGTTACAAATATTAAAAAGGAGTATGACCTCTGTTTGATGAAGAAATAGCTAAATGATGTAGTGGTCACTGAAGTATTTTAGATCGAGTTAAAATGGTTAAAATCAAAGGCGAACCAATAGATATAAATATTATACAAGTGCATGAACCAACAACAATCAGTTGTGATGAAGCAATACAATAAATTTACTATGAAATAGAAATAGTGATGTCTCAGACTAAATCACAATAAATAATAAACATACTTGGCGATTTCAATGCAAAAGCAGAAAAGAAAAGAGTGGAAGATATAGTAAGGAGTCTATGGTTTAGGAATAAGAAATAAAAGAGGGGAAAAGCTAACATAATGGACAACAATAAATGATAAACCGGTCTTACTCCGCTTCTTCAATAGCTGATCTTTCCAGTGAACATGATATTTTCAAATTCCTCTCTTCTCATTCCAATCGTGTGACGCAGAGGTGTTTCCAAGGCACCAGGATCAGGTTCTATACTGGCCAAGACCTACTAACACGTCCTAGTCGTGCGTCCTGGGCAACAGGTTCCTTCGGGGTCCTGGCTAACGTAGTAGAATCGCTGATTCTTCCGAAGTCGGAGAGTATCTGCCTGCACGGCGAGGAACCACCAGTCTGCACACCAATAAGTCAGACATGGGACAACGGATACTCACGCAAACCTCAGGTCCTGTATGACATCACACTGATGTTGGACAGCAGGATGTCTTCATCCGACATGCAGGACTTCACGCTGGAGTTCACAGCCAGCGAACGCACACAAGCAAGCATTCCAGTCGTCATGATATTTTCAAATTCCTCTTCTCATTCCAATCGTCATGTTTTTAAAATTCCACTGTTCTCATTCCAATCGTCGTGATATTTTCAAATTTATCTCTTCTCATTCCAATGGACATATTTTTTAATTCCTCTCTTCTCATTCCAATCGTCATGATATTTTTTGTTCAAATTCCACTGTTCTCATTCCAGCCGTCATGATATTTTCAAATTCTTCTCTTCTCATCACAATCGACATGATATTTTCAAATTCCCATCTTCTCATTCCAATTGTCACGATGTTTTGTTTTAAAAATTCCTCTCTTCTAATTCCAATCGGTTGCCGGTCTCCGTGGCCGAACGCGGTTCGTGAGCCGCTTACCAGGCGTTCGAAACGCAACCGCGACCGATTTGTTCAGCAGACCGTGTCGCGTTGTGTTATAACGTGTTGGTATAGGAGCCGGTCGTTCAGAAAGCAATGGCAAACTACTGAACGTAAAAACGTGCCTTGTACATCAACGGCAGCTGAAAATGTTGGGGTTGACTGCAACGTCCTGCAAGGGATATGCAACATTAAAAAAAAAAAATTCCAATCGTCGTGATGTTTTCAAATTCCTCTCTTTTCATTCCAATCGTCTTGATATTTTCAAACTTCTCTCTTTTATTCCCAATCGCCATGATATTTTCAAATTCCTCTGGTCTCATTCCAATCGTCATATTTTCAAATTCCTTTCTTCTCATTCCAATCATCATGATATTTTCAAATTCATCTTTTCTCATTTCCATTGTTATGATATTTTCATATCTCTCTCTTGCCATTACCTTCGTCAAGACATTTTCAAATTCCTCTCTTCTCAGTCCAATTTCAAATATACTATTTCTCTTTTTCTGACAGTTTTGTATAATGTTCGACTGTCATTAACCAGTTCCAGGCAGTCGCTGCTTGCTACTTTGGCAGCCCAGAGTGTTGGCAGTTCTTGTCAGAAAAGACAGGACCGTCGCCTGTAAGCTCTAACTGATATGTCCGCTCACATCCCGGGTGTCACTGTCGTTCAGCAGAACAGTTTCGGTATGCATTTTCAGTAATTTCTTGTAAGTGTGTGTTCGTGTACGTGTGTGTGTGTGTGCGTGCGTGTGTGTATGTGTGTGTGAAGTAGTTTAGTTTAGTTTAGTTTAATCCTTGGATCAACATCACTGCACACGGTTTAACCCATAAGTGCTCCGTTTTCCTCCTAACTCAAACATGAGTCTGGAGAAACTCAGCTCAATGCACGACCTCCGTTGCATCGGCGAGGATCCTGAAATACTTTGGGTAGATTTTTAACTCGAAATTTTGCCCGGGCAGCGCCGTTAGGCTACTCTTTTTCGATTTCCAACTGTCAAGGGATTTTTTATGTGCGCAACAATACACACGGTCGTCCGATCTCAATACCCAGAGACCAGGGACATTTTATTACTGGAAGTCCAGGTAGATTATTTTTTTTTAAATCCCGGTCCTGAACCCGGGACCTCCAGCACTCGAGGCGGACACCATACCTCGAGACCACTCAGTGAAGTAGTTACTGATAGATAGCCTTACAGTTACCGATAAACAGCCTATAGTTGTTACTGATGGGGCTTGCCGAGTGGCTAGAATGCGGAATTCTTCTTCGGGAGACCCGGGTTCGAAACCTCGGTAAGGTGTGGATTTTTTTCTCCTGTGAGGGACAAAAGGAAAACCCTAACCTGCACAGTTCGCAGCGACTACACTAGCCAGGCGGTCTTAATTCCTCAGGCTCAACCCCCCACCCCCCCCCCCCCGGGTCTTACACCACAATGTACTATATAAGCATTAAATGACAGTTTGACAGTTAGCCTATAATAGTTACTGATAGATAGCATGTAATTGTTACTGATAGATAATCTATGATAGCTACTGTTATTTAGCCTATATTAGTTACTGATATATTATGACAGTTACTGCTTGTTAGACTATGATAGTTACTGACAGTTAGTTCCTAATAGTTAGTCTATGATAGTTACTGATAGTTGGCCTATAATAGTTACTGATAGATACCCAATGATAGATTTAGATAGTCGGCCAATGATAGTTACTGATAGTTGGCCTATGATAGTTACTGATAGTTGGCCTATGATAGTTACTGATAGATGCCCCATAACAGTTACTGGTAGTTGGCCTATGATAGTTACTGATAGTTAGCCTATGATAGTTACTGATAGTTGGCCTATGATAGTTACTGATAGATGCCCCATAACAGTTACTGGTAGTTGGCCTATGATAGATATTGATAGATACCATATGATAGTTACTGATAGATAGCCTATGTTAGTAACTAATAGTTGGCATATGATAGTGACTGATAGTTGGCATATGATATATACTGATAATTGGCCTATGCTAGTTACTGATAGTTGGCCTATGATAGTTACTGATAGTTGGCCTGTGATAGTTACTGATAGTTAGCCTATGATAGTTACTGATAGTTGGCCTATGATAGTTACTGATAGATGCCCCATAACAGTTACTGGTAGTTGGCCTATGATAGATACTGATAGAAACCATATGATAGTTAAGGATAGATAGCCTATGTTAGTAACTAATAGTTGGCAGATGATAGTGACTGAAAGTTGGCATATGATATAAAATGATAATTGGCCTATGCTAGTTACTGATAGTTGGCGTATGATAGTTACTGATAGTTGGCCTGTGATAGTTACTGATAGATACCCCATGGTAGTTACTGATAGATATCCTATGATAGTTACTGAGAGTTGGCCTAAGATTGAAGGCCTATGATAGATACTAATAGATACCCCATGATAGTTACTGATAGATATCCTATGATAGTTACTGAGAGTTGGCCTATGACAGATATTGATAGTTGGCCTATGATAGTTACTGATAGATAGCCTATGATAGTTACTGATAGATAGCCTATGATAGTTGCTGATAGTTGGCCTATGATAGTTACAGATAATTGGCATATGATATTTACTGATATTTGGCATATGATAGTTACTGGTAGTTGACCTATGACAGTTACTGATAGCTGGCCTATGATAGATACTGATAATTGCCCTATGTTAGTTACTGATAGATAGCTTATTAGTGTTACTGATAGATGAACTATGATAGTTACTGATAGATAGCTTATGATAGGTACTGATAGTTGGCCTATGATAGTTACTAATTGTTAGCTTATCATAGTTACTATTAGGTGGTATATGATAGTTACTGATAGATACCGTCTGATAGATACTGATAGATACCCCATGATAGTTACTGATAGTTGGCCTATGATAGTTACAGATAGTTGGCCTATGATAGTTACTGATAGTTGGCCCATGATAGTTACTGATAGTTGGCCTATGATAGTTACTGATAGTTGGCCTATGATAGTTACAGATAGTTGGCCTATGATAGTTACTGATAGTTGGCCTATGATAGTTACTGATAGTTGGCCTATGATAGTTACTGATAGTTGGCCTATGATAGTTACTGATAGTTGGCCTATGATAGTTACTGATAGTTGGCCCATGATAGTTACTGATAGTTGGTCTATGATAGTTACTGATAGTTGGCCTATGATAGTTACTGATAGTTGGCCTATGATAGTTGCATATATTTGGCCTATGATAGTTACAGATAGTTGGCCTATGATAGTTACTGATAGTTGGCCTATGATAGTTACTGATAGTTGGCCTATGATAGTTACAGATAGTTGGCCTATGATAGTTACAGATAGTTGGCCTATGATAGTTACAGATAGTTGGCCTATGATAGTTACAGATAGTTGGCCTATGATAGTTACAGATAGTTGGCCTATGATAGTTACAGATAGTTGGCCTATGATAGTTACAGATATTTGGCCTATGATAGTTACAGATAGTTGGCCTATGATAGTTACAGATAGTTGGCCTATGATAGTTACAGATAGTTGGCCTATGATAGTTACAGATTGTTGACCTATGATAGTTACAGATAGGTGGCCTATGATAGTTTGTGATAGTTGGCCTGTGATAGTTTGTGATTGTTGGCATACGATATTTACTAATAGTTGGCCTATGGCAGATACTGAAGATAGCATATGATAGTTACTAATAGTTGGCATATGATAGATAGTAACAGATAGCATATGATAGATACTAATAGTAGGCCTATGATAGATACTGACAGATAGCATATGATAGTTACTAATAGTTCGCCTATGATAGATACTGACAGATAGCATATGATAGTTATTAATAGGTAGCCTATGATAGTTACTGATAGTTGGCATATGATAGATACTGAGAGATAGCCTATGATAGTTACTGATAGTCAGCCCAAGATAGTTACAGATATCTTATATATACCCTATGATAGATACTGGTAGTTGGCCTATGACAGTTACTGATAGATACCCCATGATAGTTACTGATAGATACCACATGATAGTTACTTATAGCTGGCATATGATAGTTACTGATAGTTGGCCTATGATATTTCATGCTAGTTGGCCTATGATAGATACTGATAGATACCCACAGATAGTTACTGACATATAGCCTATGATAGTTATTGATATATACCCCAAGATAGTTACTGATAATTGGCATATGATAGTTACTGATAGATACCCCATTATAGTTACTGATAGATAGCTTATGATAGTTACTGATAGTTAGCCTATGATAGTTACTGATAGTTGGCCTAAGATAGTTACTGATAGATACCACTGATAGTTACTGATAGTTGGCCTAAGATAGTTATTGATAGCTGGCCTAAGCTAGTTACTGATATATACACTATAAAGTTACTGATAGTTCCCCTATGATAGTTACTGATAGTTAGCTTATGATTGTTACTGATAGTTGGCCTATGATTTACTGATAGTTGGTCTATGATAGTTACTGATAGATACCCCATGATAGTTACTGATAGTTGGCCTATGATAGTTACTGATAGTTAGCATATGATAGTTACCGATAGTTGGCCTATGATAGATTGTGATAGTTGGCCTGTGATAGTTTGTGATTGTTGGCATAGGATATTTACTAATAGTTGGCCTATGGCAGATACTGACAGATAGCATATGATAGTTACTAATAGTTGGCATATGATAGATAGTAACAGATAGCATATGATAGATACTAATAGTTGGCCTATGATAGATACTGACAGATAGCATATGATAGTTATTAATAGGTAGCCTGTGATAGTTAATGATAGTTGGCATATGATAGATACTGAGAGATAGCCTATGATAGTTACTGATAGTCACCCCAAGATAGTTACAGATATCTTATATATACCCCATGATAGATACTGGTAGTTGGCCTATGACAGTTACTGATAGATACCCCATGATAGTTACTGATAGATACCACATGATAGTTACTTATAGCTGGCATATGATAGTTACTGATAGTTGGCCTATGATAGTTCATTCTAGTTGGCCTATGATAGATACTGATAGATACCCCAAGATTGTTACTGACATATAGCCTATGATAGTTATTGATATATACCCCAAGATAGTTACTGATAGTTGGCATATGATAGTTACTGATAGATACCCTATTATAGTTACTGATAGATAGCTTATGATAGTTACTGATAGTTGGCCTATGATAGTTCATGCTAGTTGGACTATGATAGATACTGATAGATACCCACATATAGTTACTGACATATAGCCTATGATAGTTATTGATATATACCCCAAGATAGTAACTGATAGTTGGCTTATGATAGTTACTGATAGTTGGCCTAAGATAGTTATTGCTAGCTGGCCTAAGCTAGTTACTGATATATACACTATAAAGTTACTGATAGTTCCCCTATGATAGTTACTGATAGTTAGCTTATGATTGTTACTGATAGTTGGCCTATGATTTACTGATAGTTGGTCTATGATAGTTACTGATAGATACCCCATGATAGTTACTGATAGTTGGCCTATGATAGTTACTGATAGTTAGCATATGGTAGTTACCGATAATTGGCATATGATAGTTACTGATAGTTGGCCTATGATAGTTATTGATAGTTGGTCTATGCCAGTTACTGATAGTTGGTCTATGATAGTTATTAGTTTAGTTTAGTTTAGTCGATTGATCAATATCACGGCACACGGGTGTAACCCATAAGTGCTCCGTTCTCCTCCTAACTCAATGCTCCGTTCTCCTCCTAACTCAAACTTGAGCCTGGAGAAACTCAGCTCAGTGCACGAACTCCGTAGCACCGGCTTGGATCCTTAAATACTTTGGGTAGATTTTTAACTCGAAATTTTGCCCGGGCAGCGCCTTTAGGCTACTCTTTTTCGATTTATAATTGCCAAGGGACTTTTTACGTGCGCATCAATACACACGGGCGTCCGATCTCACTACCCAGATTCCATGAGAAAATTTATTACTAGAAGTCCACGTGCAAAAATCCCGGTACACATCGGGGCTTGAACCCGGGACCTCCAGCACTCAAGGCGGACACCATACCTCGAGACCACGCAGCCCCCTATGATAGTTATTGATAGTTGGCATATGATAGTTACTGATAGTTGGCCTATAATTGTCACTGATAGTTTGCCTGTGATAGTTATTGAAGTTAGCATATGAAATACTAGGCCTCTACGTCGACACATCCTAAACCACGACATAATGGCCCGTGTTGCTCAGTTCCTGGCCTAGTTGCCTTATTTCCCTAGACAACTCTCAAAGGGTTTGAACACATTTCCAGCAGTGCTTGTATGACTGAGAGTCAAGCTCACATTTCTTCATGTATTGAACCCCACCACAGTCTTGATAAGGGCCGCGCAATGTCCTGCACGCTTGCCTGCCCTGTTGTCATGTATTCGAATCCCAGTGTTTGTTACCAAAATTGATTCCGAAGTCGATCCATTCTAAAATGAGTACCAGGAAATTTCTCTGGAAGTAACAGTAGCCGGCTTGAGACTGAACACGTCACTCACCGAGTGTAAATGGGCTTGACAATGTGTGGCCAACACCATATTCCTAATACTCTTCATGACTGGGAAATGGATCCCGCACTTTACTAACTTGTAATGTCTTTGTGGGCAAGAGTACTGTCTAGTATGTTACTGCGGTTCCTGTTTTGTCCTGGTATGTATTATCTGTTTGTGATTTACTAATGTTAGTTCATTGGTTTCTCAACGGTCGACGCATCATACTATCAAAATCAAGCCAAATCGGCCTGCTTCCATATCTCGAGCAACTGATTTCGAACATTCGAGTCAGTATAACGGGAACTTATGAAACAAAGCGTAATATATATAGCGGGATTTCTCAAACGAAAACACCAGAGGAGCCGGACATAAAAGACAGCCGCCACCAACCCCCCAGCTGATGTCTTAGACACAAAAGCCGATACAACCAGTTTGGATCAGGACTAACTAGTAAGAGCACAAAGACAAGAATCAGGGTGAATAAACCCACAAAAACCACGGACCTCAACAATAACCACAGCTGAAAGAAGCAGGCTGAACGAGCCGAATTTGGAATTTGTGTTTTTTAAATCAAGTCAAGTCAAGTCAACACTCTTCTGCACTGTTTATCACTACCAACCCGTTTCAGTCACAAATTGCGCAACAGTAATGTTTCCAAGATGCCCACCAAAAGAAGTTCGGTTAAAGCAACGTAATGTCATAGAATTCCTCAATGCTGAAGGCGAGACCAAGATTCGCATCCACGAATTTTTGAGTATTGTTTATGGAGATTCAACAGTGGATGCTAGCATTATCCGACGTTGGTTACGGCGTTTGACAAAGCTGAATTATTGAACGTGGGTGCCCGTTCTTTCTTCACTTTCTTCACTTTCTTCTTCTGACGCAAAGCGGAATGGCCGTCCATCAACCGCGTTGACTCCACTTAACATTTATCGAGTTGATGACATCATTCGTGGTGACCGTCGGGTAACACTGGATGAACTGTGTTGTTCCATATTGTCCATTAGTAAAGGTATTGCCCAGACCATCATTAAAGACCTGGTTATTCAAAGGTTTGTGCACTGTGGGTACCCAGAACATTGACAGAGAGACATAAAAAAAGCAAGGAAAACCATAGCCATTAGCCCCCTGCGCCGTTACAAAACTGAAGGAGAAGGGTTTTATCGAATATTGTGACTGGTGATGAGGCGTAGGTTTATTTCTTTAAACCAGAATCCAAGGTGCAATCAATGGAATGGAATAATGAACATTGCCGACAAGAAAGAAGTTCAAAATGTCATCATCTGTAGGGAAAATTATGGCCTAGGTGTTTTGGGATATGAAATGTGTGATTCTTCTCGACTTCTTGGAACAGTGAATGCTGACCGTCACATTAAAACTTTGAAGAAGCTTAGAGGGCGTCTTTGACGACTTTACCCATTAAAAGATCCGAGATCTGCACTACTGTTTTACGATAATGTCACGAAAAACACCGCTAAACGCACCAATGATACGCTTTCAGAATTTGACTGGACATTATTACCACATCCCGTTTACAGTCCCGATTTAGCACCTTCAGACTTCCATTTGTAGGGGCCACTGAAAGAAGATATTCGCAGACATCACTTTGAGGACACCAAGACCCTTAAACGCGCCGTACCCCAGTAGTTTAGGAAAAAGGACACGAGTTTTTACCGTGCGGGGTTACAGCCCTTGTGAGAAGATGAACAAAAAACTATACCTAAAGTTTTGAAGTACAAACTTAGGGCTTCATTTCTATGTGAATTTTATCTTTTTTTTTCTTTGTCTTTCTCCCACTGACTGAAATTTAAAACATATTATATATGCCAATTTATTTAATTATACATCCTTTTCTTATCTAGTCATAAACGTTTACATATTGAGAAACCAACCATTACTTAGCCATACGTACCAATTCTAATGCAAATACTCAGACGTCCACACAGGAGATGAACAACGTCTTCATAATTTGACTGATGCAGGCATCTTGAGGAAGTTATGATTCCATCAGTTCAAACTCTCACAACGTGATGCTGGCGGCAGATTGCACCTTCGGTGCCCGTTGCCACTGTTTTAGGACCTTTTAAGCAATTTGCATAACGGGGTGAGAACTCCCTGATCATTGAAAAAACGTCTTCGTGTTTCAACACTCTAACGCTCCTACGCAACTACGGAAACCCATTGTGGTCAGCTCCCGTATTACATGTCGAAGGTAAATCATGTTAGCTGCATATCCTTTACAGAAGGTTGCAGTCAATACCAGCATCTTTTGCTGTTGTGATCTCTTGGCAAGTATAAATTCAGCAGTTTGCGATTGCTTTCTGAACGACCGGCACCCATACCATTCGGTAAAAAAATAACAACGCAACGCAGACTGCTGCCAAATCCAGCGCAGCTGTTTCTAAAGCGTTAAGCGGGATCACGAACTAGTCCGTAAGCTTTTCGCCACGGAGCCGGCTAATTCATTATCATTGTGTTTCTTATTGTATTTATTAATACAAATACATATTAATATAAATTTACCACATAAACTGTATATCCCATCTGGGCATATAACAGTATGGATAAACAAGAGAGTTAATCAGTCTTCAGGAATCCCTGTGCAGTTGAAAGGCTATAAAACGCCGTTCTCGCATTATCAAATTCGTTAACGAACCTGGTCATGATAGTATTTTATTTTTCATATCCCTTACAGGACGTTGCAGTCAACATCAGCATTTTTCAGCTGCTGTTGATGTACTAGGCAAGATCACGCTCAGTAGTTTGCCATTGATTTCTGAGCGGCCGGCTCACATACCCCTAAGTTACCAACGCGGCGAGAACCGCTACCGATTCTCGCGCATGTTACGTTACTCACGAGAATATACGGGATTACGGAGAAAGCCGTTAAACTCTAGGCCAGGGAGAACGGCCATGATAGATTACTGTATGCTATTCTGTGCTTTCCATAGAGCGCCGGCATTAGACGGGGGCCTATTCGGTGAAGCTTTCGCTATTTTCAACTGTAGAGATGTACAGACCAGATGGAAACAGAGGAAGAGGCCGACCACGTAAACGTTGGACGGAGGGAATAACAGAATCCATGGGAAGCCCATAACCGGGCACTCTCACGAAGTTTATACTTCACCTCGACACCGCAAGGTACAAGAGGAACATGATGAGATGAGATGAGATGAGATTTTAAAGTGTCAGTGTGTTCAAAGGCTCTCGTATGTTTTGTGATTATTTTAAGACATCTTCACCACCCCATTCCATTGTGAGCTCTGTATTATTGTGTTTATTGTGTTTATTGTGTTTCGTAATATTTCCTAAACTATTTCCAGAAAAATACACAGCGGCAGACCGGTATCCCATACCTTTCAAATACTAGTGATTTACGTGTACAGGAAAAAGGGGATGTTATCAAGTTTTACTTATCACATTCATTACTTATTTTTTTTGTGTGGCTTGTTACGACATCAGAACTCTCTGCTTGTTTCTCTCGGCCTGGGGCTGTGAGAAAACAGACTAATGTTGCCTGTCTGCCGCCATTATCACGATTCTGTCAAATGCCATCTACTCATCAACGTTTCGGAAATATGCACATCATATTGGGGTGAAATCGAATCATATGGTACCTATTTATCACCAACTGACTAAAAGAGCACTATCCAACCGAAGTGTATGAACGGCTATTAACTCTTTCTATCTCAAGCAATATGTTATTAGTAAATTAGAAAAAAATGTTATATTTGGTCAGAGCATACTATAAAATTCTGGCTACTCCACTAGCCACTTTGACTGTGCATTTAGCCTATTTGCAAGTAATGCACTGGTGATTTTGCACTGTGGTTGTTTTCCACCTTGGGTATGTGGTGCAAAAATCAAAGACTGCAAAGTTGTGTCGGTTAAATGTCACATTTTTCGTCACTATTTTAATTGTTGTAACTATACAGGCGCTATAAATATATTCTGTTACTATTGTCATTAGTGCTTCTTCTCCTCCTCCTCCTTCTTCTTCCTCTCTCTCTCTCCTCTTCTCTTCCTCCTCTTCTTCTTCTTCTTCTTCTTCTTCTTCTTCTTCTTCTTCTTCTTCTTCTTCTTCTTCTTCTTCTTCTTCTTCTTCTTCTTCTTCTTCTTCTTTCTTCTTTCTTCTTCTTCTTCTTCTTCTTCTTCTTCTTCTTCTTCTTCTTCTTCTTCTTCTTCTTCTTCTTCTTCTTCTTCTTCTTCTTCTTCTTCTTCTTCTTTTCTTCTTCTTCCTTCTTCTTCATGTGTGGGTTGGTGGGGGAATGTTTGTGGGTGGCGAGTGTGTTTTGGTTGGGGGATCAGGTGAGGGCAGTGTGTGCGGGTGGGGGATGTGCGGGAGGGGGATGGGTCGGTTGGTGGGGTATGTATGTGTCCCTTGGTGTGCGTGTGTGTGGGTAGGTGGGGGTGTGTATGTGTCCCTTGATGCGCGTGTGTGTGGGTAGGTGGGGGTGTTGTGTGGGTGGGGTGATGTATGGATAGGTGGGAGATGGGCCTCACAACATGGTAATTAGCCTTGTTTATGTTTACAACATTCATTTCACAATGTTTATTTTTCTTCCTATGTAAATGTATAATGCTCTTGATGAACGAAAGAGGAGTGATTGGAAGGGCCGAATGTAAGACGGACCTGCGCGCCCAATTTGTGACCCTAATAAAGTTGATTTGATTTGATTTGATTTGATCTTCTTCTGCTGGTGCTACCGTTTCTTATTCTTCTTTCTCATGTTCTACTTTCCCTCATCTGCTGCTTCCTTGGGATTCACCTCCTCCTCCCCCATTTTCTCTTCTTATTTTTCATCAGCTCTTCTTGGCTTCAAATACATATTTGAATGATAAGCCCTTTACATCGCATACTAAGGCCTCGAATGCGTTGAAGTAAATGATAGTTTCTTTCGTGTCCTGTCAAATCTGTTCGCCTCTACCTCGAAAAGTAGATGAAGCAGCTACTCAGGCTCCACATTGTCAACTTATTCCTCAGTGAAAAGATCTTTTCTTCATCTTCTAGCTAGGCTGTACATATTATACGAGGGCGAGTCAATACACACAGTCACACAGTTCTGTGGGATGGCATTTAAATGTAGTTGGCGTTTTCTACGGGTGACAGCAACATCGAACTTTATATTCCCGTTGGTCAGATGGCGCTGAGTGTCCCATGCGCATGCGCAGCGCATAAACGAAATGGCGAATGTACTTTCAGAGTGTACAACCAAAGAGCAAAGTGCTGTTGTGCGTATTTTGATTTATTTTTTTTTTTTGTTGGCAAAAAGACTGCCTGCAAAGGACATTCATAAGGAAATGCTTCCTGTTTACGATGACTATCAAAGCGTGCTTCAATGCAATGGAAACATCCTTCTTCGCCTTATGTCCAAAAATTCAAGGTTACGCCATCAGCAGGGAAGGCTATGCTGACAGTGTTCTGGGATTGTTAAGGAGTGCTTTTAACCAATTTCAAGAAGAAAGGTGACAATGTGAATTCTGAGTCGTACTGTGACGTTCTACGATGCTTCATGATGTAATTCGAAGAAAACGTCCAAGACTGCTGACTAGAGGAGTGTTTGCTTCTTCATGACAATGTCAGACCACATACGGCTAGATTAACGCAGGAGAAAATTAACCAAATAAGGTGGGAAGTTCTGCAACATCCATCTTACAGCCCCGACTTAGCCTCTAGCGATTTCCACCTTTTTGGTCCACTGAAAACCCACCTTAGCTGAGACATTTCGCGAATGACGCCGAAGTTGAATGTGAAGTGAAAATGTGGTTTAGAAAACAGAGCACGCAGGTTTATGCAGCCGGTTTGGGAGGACTGATAAAACGATGAGATAAGTGCATCAATGTTGGTGGAAATTATGTTGAGTAATAAAGGGACAATGTATGTATAAAAATAAACTAGTTTCAAGTTGTTATCATCGTATTTAGTTATTTTTCTACAGCCATGTGTGACTTGCTTATTGACTTCCCCTCGTATTATTATTGTTTATGAAGGCGTATGTTTGCAAACTTGAATTCTGCGACTGAAGATTTCTGAGAGTCTAGTTCTACGTCGAACATTTTTATTCACCTTCTACGATGCACTTACCGGTTGAATACACCAAATAAGACCTTAGTCTAATAATGACAGGTATAGTTATCATTACTGAAGCATCAACACTACACATCGTTGTTTATTTTCATGGGATTCTACACTGACACCTTGCTGTCTTGATAGACAATATTTTTTAAAACGGAGTTATGCCTCTCCATAGCACAAAACATGTGATTAAGTGGCACCTTGCAGCCTTTACAGACTAAATTATATGGATTGAAACTAACATTCAATCGCGCAATGCCTGGGCTTGGATTCAGAGAACATGTGTTTCCCATGCAGCATGATCCCTCTCTCGGCCTTGCCTTGTTTTCTCCAGAGGAAAGGATGACCAGTACGCCTGGAACAAGGTAGGCTGCAGATGCTGCAGGTTCAGCATCACACCTCCAAGTGCAGAAGGTGAGTAGCGGTCAGGTCCTCATATCCGAGGGATTTGATTCAGAGGCATTCAGCCATATCCCCCAGCTGAGTGCCTCACACCAAGTGTCTGGACTTATATGAGCATGTACTTCTATCAAACTCCCGACCTGACCTAGTGTCTGGACCTATATAAGCGTATACTTCTGTCAAATTCTCTGTCTGACCAAATGTTTGGACCTATATAGTCACTTACTGCTGTCAAACTCCCAGCCTCACCAAGTGTCTGGAGCTATATAAGCATGTGCTACTGTCAAAGCAACGGCAAATTACCTTCTTTAAAAGTACATAGTTCATTATGATTCGCTTAAAGACAAATCATCGCAAGACAAGGACAGAGACTTTAAAATTAGCAACATTGAATGTTAGGACGTTAAACGACGACGAAAATTTAGATAACATCAAAAAAGAAATGGAAGGAGAGAAAATTAATATTTTAGGGATGTGCGAAACGAGATGGACAGAAGTAGGCATCAAGATAGATGGAGATTGTAAGATTATTTATTCTGGAGGAGAAAATCGACAAAGGGGTGGTGGGGAGGGGGGGGGTGGGGGGGGGGGGGGGGTAGCAATTATTTTGGATCGGAAAACATCACAATCTGTTCAAGGATATTGGGCCGTGTCGGACAGAGTTCTACTAGTTAAATTAAGCGGCAGACCTTTTAGCATAAATGTTATTCAAGTATATGCCTCGACGGGAGAATCCAGTGAAGATAATGTAGAAGAATTTTATAATGACATAGAGTCTGCTTTAAAGAAATGTTAATATTCAGAAATAAACATCATAATAGGGGACTTCAATACAAAAGTAGGAAATCAAGGTGTTAGATACACAGTAGGAAACTATGGTTTAGGAGAGAGAAATGAAAGAGGATACAGACTTGTAGAGTGGGCAAAAGAGCAGGAAATGATTGTAGGAAACACCTGGTTTAAGCAACACCCTAGAAGATTATAGTCATGGAAGAGTCCTGATAGCAGGATTAGAAACCAGATTGATTACATTTTGATTAGCAGAAGATTTAGAATGCGCCAATAATAGCATAAACAGTTCCCAGTGCTGATTTTTATAGTGACCACAGATTATTTACAGGAACATTGAGGATAAAGTTGAAGAAAGTCAAGTATAAAACAGGAAACACTAAATATGATTTGTGAACATTGAGTAACGACAAGGAAATACAAATCAAATTCAACATAGAAGTACATAACAGATTTGATATATTGTCTGATCTAGAGATTCTATTTCAGGATGTGAATGATCAATGGGAAATGTTGAAGAATTCAATCAGTTTAGCTGCAGAAACAACTATTTCAAAATTAAAGAAGGTGGGTCGTAAAAAATGGATGACTGAAGAAATTTTACAACTAATGGAAACAAGAAGACTAAACAAAAATAATTCTGCCAAATATGAAGAAATTAACAGACATGTTAGAATATTATGTAAAGAAGCACACACAAATAAAAACATGGCTTGAGAAAAATTGCGTAGAAATTGAAAAACAACACAACAGTCAAAATACCTAATTAGTGCACAAAAGAATTCAGTAACTTACTAATAAAGGAACAAGTACATCAGCAGGCTGTCTAAAAACTAATGATGGCAAAATCATAATAGAAAAATATCAGATTCTACATGTATGTTCAGACTATGTGAAAAGCCTTTATGATGATAACAGAGACGAACAGAATTATATCGATTTAATAATGAAGGACGGCCAATTGTGAAGATGGAGGCTCAAAATGTTCTTAAACATATGAAAGCTGGCAAGGCCACCTGTTCAGATAACATCACAACAGAAATGATTAAAGCTTTAGAAGAATATCCATCCATCCATCCATCATGTGCCATGCCGGTAAGCGTGGGCGGTCATGTTTTGCCATCTCACTCGATCACCAGAGTCGTGGATCAGCTCCGTGTTCCTGTCTCGACCATGCCATGTCGCTAAGCCATCCATGTATTTGCTTCTAGGTCCTCCTCTTGGTCTGTTCCCTTCGATCTTGCCAGTTGTCACTAAGTTCTCCAATCCATTTCTTCTCATAACATGCCCAAAAACTTTTGACTGTCTGCGTCGAATGTCTCTAATCAGTTTACGATCTTCGTTTGTTTCTTGAAGGACCTGTTCATTGGTCTTTCTGGCTGTCCATGGTATTCTTTGCATTCTCCTCAGAAACCACATATCCACAGCCATCAGATGTTTTTCAGCTTGACTGCCCATTGTCCAAGCTTCACATCTATATAAAAGTACAGGTTCTATGTAGCACCTCAACACTCTTTTTCTCGTTTCAACTGGCATCTTTTTATTGGTCAGTATGTTTTTCATCTTGCTAAAGGCTACCTTAGACATGGCCATTCTTGTTCTAATCTCTTCAAGGCATCTCCCATCAGATGTTATTACTGTTCCGAGATAATTGTACCTATTCACTTGTTTAAGAATATTCTCATTTACTTGTATATTACACTGTGGTGTTTCGTTCTTCCTAGTGACGACCATAACAGACGTGGTTGCGGCCTTGTGGGAGTACGTGCACACCTCGGAGGAGCAAATGGGTTACCATGGTCTGGCAAGAATGAGACAACGAGGAGTGACGAAGGGATCTAGCCAACGCTCAACGCTCAGAGGAAAGGCGAGACGGACTTATAATCAGATTGCTACTGGTACTATTAGTGTTGGAACTCTTCGCTGGCTGCTGAAGCTGGGGACGGAGCACTTATGGGAATGTCTCGAATGCTGTGATGTCGATTCCTAAATCAATCAATCAATCAATAATTCTTTGTGTGCTTCTCATTTTAATTTGTTAGGCAGGACCACTTAAATATTGTTAACAACAAAAGCTTTCCTGATACCAAAAGAGTAACAATTATATTTAGTTTGTTTAAAAAAAAGGAAAAGAAATAAAATCAGGAAAAAGCCAAACAAATTCTCTGTTATTACAATGAAAAAAGCTAAATTTATTCAATTTGGCATCTAAAAAGCCAATCTGGCAACCATGTTGTGGGAAAGTAATAGCCATTAAATGGATAAGAAAGGCTGAAGCAGGGTCAAGATTAGTGAATAATAAAGCTCAAATACTCATAAAGTTCAAAATCAATTACCCAGCTTTGCAGGGAAATAAGAAGTAGACTTAATACAACAGAATACTAGATGATTCAAGAAATAAAGGCTTGAATGTTTATAATGCTTGCTTGCTTGTGTTCGCTGGCTGTGAACTCCAGCGTGAAGTCCTGTATGTCGGATGAAGACATCCTGTTGTCCAACATCAGTGTGATGTCATACAGGACCTGAGGTTTGCGTGAGTATCCGTTGTCCCATGTCTGGCTTATTGGTGTGCAGACTGGTGGTTCCTCACCATGCAGGCAGATACTCTCCGGCTTCGGTGGATTCATCGATCCTACTGATGTTACCCAGGACGCACGACGTGGACGTGTCAGCAGGTCTTGGCCAGTATAGATCCCGGCCCTGGTGCTTTGGAAACATCTCTGCGTCCCAATGTTTATAATGATTGTTACATGCTTGTAAGCACAAAATGACAGACATAAAACAATGACAATTTTTGCTGAAAGATGGACTGACAATATACTCATTCAAACTGATGATATAATTATCGTATTGTAAAGTATAGGTATCAGGAAAGCTTTTGTTGTTAACAATATTTAGGTGGTTTTGCCTATTAAATTAACATGAGAAGCACACAAATAGCTGGGAATGTTTTCACGTGGACTTCTAGTAACAAAATTTCCCCTGGTCTCTGGGTAGTGAGATCGGACACCCGTGTGTATTGTTGCGCACGTAAAATATCCCTTTGCAGTTGGAAATAGAAAAAGAGAAGCCTAACGGCGCTGCGCGGGCAAAATTTTGAGTTAAAAATGTACCGAAATTGTTTCAGGATCCTCGCAGGTTCGTGCGCTGAACTGAGATTCTCCGGACTCAGGCTTGAGTTAGGAGTAGAACGGAGCACTTATGGATTACACCCCTGTGCAGTGATGTTGATCCGTCGACTAAACTAAACTGTTGTTGGTTGTAATCTTTGGATAGCATATAGTTTTGTCGTAGACATTATCTTTGTTTTCTGAAATAGATGTAAACCTCCACTGCCTCTGATCTAAGAGCTACATGGCTATCATTCTCCCGTGTCGTCTCATAATTACAAGAGAGTGCAAACATGCTCACTGAACTTCCTCTTTCTTTTTTTACCTGTTCCTGTTATGTCGTACAGGTAAAGAAAGACATTCTATTTGTGTGGGAGTTGCGTACAATGTTGCTTCTGCCATTCTGATAATCCTTTGCTTGCTGGGAGAGTTCTTTACATTTTAGTTGTCCTAAACATCCTGGAGTCGTAAAGCATATTTCTTTGAACTCTCGGCTACCAGTGACATATATTAGCACTGTTTAAACCGATATGAAACAAGTTTTAATTTTAAACATTCGATCTCATTAGAAGAAGCAGAATGAGAAATTCTAAAATTTAAAATATCAATTTACGAAATAGTAATGAAGTCGAATGAGGTCGTTCAGAAAGCAATGACAAACTACTGAACGTAAACTTGCCAAGAGATCACAAACAGCAAACATAACTGCTGGGGTTGACTTCCGCGTCCTGTAAAGGATATGCAACTATTTACACTGGTAGTCCAAGGTATTCATGAGTACTATCTAACAATAATGTGAGAGAATCCGAGAAAAAAAAGGAATATTATTTTTTTATATATATATAATAAAATGACAAGAGAATCGTGAAGTTAAAATTTCATAATTGACAGTTGAGGTGATACAGAATTTAAGTTGTGCTCAGAGGCTTCTAGTGTGATCTCTGAGAAAATACAGGCGCTCGTAAAAAGCTTTTAATTGAATTGTGAAGAAAACTTAATTAATCAAGCACAATGTTAAATGAGATGTGATTCAAACTAAATTAATCAAGCTCGCCTTTTAATGAACTGTGGTTCAAACTAAATTAACGAAGCAGGCCTTTAGCCGTGATTAAAAGTAAATTAATCAAGCACAATTTAACTGAGCTGTTATTCAATCTAAATTAATCAAGCACGCATTTAAATGATATAGCAAACTACTGAACATAAACTTGCCAAGAGATAACAACAGAAAAAGTGCTGGTGGTGATTGCGACGTCCTGGAAAGGATATGCAACTAACTTTTAACTTTTTAAAAATGATCTGTGATTCTTCTTCTTCTTCTTCTTCAGCATTCCGAGCCATTGAGGTTCTTTGCCGCAAATACAATCTGTCTCCATTCGTCTCTCTGGTGGACCTTCTCTTGCCAGAGAATCTGTGATTCAAACTACATTAATTAAGCACTCCTTTAATTGTTGTGCGATTCAAGCTAAATTAATCCAGCAGGCCTTTAAATGAGCTGTGATTCAAACTAAATTAATCAAACACAGATTTAAATGAGCTGTGATTCAAATTAAATTAATCAAGCACCTCAGTCTATGAACTGTAATATACACAAAATTAATCAAGCACGTCTGTACATGAATTTTCCTTTTTTCAAATGTCTGACTGGGCTTTGTCAGGATACATACATCTGTTGTTGTTTTGTTTTTTTAAAGTCAAGAAACGAATAATGCACATACAAGGTTGGAAAGCAGCACTGAAACATGAGTAGTATGTCATTTTGTATTTGATTATTATTTTAGGTGCAGCACCTATATTTTTTACTATATAAAAAGTCTATCACCTCAAGTGAAACGTCATATTTTACGACCTCATATTCATGGGATGCAACCCATGAATAAATAATCGAACGTATTTTTGCACTGTTACTTCCCTTTTTGTGTGATAAATGTTATATGTGTAAAAATTATATAATTGCTAGTATTATTGAATGTAGCGGGCCGGAGCTTAAAAAACTATCATCATACTAGTGATGCTGTTAAGGTACAGTGCTCTTCCTCCTCGGTTTCTTTCTCTTTTTTTTCTCGACTTCTTTCTTTATCTGTATTGGGCATAAAAACTATCGTCATTCCATTGGGGCTGTGTAAGGCTTAGGGTTACAGTGTACTTCCTCGAGGTGGTCTAGGGGGCGGCGGGCGTGGGTGTGGGAGCTCAGGGGTGGAGCGTGGGGTGTCGGCGTGTGGGGTAGGGCTATCTGGTTCGAACCTCGGCTCGTGACAGGTGTCATATGAAAATCGTAATAGGTAAACATGTATATATGGCCGGTATATTATCTATAGAGGGTCGCAGTAGTGTAAACACTATCATCATACGGGTTACAAATTAAAACCTTAAAAAGTGAAGATGGTCGATGTTATTGATTGTAGGTGATATAGCTTAGTGAAATTCGTTGGTAAGGGGTGGGTAGCGGCTATTAGTGGTCAGTAGAGTGTCGTAGTGACCTATACACTGTCATCATACGGCTTCAAGTGAAAACCTTAAAAAGTAAAAATCGCCGATAATATTGATTTTAGTGGGTATATCTTAGTGAAGTCGTTGGTTAGGGGTGGGTAGCGGTTATTAGTGATCTGTAGAGTGTCGTAGTAGCTTATTCACTATCATCATACGGGTTACAAATGAAAACCTTAAAAAGTAAAGATGACCGATATTATTGATTTTAGTGGGTATATCTTAGTGAAACTCGATGGTAAGGGGTGGGTAGCAGTTACTAAGGATCTGTAGAGGGTCACAGTGGTGTAAACAGTATCATCATTTGGGTTACAAATGAAAATCTTAAAAAATAAAGATTGCCGATATTATTGTCTCGGGTATATCTTAGTGAAATTCGGTGGTAACGGCTGGGTAGTGGCTACTAGTGGTCTGTAGAGTGCCGTAGTGACCTATACACTATCGTCATAGGGCTACAAATGAAAACCTTAAAAAGTAAAGATGGCCTATATTATTGATTATCTCGGGTATGGCTTAGTGAAAGTCGTTGGTAAGGGGTGGGTAGCGGTTATTAGTGTCTGTAGTGTGTCATAGTGACCTATACACTATCATCATACAGGTGACAAATGAAAACCTTAAAAAGTAAAAATGGCCGATATTATTGATTGTAGCGGGTTTAGATTAAAGATGGCCGATATTAATGATTTTAGCGGGTATAGCTTAGTGAAATTCGTTGGTGAGGGGTGGGTAGTGGTTATTAGTGATCTGTAGAGTGTCGTAGTTGCCTATACACTATCATCACACAGACTTCAAATGAACACATTAAAAAGGTAAATATGGCCGGTATTATCGGATGTAGCGAGTATGGCTTAGTGAAATTCATTGATAAGGGTTTGTGAGTGGAGGAAATGCTAGATAGGTGCTTCTGATCATTGTTAAGGGTGGTCGAGTGGGGCGGTGGTAGATAAATACGTCTGTTCCTTGATAATAACCCGATTGTAAGGCTCATATTAAGTCTAAAGATTGAACTCATAGGTGGCTGATCTAAGGGTGACCGCCTGGGTGACTCATCACGGGGCTATGTCGGTGGGGGTGAGCATAGTGAACGTGTTCAGACATGTCTTTAGGGGTAATCGGAGGACGACTCAGAGCGTACTGACCGCATAACGATACACATGGGTAATGGTCACATCGGAACAAGTATGGGTCTGCTTCCGGTTGCATTGTAATGACTACAACCAGACCACGTGCTCACTGGCTAAAGCCGGTCAACGATGGCGTCGCATCCGATCACACGTGGTAATGACAAAACCAGACCACGTGGCTAAACCCGCTCAAAGATGGCACTGTATCCGGTACACATGGGTAATGGTCACATCCGATGAAATATGGCGCTGCTTCCGGTCGCATGTGTAATGACTACAACCAGACTACGTGCTCACTGGCTACAAGTGGTCAACGATGGCGTCGCATCCGATCACACGTGGTAATGGAGAAACCAGACCACGTGGCTAAAACCGATCAAAGATGGCGCTGTATCCGGTCACATGTCTTATGGGATACAACCGAAACACGAGACTAATGACTCAACCGGTCAAAGATGGAGTCGCACATGGCCACATGACCAGGCAGTGCATAATATTCTGCTGAGTCATTCTACGTTAGCAGATATCGTGTATATAGCGTCCACCATTCACCGTCTAGAAGTACCGGTCTCAGTGAACAGCAACCAGCTTTCTTTCTTCTCTGTGTCTGTGCTGACGAAAAGCTTTCTAGTCGCAAGACTCAGTGGTCACATGTACACAAACTCTGCGGGCGAAGCGGTCATGTATTCATGTGGCGACGTGACTGAATGGTGGCGACAGAGGTGGAAAACTGATTAGCAAGGAGGTCACCGTGGCTGAATGATCCTACCATACATGGTAATGACAAAACCATACCACGTGCTTAAAGTCCCAGGCATGTCTTTAGCTCTAAAATAAGGTACTATTACAGAATACCACTCATACATTAGATTACAAAGCTTTGACAACAAAACTAGGCGATTCCACAATCCGACACTAATTCTAGAACCATTTACCGCCACAACATCTATGACCTGAACGCTCGGTTGACCCATCACATGGATGTCAGCGTGAGTGAACGTACGTGAACGTGTTCAGACATGTCTTTGGGGAAAACCCGAGGATGATTCAGAGCGTACCGACAGCGGTAAACCTGCTTGAACATGATTAGACATGTTTTCTATTTTGCATCAACCGCACAGTCTGTATAAAAAAGGACCGCAAAGGCGGGTTAAATACACTACGTTTGCAACAAAACCTATCGAAAACAGCTCACTGTAGAGACCACAGTGGTAAGTACGCTGTGTGTAGTATATATTCTCGTTACACGCCGTCAAATCGGTATAGTTTTGTCGCTGATGTATATCGCAGGAAATAAGGTACATGATGCTACATTCGGGTTTACACCTCGAGATATATCAAATGCGTATGATATCAAAATACTGTCTGATGTATATATCCCTCCACACTAGGTCAAAATTGGTCTGCGTAAAGGCCATATGGATGGTGTCACATTGTGTAAAATTCAGTATGTGTAAATTTATCATATACATATGATGTCACATGTTATTTCACCACTAATTATTATTCACCAATACTCAGTAACTGTCCATCAGTGCGTGTATTCGCCTGCTTTGCTCACTAATATAGTACATAAAATCCTCTATGTCAATAACATACTATATAAAATAACACAAAACCTTGACTGGAGAAGTCATCACTGATAAGAAACAGCAGATGGACAGATGGGTAGAGCACTATTTGGAGCTTTACTCAAGTGAGACCAAACTAGCGGATGATGCCCTCAACGCCATAGAGGCTCTACCAACTCTTGACCACCTGGACACACTTCCCACCATAACAGAAGTTAAGTGTGCTATAAATGAACTTGCATCTGGCAAGGCTCCAGGTAAGGATGGGATTCCAATAGAGGTTATCAGGAGTGGGCAAGACACACTCACTATACAGATCCACCAGCTAATAGAGCTATGCTGGCGGGAAGGACAAGTCCCACAGGATTTCAAAGATTCAAGCATCATAACACTGTACAAGAACAAGGGCGATCGGAGCGACTGCAACAACTATAGGGGTATCTCACTTCTGTGTATTGTTGGAAAAGTATTTGCCAGAATTGTTCTGCGCAGACTTCAAGTCCTAGGAGATCAAGTCTACCCCGAATCACAGTGTGGCTTTCGAAAGAACCGGTCTACCACTGATATGATATTCTCATTGCGACAAATGCAAGAAAAATGCCGTGAACAGAATCAACCACTGTTTATTGCCTTCATCGACCTCACAAAGGCATTTGATTTGGTCAGTCGTGAGGGTCTGTTCAAGGCACTAAAGAAGATTGGCTGCCCACCAACTCTTCTGTCCATTGTGGAATCGTTCCACACAGGCATGAAGGGTATAATCAAGTTTGATGGTGCAACTTCTGAAGAATTTGAAATCAAGAGTGGAGTTAAGCAAGGTTGTGTACTAGCTCCCACCCTCTTTGGAATATACTTTTCACTTCTACTGAAATATGCATTTCGTGATCAGGATGGTGGTATATACATTCACTCACGCTCAGATGGCGGCCTCTACAATGCTCAGAGATTGAAGGCTAAGACCAAAATTAGGAGGGTACTGATCAGAGAGTTGCTTTTTGCAGATGATGCTGCAGTTACGACCCACTCTGAGGAAGAATTGCAATGTCTACTATCTGCATTCTCCAATGCTTGTTCTGAATTTGGTTTAACAATTAGCAAAAAGAAGACACAGATTATGTCACAAGGTGCACATGGGGTACCATCAATCTTTATTGACGACGCCGAACTAGAGATAGTAGACCATTTTACATATCTAGGATCAGTGGTAAATAGCAAATTATCCCTAGATCAGGAAATCAACATCCGGATTGGTAAGGCAGCAACAACAATGAACAGGTTAAGAAAAAGAGTCTGGGAGAACAGGAAGCTTACTGCCGAAACAAAAGTCCTTGTCTATCAAGCCTGTGTCCTTAGTACTCTTCTCTATGGCAGTGAAACCTGGACAACTTACTCACACCAAGAGAACAATTTAAACAGCTTTCATATGCGGTGTCTGCGAAGAATTCTTGGTATTAAGTGGCAAGACAAAATCACAAATACTGAAGTATTGGAAAGATCAGGTTGTGTGACAGTTTATTCCATGCTCAGTCTTCGTAGACTTAGATGGATAGGACATCTTAGGAGGATGGATGATGGTAGAATACCAAAGGATATCTTTTTTGGTGAATTACAGATGGGTAAGAGATCTCAGGGTCGGCCTCTACTACGATACAAAGATGTGTGTAAGCGGGACATGATTGATACAGGCATTGATAATGCACATTGGGAGCAAGTCGCCGCTGAACGTGTTGCATGGAGGGCAAATATCAGAAATGGAATAAAGTCAAAGGAGAAAATTATTGCAGAAAAGACACACCAAGCGTTTGAGACGTAAGATGGTGCATGATGGTGGAAATGACCACGTGTTCACATGCACCCACTGTGAACGGACATTTACAGCGCAAATTGGCCTTATCAGTCACACTCGCTACCGCCATAGTTAAAAGTTATTATGCCTTTTTAAAGCACAAACTATCGTCTGTCAAGACGGCAAGGTGCCAATGGAATGGAAAATAACACAAAGTAAATAAGCTTTACAGAATTACGAAACATACAGGACGTTGCTAGCCTTCAACACCAATCATTGAAGACCCTCAGGTAACGTAAGACAGCCGGTATGAGAAGAACAAAAATGAGAGCAATGTAGAGAACAATCATTATTTTACTACATATGACGTCTTGGTGCACCCTCATAATTCGCAAATGTCAAATGGGTACTATTTTCTATTGATACTATCACAATTAAAAAGTAAGTACTTTTGATTTGAAAAAAAGTTCGTTATTATTTTCTGTAGATAATTTAAAAACACTAGCATCAAAATAATATTGGTTGTGGCCTATTTTGAAATACAAAATAGAATATCGACGGTGGACTGTAATGGATTGTATTTTCTTCACAGTGGTATAACGTTCGGCGGTCAGTACTTACACCAGAATGTCCTGTGAAAGCGTGGAACTACATACATCTATACAAATCATAGTGTTGGAGCACTCTACCGGATCAATACTACACCAGTTCAACTACACAAAAGAGTACTGTGCTAATTATCAACACTCAATTAGCTGGTGCCGGAAACTACAAGCGGGGTGGAATACGTGTCTTATCGCTATCACCCTTTGCAGCGTAATGGCCACTAAACAGAAAAATCTCATGTGTCATATATGTGGGCAATTCTTTACAGAAAACCACAAGCTTACACGTCACATTAACACAGTTCACAACACCGAAACTCATACATGCCACCTCTGTGGTAACCTATACAACAGAAAAGACAACCTACAACGACACATAAAATTAAAGCATCAGATACCCACTTCAGCAACAACTATGGGTACTGCAACCTCAACACATATGAGCACTACACCCTCAGCTTCATCATACAAAACGAAAACGCCTTCAGATACACAAAAGCTGCGCAATCAAGTAGACGCACACTATACACTATACAGCCAGATTTCAACCCAGAAACAGTCAGATGTGTGATGACCCAGGCAACCAGATGTGTGATGAGACCAATAGCCAGCTGTTTTATGTGCCCGCCACTCAGATGATTGATGCCACAGTTGTCTACAATACTCAGATGTCAGCCCACCAATCAGGAGCCCAGTCTTATGACTACATACCAAGTGACCTATACATACCAGGCTACCAGCCGTAAAAACCAACCTACTCAGACAGTGGTGTGAAGAAACCCAGAAACAACATACAATTTATATAGCTCTATATGTGAAAATAAAATATTGTGATGAAAAAATGTATACCAGCTCATATCACATCATCCATTTCATATAATGACATTATACATTTTAAAATTATTATTCTTGTAAAATGTACTGAAATACTAAATAAACAGGTATATAGATTATAATTACGTCTTGGTTGTTGAATATTTAGTGTTTACGGTGTATATAGTTGTCATGCGGTGAGAGAATGAAGGGCAAAAAATCTCGATCAAGTAATAAAATTTGTTAGCCAAAAGTGAAAATTGTGGCCCAATTTCAACCAAACTTATAAAAAGTAGGAAACTTTGTTAACCAAATGTGAAAAGTTTGGCCAAATTTCAAACAAACTTATAAACAATGGGAAATTTTGTTAACCAAATGTGAAAAGTTTGGTCGAAATTTCAACCAAACTTATAAAAATCTCAGTCAAACATGTGAAAAGTAGGAAAATTTGTTAACCAAACAGGAAATGTTTTGTCAACTTTCACCCAATCTTATTACAAGTGGGAAATTTTGTTATCCAGCTGTGAAAAGTTTGACCAAATTTCACCCAAACTTATGAAAAGTAGGAAACTTTGTTAACCAAAAGGGCGAAAAGTTTGGCGAAAGTTCGATCACAAGCATCAACAAGAAGGAAAGTTTGTTAACGAAAGTGAAAAGGTTAGCCAAATTTCAAACAAATTCATATAAAGTAGGAACATTTTTTAACCAAAGAAGAAAACTTTGGTCAAATTTCATCCAATCTTATAAAAATCTCACTCAAACTTATAAAAGTATGAAAATTTGTTAACCAAAGTGAAATTTTTTGGCCAAATTTCAAACACACTCATAATAAGTAGGAAACTTTGTGAACCAAATGTGAAAAGTTTGGGCAAAGTTCAACCAAATCCATAAAAAGTATGAAATTTAGTTAACCAAATGTGAAAAATTAACAATTTAATTTCTACAAGAAAATATTCAAATTGGAAACAATAAAGAGAAATTTAATTGTTAATTTTTGTACAATTTTATTATTGAAATTTAATTTTTTCCTTCATTCATAGTTAGTTATTACATAAGATACATTTAATTTTCTGAAATACAGCTGTTGTTTGCCTAGGGGAAGACGCATATCTCTAGTTGGTTATGGATGTAAAATGACAACGTGAGATATTTTTGTCCCTTTGGTTAAGGAATTTTCCTATTTTTTAAAAGTTTGGGTGTAATTTGGCTATGACGATAGTTTATAGGTCACTACGGCACTTTACAGACCACTAGTAACCACTACCCACCCCTTACCACCGAATTTCACTAAGATATACCCGAGACAATAATATCGGCCATCTTTACTTTTTAAGATTTTCATTTGTAACCCATATGATGATAGTGTTTACACCACTGTAACCCTCTAAAGACCCCTAGTAACTGCTACCCACCCCTTACCATCGAGTTTCATGATTGATTGATTGATTGATTTAGGAATCGACATCACAGCATTCGGGGCATTCCCATAAGTGCTCCGTCCCCATCCTCAGCAGCCAGCGAAGAGTTCCAACACTTATAGTACCAGTAGCAATCTGATTATAAGTCCGTCTCGCCTTTCCTCTGAGCGTTGAGCGTCGGCCAGATCCCTTCGTCACTCCTCGTTGTCTCATTCTTGCCAGACCATGGTAATCAATTTGCTCCTTCGAGGTGTGCACGTGCTCCCACAAGGCCGCAACCACGTCTGCCTTGTCATGTATCAATACTCCATCAAGTTCTGCAGAGCCAGCCAGTCTGTCCGCCTGTTCATTTCCCAGCACACTGGCATGCCCTGGAGAAAAGATCCAGGCAATGCTTGTCACCCGTGACCTCTGAAGCAAAGCAAGCCACTCCGCACGAAGTCTGCCCGTCCTCACCCTCGTCAGCATGCTTTCTGAGTCAGTTATAATCACGCTGTGTGTGTGTGTGTCGTATTCTCCATCCAGCGGAGAGCCGCAGTGACTTCCTCCACCTCCATTCTTAAGCTGGATGTTGTGGTATCATATCTTTGGCTATGAAACCCCAGCCACTTCTCTCACCTCTTGACACCGAACCATCTGTGTAGATAATCACATCACTCGAGTGAGCATTGTCCTGAATTAGTTGCTGGATTTCCATTTCCGTGGCCCCTGCTGGCCACTCCCTGCACTCCCGGCTTAATGTGATTATAACTCTGCACAAGTCTGACTGCTTCCGCTGGCACTCTGACCCACTCCTCTCCACGCCTAATGTTCTCCAAGGGGCACACCTGTCAGATCGTATCCTCCGCCTGAGCCATCCATGATTTCCCTCTTATCAGTCGCTGACCCTTAACTGCGTCCAGAGCCTCATGCAGTGCGTGGTCTGTGTCTGCAGCTACTCTGAGGTATGCCTCCGCCTGCATTACCTTGAGCCTACCAGCAAAAGTCGGCAGACCAAGGATGTAACGCATACACACTTCTTGGGTGTCTTTAGTGCATCCCAGAATGACCCTGCATAGCTTCGTTCTGTATGCGTTCTAACTTCACCAGCTGACTCTCTGAGACAGTGAGCAGACCTAATCCATAATCAACTACTGAGAGGATCAAGTGCTGGTATAGTGTGAAAAGCATTCTCTGCTCTATGTTCATTGCAGCCATAGCTTTAAGTGCATTAGGTCCCTTTTGAGATCTTGTCACGACCGTTTCCACATGGTCCTTGAAGGATAGGCTCCTGTCAAATTTGATCCCCAGATACTTCAGTTTGTTCTCTCTGCTGAAATTTCTACCATCTATCGCGAGGCTTGGGACATCAGCTCTTACAATCCTGGTGTCCAGAGAGCACCACAAAACAGCCGCCTTTTCCGGGTGGATGACAGCACACATTTCTGTGCACCAGTCAATCACTTTATCTACTGTCGCCTGTAACTCCTGGGCTGTTTGCTCCCTATCTCTCCCCTGCCTATATGCAAGAACATCATCTGCAAATGTTAGTATTCTTCCAACCCCTGGTGCTTCTAGGTTTGCAATCTTGCTCGTATACACATTAAAGAGCACTGGTGAGACTGCAGATCCCTGTGGCAGTTCCGAGGTTAACATATGTTGCTCTGAGTTCCATGCGCCCAGACGGAGAGCAACCAGACGAGACTGCAGGACGGCTGCTATCCAATTCACCAACCAGGGATTGACCCCCTTCTCCATCAGTGCGGTCATCAAAATATCATATCGAACTCTATTGTACGCAACCTCGAGATCAAACGCTACCGCCATCGTTTCCTGTCTACTCGAGAAGTCAGAGAAAAAAAGAGAAAGAAACCGAGGAGGAAGAGCACTGTACCTTAACAGCATCACAAGTATGATGTTAGTATTTTAAGCTCCGGCCCGCTACATTCAATAATACCAGCAATTATATAATTTTTACACATATAACATTTATCACACAAAAAGGGAAGTAACAGTGCAAAAATACATTCGATTATTTATTCATGGGTTGCATCCCTTGAATATGAGGTCGTAAAATATGACGTTTCACTTGAGGTGATAGACTTTTTATATAGTAAAAAATATAGGTGCTGCACCTAAAATAATAATCAAATACAACATGACATACTACTAACATGAATAATATTAGAAGTAAATTCAGACAATATCTTCATTATAAAAACTCGCACCGTTGCAGTCATTCATCTGTTGACGTTATCATTAGTTCTATATGTTGATGATTGAAACATGAATAATATTAGAAGTAAATTCAGACAATATCTTCATTATAAAAACTCGCACCGTTGCAGTCATTCATCTGTTGACGTTATCATTAGTTCTATATGTTAATGATTGAAACATGAATAATGTTAGAAGTAAATTCAGGCAATATCTTCCTTATAAAAACCCACGCCCTTGCAGCCATTCATCTGTTGACGTTATCATTAGTTCTATATGTTGATGATTGAAACATGAATAATGTTAGAAGTAAATTCAGGCAATATCTTCCTTATAAAAACCCACGCCCTTGCGGTGATTCGTCTGTTGGCTTTATCATTAGTTCCATATGTCGTCGATTTAAGCTCTGTGTTTGAAAAAGGCACCGAAAATGCGTAAACAAAGGATGCGAAGTATATCATGAGATTAACTATATCTCTGTCTGTATCCTTGCTGATCACAGTCAGATTAAATATATCTCTGTCTGTATCCTTGCTGATCACAGTCAGACATTTCTATGATTTCAGTGGCTATAGAATTGCTTGTGATGGTGTTCTACTTTTAGATTTTGGATGCAATGTTCTATTAGTGTTTCAGGGATCGTCAGTGTTTTTGTAATGAGCATTAATGATAACCGGGGAAAAGCCGCGTTATGTGTTGTGAATAGTTAACGGCTGCTGTAAATATTGTGTAATACACCATCCGGGAGAATTAACAGTTGAAGATAACAGATCTTTTCACACTCTAATAAGTGACGTAATAATGTTACAAAAGAGTATTAATAATTTGTTGTACAGAAAGTAGAGCATGAGTATTTATCAGCAAGAAATTAGTTTTGTAAATAATTGGTTAATGAAGCAAACAAAAATCAGAAGAATTAATTATTTCGACATGTGACAAGACGCTAAAGTCCATAAAAGTTAGTTATATAGGGAAACAGAGAAGAGAAGGAAACAGAAAAGAGAGAAAACAGAGAAGAGAGGGAAACAGAGAAGAGGGGGGAAACAGAAAAGAGGGGAAAACAAAGAAGAGGGGGAAACCAAAATGAGAGGGAACCAGAGAAGAGAGGGAAACAGAGAAGAAGGGGAAACAGAAACCAGGGGAAACAGAGAAGAGAGGGATAAAGAGAAGAGGGAGAATTAGAGAAGATGGGGAAACAGAGAAGAGATGGAATCGGAGATGAGGGAGAACAGAAAAGAGAGGGAAACAGAGAAGAGGGGGGAACGGAGAAGAGAGGGAAACAAAAAAGAGGGGAAAACGGAGATGAGGAGGAAACAGAGAAGAGAGGGAAACAAAGAAGAGGAGGAAAAATAAAAGAGGGGTAATGTAGAAGAGGGGGAAACGGAGAAGAGGGGTAAACAGAGAAGAGGGGGAAACAGAGAAAATAGGAAAACAGAGAAGGTAGGAAACATAGAAGAGAGGAAAACAGAGAAGAGGGGGGGGGGGGGAAACGGAGAAGAGAGGGAAACAGAGAAGCGAAGGAAACAGAAAAGAGGGGGAAACAGAGAAGAAAGGGAAACAGAGAAGCGAGGGAAACAGAAAAGATGGGGAAACAGAGAAGAGAGGGAAACAGAGAAGCGAGGGAAACAGAAAACAGGGGGAAACAGAGAAGAGAGGGAAACAGAGAAGAGATGGAAACAGAGAAGAGAGGGAAACAGAGAAGCGACAGACACAGAGAAGACGAGGAAACAGAGAAGAGAGGGAAACAGAAAAGAGGGGGAAACAGAGAAGAGATTGAAACAGAGAAGAGAGGGAAACAGAGAAGAGAGGGAAACAGAGAAGAGAAGGAAACAGAAAAGAGGGGTAAACTGAAAATAGGGGAAAACGGAGACGAGTAAGATCACGACGTAGATAGATTCAAGACGGGATAGACAATTCACACGTGACAGCAACAGACGTGGGGCCTTTGGCTTACGATAGGTAGGTGTGCATGCAGATTAATCTCTGCGATCTCAATCAATCATGTGCCATGCCGGAAAGCGTGGGCGGTCATGACTCGCCATTTCACTCGAATCACCAGAGTCGTGAATCAGCTCAATGTTCCTGTCTCGACCATGCCATGTGGCCATGCCATCCAGGTATTTACTTCTTGGTCTTCCCCTTGGTCTGTTCCCTTCGATCTTGCCAGTTGTCACTAAGTTCTCCAATCTATTTCTTCTCATAACATGTCCAAAAAATTGTGACTGTCTCATTAATTTACGATCTGCGATCTGCCCAGACCTTAATCTGTGTTGGACGATTCCATGTCGGACATCGCCCCGTTTACCGAACCTAATGAAATACCGAAAGACCTCCCATCTGCAAGCGTAGCGCTCGCATCGTGACATTTGTGAGGGGTCAAGTTTAGCGGCGCGACAGCCGTTGCCACAACTTTCTTCTTCATCTTCTGCTCTGGCTATAACTATTGATAGGAATACGATAACAAGAAATGCCATAAATGTCAGCCATTTATTTATCTCTAATCTACCTGACTTCATGTCAAATTTAGGGCAGATATGTTGGTTACCAGCGAACTTTGAAAGGTTGTGTAACTAATACTGTGTTTACTCTATACAGAAATGTTATTTCCGTACTAGATGCAAGTTCTGCAAATTTATTAACAGGACATAACTTTTAATGGGCCTGTTGAGAGAAAATAATAAACACACATCGCTCAACGGCAAATGGAAGAGTACTTGTGTTATTATTTTTCCTCCTTATGCCCGGAAACGTCAGAATATTTCAGTTTAGTGTAGACATGTTAAGCTTTTGCGTATATTATATGTGGTAAATATAACTCAGTGAAGCGATAGATAAAATACTTGTTTGCCAGTCAACCAGTATAGTGTCACGATACTGTAAGTTAACTGGTTTTCTTGTGGTATTGTTTGTCCTATTTAAGGTTTCTACCAAGCGTTTAATAATTAGCTTTCCTTGGTTTGCTCATCAGATGTACTTGAAATATCTTGTCCAACTTTCACGCGTGTTGTTATCTGAAAAAGACGAAACGAAATAGTTAAGAAGTGATTAGAAGAAACTAATGCATTAACCAAAGTATGTGTTTCCAAATGATCTCTTCATAGTCATTGTTATCCGATGCTATCATGACAGTGAGGACGTCGATCAAACTTCGGAAATTGCAATCTCTCATCATATTGAAATGTCATGTAAAATTCATGTTTAACTGATTCATTGATATTGGTAGGCTTTGACTGTAAAATGTGGAAACATTGAACCCGTAATGCGTTACTTACGGGATTAAACAACAGTATGTGCCACAATGATTAGGGTTAAAAAAAAAAAATCCCAAAACAGATGTGCCTGTATTGTAGCTGTAAGGTCAAAGTCAAGACGCTTTACATGACTTGAGGCGTATTGGCATATGATGCTAACACCTTAGTTTGATAGACTCACCTGCTCTCCGTGAGTCATGTGTTCAGCATTCCACCGGCTGTTTCTACTTCCTAAGACATATTCTCGTACTCTGAGACTGGATCGACCTGGTAGCCCGGGTCAATTCAAGAACAAGTTCCTCCTCTACAGACCGCTTTAATGTGAGTTGGTAGAGGGTTTATGTGTGGAGGACTCATGTGTGGAGGGATTATGTGTGGAGGGATTATGTGTGGAGGACTTATGTGTTGAGGATAAATGTGTGGAGGGCTTATGTGTGGAGGGATTATGTGTGGAAGTCTTATGTGTCTAGGACTCATGTGTGGAGGACTCATGTGTGGAGGGATTATGTGTGGAGGGATTAGATTATGTGTGGAGAGATTATGTGTGGAGGGATTATGTGTGGAGGACTCATGTGTGGAGGGATTATGTGTGGAGGGATTATGTGTGGAAGTCTTTATGTGTGGAGGACTTATGTGTGGATGGATTATGTGTGGAGAACACATGTGTGGAGGGATTATGTGTGGAGGGATTATGTGTGGAAGTCTTATGTGTGGAGGACTTATGTGTGGAGGGATTATGTGTGGAGGACTCATGTGTGGAGGGATTATGTGTGGAGGGATTATGTGTGGAAGTCTTATGTGTGGAGGACTTATGTGTGGAGGGATTATGTGTGGAGGACTCATGTGTGGAGGGATTATGTGTGGAGGGATTGTGTGTGGAAGTCTTATGTGTGGAGGACTCATGTGTGGAGGGATTATGTGTGGAGGGACTATGTGTGGAGGACTTATGTGTGGAGGGATTATGTGTGGAGGGATTATGTGTGGAGGAATTATATGTGGGGGGATTATATGTGGAGGACTTATGTGTGGAGGCCTTCTGTGTGGAGGGATTATGTCAGGAGGACTTATGTTTCCATTGAAGATAAAGGGCAGACGTGGAGGAATAGCAATAACGTATCTAGGGAGGAGTAGTTTAGAGGTGCTTCTTCCGTCTCTAGCTTCAGCAGACGTGACACGCTTCCTGGTGCATACGGTATGGGTATTTATAATAACAAAAGACAATAATAATTTATCCCACATGATCCTATGGTAGTGGATTTGACGTATAACCTTCTCACGATTAAAATGTACACATAAATGGAATCTCACTGGAGTTCGTACATTCTACTGAGATTCTTCTTGTCTGATTTCTGTGATTAGACTGCAGCGCTTATGGAAGTATTCTTGTTGCAATCAAAGTGAGCCTTTTTAAACCAAGCTATGCCAGGCTAGAGGAAACTACTGCAACACAAGATGTATTCATTACGGATTCAAAGAGTATGCTTAGTAAGGTGGAGAAAGGAATGTTTCGTGTGGTATGGCTCTCGTCGCTTCAGAGGACACAGATTGTGAGAATTGTATAGATATTTTGCACTGGCCATGCGGGGGTGCGGGGAGAATAAACAGGCTGATAGGCTAGCAGGGAATGCACCGCTTCGTGGCAGATTGCCTATGGACAAGGGGGAGGTGGTCGTGCGCTTGTGGGACCAGGTGGAGAAAGCGGAGGAACAGATTGAGAACCCAAATGTGGACTGAATGAGATTGCGGGAGATCGGCGGGGGTTCTGGAAGAAACTCAAAACTGAAAGGGAAGACCAAGAGAACTGTTAATCAGATAGAGGTGGGAATGATTAGTAGTGTGACGCTTCGCTGGCTGTTGAACGAGGGGTCAGAGCACGTATGGGAATGTCCTGAGTGCAGTGATGTCGGTTCTTAACTCAACTCAACTCAACTATGCTGAAGAAACTAGAGGACTTTGCAATCTACCCCAGCTTTCCTTCGCTTTTGTGATTTACTTGGTAATTTTTATGTTCAGTAGTTGTCATTTCTTTCTGAAGGACCGACGCCTCATACCATCAGAATCAACGCAAAGCGGTCTGCTTTCAAATCGGCTGCGACTGACTACGACACCTCAGCTCTGTTTGTCCGTGATTTGTGAAAATCGTTCACCGCTGCTAAGCCACAGCGTCGGCTGAAGATGCATTTTGTAACATTGCATCTGAAACGCAGAAGCCACACGAGGCCAGCGTCCAGCAATGTCACAACCGGCAGTTTCACCTTTTCTGGTGAAGATATTATTTTATTGAGTTTAATTCTGAATAATGTTTATTTCACCGCTTCATCATCATCAAGTGTTGTTTTTTTTCGACTGATGTGGGCGATCATGCGTCTCCACATCTTGCGGTCTCCAACGGCATGTATCGGTTTGGGTGTTGACTCCCTTCCGTGCCGTGACACAAGATTGTCAAGAATTTTCTCTCGCTGTTTTCCATATCTCTCTTTCCATAGACCTTCCCAGTTGTCACAATTTTTTACTTCTTATAGCGTGGCAAATTGTTTTAAAAAATGAAGAAACAGTTATAGCCACATTCCATCCAATAGTTTATCCTGTATCTGATTTGGTGTATGAGACAGGAGGGCAATGTCCTCAGCGAAGTCCAGATTGCCAAGCCTCTATCCTGTATCTGATTTCGTGTATGAGACAGGAGGGCAATGTCCTCAGCGAAGTCCAGATTGCCAAGCCTCTATCCTGTATCTGATTTCGTGTATGAGACAGGAGGGCAATGTCCTCAGCGAAGTCCAGATTTCCAAGCCTCTTGTTCAGAGAAGTCAACTCAATTCCATGTCTGTCAGTGCTTGTAGACGTCTTCATAATGCTGTCAGTAACGAGTAAGAATAGTAAAGGTGACAAGATGCATCACTGTTTCACTTCTTGTCTTTCTTTTTATTTTATGACTTCGCTCGCTTTGAACTCAGTCATAGTCCCATTCACGTGCTACTACTTCTTGTGCACTGGACTAATTTTTGCGTGTGGATTAGCTTTCCCTATTACCAGTGTCCCTCGCCATCAGACGAATCCACTCGAATTTCTGAGGCATAAGTAAATTACATCCCAAGTCAAGGACGAGAAGTCAATATTGTAGTTCAACTGACCGGTGTAGGGAGTGAACCAGCTACCTCGACATCAGCACATTGGAAGCTTTAGAGTGAGCGGTCTTACCTATCCGCCATGCTGACCTGACTTCTCCTGTTCTTATTACGATTGTCTTTGTTAGTGTTTCCCTGATGGAGGACTCTATACCTCAGGTCTCTATATGTTTTCTTAATTAAGTTAATAGTTTTCTGCGGTATTACGTAATGGCTCAAAGATTTCCAAGAGATTTCACATCAATGCTATCAATGGCCTTTTCATAGTCCACAAATCCAATAGAAAGGTATGAGTTCAGTTCGATGCTTTGCTCCAGTATTATGAACGTTGGTACTATCTGGTCAATGCAGGATATATTTGGTCCCACACCTTCCTTTCCATCCTTTATTTATTTTTCAGTAGCATTTTATAGTCTAACCACAATATACAAACACTGATCAGACCAGTTGCTGTATGGCTCTGACCTGTACAACGAAAGAGACGAAGCCTTGTTACAAACCTTGAGAACAAAATTTTAAGACGCATCTTTGGACCCATTAGGGATACGGGGGTGGAACAGTAGTATCACGGCTACTACTTGTGCAATGACTAATTTTGTGTGATTAGCTTCCCTATTACAGTGTCCCTCGCCATCGCGAATCCATTGAATTTCTGAGGCATAAGTAAATTACATCCAAGTCAGGACGAGAAGTCAATATTGTAGTTCAGCTGGGCCGTGTAGGGAGTGAACCAGCTACCTCGACTCAGCACATGGAATTAGAGTGAGCGGTCTTACCCCCGCCAGCTGACCTGACTCCTGTTCTTATTACGATGTCTTGTTAGTGTTCCCTGATGGAGACTTATACCTCAGTTCTTATGTTTTCTTTATTAAGCTAAAGTTTCTGCGGTATACATATGTAGAATTCCCAAGATGAAGATTTTATAGTCTTTCTAGAATGATCCTGCGTAATATTTTCCCCAGGTAACATTATTATTCTATATGTTTATACTGCTCTATGTAGCCTTTCATTGGCAGCTTCACTAGACATCCATCTCTCCAGTCAGATGGTATTTCTTCAGTTTCCAACATGGAGTTTGCTCAATAATATGTGCCGTAAATTGAGTTGAGGCGTTTACGTTAATTGTGACGGTCTCTGTTATGTTGCCATCTGGACTAGCAGCTTTCCCATCCTTCCAAAGTTTGATAGCTTTAATAATCACTTCTTAGATGGTTTCTCGCAGTAAATATCAAGCTCCCCTTCTTCAGGCTGGATATCTGAAGAGTCTTCTGGGACAGATCTGTTTAGGAGTTCCTAAAGTAGTAAGCTCATCTGTTATAGCTACTCTTTAAAATAAGTGAGAACTTTCCAGTTTATATTTTTTTTTTTTTAAATTTTGTTATTTTCTTCATGGTACTGTAAAGTTCTCTGATGTTTCCTTTAGATGCTACTTCTTCTGCATCTCTTGTTAGGCCATATGCATACTGTATTTTATCCGCCTTTATGTGTATTTTCCCCTGGGCTCTGGCTTACGTAGCTCTAATTTTGCTATTATGTAAATCTTCGTTCTTGTGTCTCCTTTCTTGTATCTTTTAAAGGATTTATTTTTTAAAGCGTTATCAAAGTTTTGATTTCTTTCAGTCTCGCCAATTACTTCTAAACAAGATTCACTCCAAAATGTCTTTAGTCTGCAGCGAGCAGTTTTCCGTCCTTACTTAGCCTACTAAGTGTTGTATGACCTGGTATTTATTTGAGACTATGGCCATAAAATATTCCTTTGTTTCCTGATGTTTGATTTTGCCTACATTGTATTGCTTTCTGTGTTTATGGAATGTTATTTATCTATTTGGCGTCAGTTTCATTTTACCTTTTAGAAGATGAGGATGTGCAAATACGTCTGCTCTACTATAAACACTTACGTCGTGCAGAGAGATTGGTAGCATAGGGTTGGTGTGAATATGCTGTATTATCTGTCGTTTTGCTGGCATGGGTATATTTGGATTTTCAGTAAGGGTGATAGTTGATTTGTAAATGCACTAGCTTTTTGACATTTTATTTCGATTTCGCTGTTCAATCTGCCATCTTCTGTGATCATACTTCCAAGATATTTATTTGAATTCTTTAACTTGTTTCAGAGTTGTGTTAGTTATCTATATACTTAGTGGGCCCGGGGATCTGCTAACTCGCATTACTTCTGTTTTGGCTGTATTTATGCTCATATTGTAACTCCTGCATGTTGAACTCAGATTATTAATATAATTTTGCAGTCTGCCTCATAGCTATAAAGCAGGCACTGATCGTCTGCAAATAGAAGTTCACTTATTTCCTGTGGATCAGTTGTTTCATCTGGAGTAAAGAGTTCTAAATTTCCTGAATCTGTTCTATCGAGACTTGCTTCTTCGGAAATTCTGTCCATGTAGATATTAAATAGCAGGGGAGAGAGCACATATCCCTGCCTCACTCCTGTATTGACTGTGAACATATCTGATATACCTTCTTGTGTTCTTACTGTACTTCGGCTCTAGTGGTACATGGCTATCATGTTTTCTAGCAGTTGTCCTTGTATCCCATAGTCTTCAATGATGGTCCATAATTTGTATCTGTCTACTCTATCGAAAGCCTTTTCCTGATCTACAAACACAATATTCTGCTGGTCACTATATTCGATAGTTTTTTCACATATTTGTCTAGGTATAAATAGTGCATCAGTGCAACTTTTACCTTTCCGAAAACCGAATTGTACTTTGCTTAACTGTTGTTCAACTATAGGTCTAGCTCTTTGTTCCAATAGTTTTACATACATTTTCCCTATATGGCTCAGGAGTGATATACCTCTGTATGTTTCGCACTCTCTCATATTGCCTTTCTTTTTCCATATTGGTACTATTATTGCCTGTTGCCAATCATCTGATACTTTTCTTTTTTCCCATGCTATATTAAAAAGTCTTGTTAGCCATTTAACTACTGTTTCCCCACAGGCCTGAATAGCTTCTGTGGTTATTCCATCTGGACCTGGTGATTTGTTTTTAGGACTTTTCTGTGTAACTGCTTTGACTTCTGCAGGTATGAAATTTGGTTCTTGTTGTCCCTGGCTTTTAGGCACAAAAGTGAGATTGTCTATGTTATGTGTGGGGTTAAGTAGTTCTTGTAAGTATTCTGCCCACATTGCTAGTCTTTGTGGTGGATTAAATATCGGTATACCTCTTTTGCTGTTTATGATGGTGGTTGGGTTGTAGCATGCATCTCTGTTTCTCATTGTGTTGACACGTTTATAAAATTCTCTTGGGCAGTCTTTGCTAAGGGTCGCCATCTGTTCACCATATATTCTCCAGGATTCATCTTTAGATGCTCTAATTGTTCGTTTGGCATTATGTCGTGCTATTCTATAAGTATCATAGTCTTGTTCAGATTTAGTTGTGATCCACTTTTTGAACTCTACCTTCTTTTTGAATATGCTATCTTTAACTTCGTTGTTCCACCAGGCTTTTCTTAATCTTTTGTCCTGCCTACTTCTTTGTTCCACATTTATTTTCCAGTGTGTCGAGCATGGCAGCCTTGAAAATTGTCCATTCCTTATCTATGCTTGAGTGGTCATCAGGGATGTTCTTATGCAGGTTTTGGATTTCTTAATTGAATTCGTCTTTAACCGTATTTTCCTGAAGCCTCCTATAACTGATGACATGTGCTGTTAACTTGTTTCTTATTTTCCTGTATATTGACATCTTTTTTGTTATGACTGGTTTGTGATCAGTATCAACATCTGTATTTGGGAGTGCTCTTGAATCTAATAGTAGTCTTCTGTCTGATATTCCTAATTAGAATAAATGAGATGCTTGGTCTATGTCATTCCATTTATGCCAGGTTTTGGTGTGGCTATGACGATGTTGAAAACAACTATTTGCTATTATTAGTCCGTGTTTGGAGCATATGTTGAGTAGATGTTGACCATTGCTGTTACATTCAGTCTCTGTGTCGCTGAATGGCCCCATGCAATCCTCCCACGGTGTTCTTCGTGTGCCTATTCGTCCGTTAAAATCACCCATCACAATAAGTTCATCTGTCTCCCTGACATTATTTAACGTGTCTGCAGGTTTATCAAAATACTCGTCTTTGTCTTCGTCGCTGGAAGTGTCGTTACATGGGGCGTATGTTTGTATAAAAGTTGTTCTATTTCCTTCTTTGATCTGTACTAGTATTATCCTTTCTGATATAAATTTAGTGTTGATAATGGCTTTCGCTTTGTCTGAATGAAACAAAGAACCCACTCCATGTTTAGCTGTAGCTCGCTGGTCGACGCCACTCCATATAAGAACGTAACTGTCAAGAAGCTGGATAGGTATAGATAGAAGTAGGACAAGGACGGAGGAAAGTAAAGGACAGAGACAAGACATAAGAAGGACCTTTACAAGAGAATAGATAGAGAAAGACAGTAGAAGGAGATAGAACTCCAAACCAGTGTTAGGACCAGACCTAGACAGGACACGCACGTGTCATAGCTAGGACATGACTAGGACATAACGGGATTAACTCCCGAGATAGGACAGAGTACGGTAATCATGGGGACTACCCCTAAACAGACTGAACTATAGTACAGCTGTAGGCTACGATGACTGGACCACTAAACTACGTGACAAGTGACCCAGCACGCCGTGCGGCTGACCGCACGAGAACGGAGGACGAGTAGCTGGACTAGACCTGTGAATTCAGGCAGACCGGGACCGACAGTTAGAGCGACAAGACCTGTGTGTTTTCCCTCGCCAGTTGTGTAGTTTAGAGAGGGCATAGTTATACGTAGCGAACATAGAAAATGTATTTGAGTGTTGAATGCCAGTTGTGTATGCTCGTAAGACGAGCTATGTAATATATAGAATAAAGCGTGGTTCTTCGTCTACCATTCACACAAAGACGTGTTTGTAATTATGATGTGTGAATGAAGGAACGAGCATGCTAGTGTAAATTCAGGTTGTTGACAGTAACCTTCATGTGTTCGTTTCGTGTTCTTCCCCTTTTTCCTAGTCCTAATATTTGAATATTTGATGTTTTCATAAACTCTACGAGAGCTGGTTCCTTATACCCTAGGCCAGTGTTCAAAACAATAACAATTCTAATCAACTGATTGTTATTTACTAACACAATCAACCGATTGAGGGATACATTAAATATATTTGACTGAGTGAGATTAGAAAGATTACTATTAAGTTAAATATATTGAACGGAGCGATATATTATATAGATTATTAATGAGTTATAAGTGTCAACTGTTATTATTATGCTTTATTTATTGATGGACACTGAGGATTCATTAATTTAAAGTTCATAGAGGGATATTATTTATTATTTAGTAACTAATTAGTTGGTAGTGGATTAGTTATACAGATAATGAACGTAAAGATAGATAATATTAAGAAACAACAGGTATAAAATACGAAAAAGAAGAACATGAGATTTAACAACAAAAGCATAAAGTTTCCATCCTTTCTGTCTGCTTATGGCTGAGAGTCAGGATCGCCATCGCATACTCCAAAAGAGAAAGGACCATACCCTTGTAAATAAGACACAGATGGCGCCGCTCGCAGCGGCGTTCTACGTGCTCAGCATAAGCTAGGCTTCGATCAGATCGTATCGCCAGGTAATTCAATGCATGTGTTCTTTCCACCGTCTCTGAACCCAGATTTACAGTTGGCGTTGGGGTGTTGACAAAATGGTTATTCAAAGAGAACCATGTCACTGTTGCCTTTGACCATTACCACAGCTTCAACACACCAAAAGCTTATACAATTGAGTTCGGTTTGTAGTTCCACAGCAACCCTGATCTCTATCCTTGCCCTAACAATACACTAAAACATCGTCTGCATACGACAATGTCCTCCCCGGTCCTATGAATTGCTCGCTGGTGATTCTCACTGTGTAGGCGTTGAAAAAGTCAGAAAAGCACCGGAGATAATGGTGATTCCTGTGGTAGGCCAGGATATATTGTTGTTGGTTCCGAAGTCCAACTACCACATCTAAAGACTACTTTCTGTTGGAAGAAGGCTGCAGCGATCTAACTAAGGAGGAAAGGACTTATCTTGAGTTCAAGAAGCTGAAGTATTACAAAATCCAATTTTACTCTGTTCTATGCGTCCTCAAGATCAATCTCTGCAGCAAATGTTTCAATGCCTGAGTGGAAACCTTCATAGAAATCATGGGCAAAACTGCTGCACTGGTCCAGGTTTCTCTTTTTGGACGGTACCCTCCCATCGTAGGTGGGAAAACATCTTGCCTCTCTAGCTGGCTTGATATTTTTCTGGCAATTAACTTCTCCAGCAGCTTGCCTATTGCATTCTGCATGGTAATTACTCGATATCCCTGAACTTTTGTGTGGTATTTGCCAGGATTCGGCAAGGGAATCAAATAGCTGTGTAACCACTCCTCCTTGATGCTAGCACTCGCTATACTGTTGTTGTATATGTCTGCTAGTTTCTCTAGCTCTTTGTCGGTACATCAATTGATTTCGTCAAATCCTATGCATCTGTCCTTGGAGCGCTGGTTTCTGATCGTTAAAGTACAGCCTTGATTTCTTTCACTGTCACTGTGTCTTCATCCGAAATGTTCTGGGCCTTGCACCTATCTGAGGTTGGCAAGATTTCGGCCTCTCGTGTCTGTCTTGTTGCTCTTCTCTAGATAGCGTTCGAAGAGGGCTTTGCCCTTGTTCTCGTCAGTCCTCTGCCAGATGAGGTCAGCACCTTGGAACTCAGGAATATAGTGGTACCTCGGGTTACGAACTTAATTCGTTCCAGAACTCGGTTCGTAACCCGAAACGTTCGTAACCCGAAACACTGACATCAATGAAATAGAGACAATCAGTTTCAATATGAAAGAATCGTTGTTTTTCATTGACATCCGGTCGTTTACTCGACAAAACGCAAAGAGTACGTGTACTTCACGTATTAAATAAAGAGAAAGAAAACAACCAAATAAATTAAATGTAAAATAATTTTTTTTAAAAAAAACAACATTGTCTATCTTTCTTACCAGAAAACGATCATGAGAAATTTGTCACTTTCTTTGCTATTCTGAATCATTAGATTCAGGAGTTTCTTGTCGCTGTTTCTTGGCAGCCGACTCTGAATCTTTCTGCGCCAAGAAACTATCAAGGGAAATGTGTCGCTTCCTTTGCTGGAGAATCTTTCTGCAGTGGGCCATCGCGTTATCATTCATCGGGTTTACTGCCCTGTTAGCAACAAGTTTGTTTGGATGATGGTTCATAATGAAGTCTTCGACATAGGCCCACTTACTGCAATTTGTTTTAATCCTGGCAGTTAAAACGGTCACTGGCTCATCATCATCCGACGACTGTTCCTTCTTTAATGTCTGTAGCTGTTCTTTCTGAAGATCAACAAGCTCATCTGTAGTGAACTCTCCACTGTGGTCCTCAATCAGCTCCTCCAAGTCGTTGTCATCGACTTACAGGCCCATATTGTTGCCCAAGGACACAATCTCATCCGGTACATTGGCACAGAACAGCAGAGTTAGCCTGTCCTTCATTAGTTTGTGCCCAGGTAGTTTTTCTCCTCCTTGGCGATAAAGGTCCTCATTGGCGTTTTCTTGTAGAAGAGGCCAGTTTAATCGCAATTAAAGACTTATTGTGGAACGCAGTCTTCTTCTTTGATGATCTTATCAAATTCCACATTGAACGCGTCTGCTTCTTACTCGTTAGATCTTGCAGCATCTAGTGCTTAATTACACTACGAATGTCACTTTTTTGAACTTTTCAAACCAGCCTCTGTTGACTTTAAAATCGTCAGTCTCAGCACTTGTACCAAGCAATTTCGACAATAAATAACTGTGCAACAGCTTCACCTTTTCACATATTATTGCCTCACTAACACTGTCTCCTGCAAATTGCTTTTCATTGATCCAGATCAAGAGATGATTTCCAAATTTCTCTACAATTTGAGATCTTTGCTTCTGCAGCTTAGTTACGCCTTTAGCCACATCGACTGCTTTGAGAAACTCTTTTTTCTTTATGATGGTGGAGATAGTTGATTCTGCCATGCTGTACCCATTAGCGATGTCACACACATGAATGCCATTTTCATGTTTCATAATTATTTCCTTCTTTACCTACACTGTAATACGTTTCTACTTCCTAGCAGCATCACAACCGTTCATGGAACTCATAATTGATGGGGTTAACAAGGAATATAACGAAAGAGATCAAATGAACACAGTGCCACTGCTAAGAAACCTTTTACTCCTGTGTAGTCAGGCCGATGAAAGCGAGGCTGCGCACGCGTGCAAAACTAGGCTACTAGGCTAGCGCTAAGCGGTGTAAGTACTGCGTGGCCTTCGTTTGTACTGAACGTGATCGCTTGTCTCCAACGTTAAACCTTGCTCTCTCTCTCTCTCTCTCTCTCTCTCTCTCTCTCTCTCTCTCTCTCTCTCTCTCTCTCTCTCTCTCTCTCTCTCTCTCTCTCTAGCCGTCGTTCGTAACCCGAGGTACTGTTCGTTACCCGAGACAAATAATTTTCGAAGTTGTTTTCAGTAACCCGAATTGTTCGTGACCTGAGGCGTTCGTAACCCGAGGTACCACTCTACTCTTATTCTTGACTACCCCACTCATGCTTTTATGTAGTCGCCTGAACAATTTCAGTGACTTGTCTGTGCTTACTCTTTGACATACATCTGCCCATTTTTCGCTTTTAACCACCTTAACCAGGTTTTTGAAATAGCTTACTTTTGTGTGCAATCTCTCTTTCTAAGTGCAAGCAGAGACTAGGATCGGCAAATCTGTGCTTCTTGACATTTTGCCATTTCCTTACAGCACTACGCTTATCCATCCAGGCCTTTTCCACCTCAAAATTCCTCAAAGGTGGCTGCTCCCAGCTATTTTTTTTCCTGCCCTGAATCTTTCTGCGTTTGTTGCGCCTTATTTTACTCACCACATCTTTCAATGTACTGTCATACTGTATTGTGCTGCCTAGCTCTGCCTTTCTCCACCAATTTGCTGCAAGGGTGGTGGTGGTAGCTGCCGTGGTACCCTAGGACACCCCATCTACACACTGTACTGAGTGATGGAGCAACCAGCGCCAGATCAATAGCACTGTCCTCATCACATGGACGGCTTTCTGTCCTGGTGACACAGCCACTGTTGATACAAACCAGGTCAATGGTTTCAAGTGTAGTCTCGAGCACCTCCCCCTGTGTGTTAGAGGAAATGTTTCCCCATGATCTGAATTTAGCGTTGAAAAATAACATTTCTCTCGTGACCTAATATGTCACGTAAGCACTGCCACTTCTGGGAATCCACACTCGCGTTACGGGCATAAATATTAACCAACACGAATGGTAGACTTGATTGAACTGTAACCGCCTGTATTTGTATACCTTTATTGTACCACCTGGACATGTCTAGCTCTGAAGCCACCATACTGTCACGGATGAGAATCGCCATTCCCAGATGTCGCCTGTTGTAGTAACATTTGAATCCGGCAATTTGGAGTAACCAATCACACAGTCTCGTCCCCTGGAGTGCTACAATGTCGTTCTTGTATACCAGGTTTTCCAGAATAGGGCCGCATTGTTTTACATGGCACAGTTCCAATATAGAATACGAGTATTCCTGAGGCCCAGATAGTCACATTTGAGTCTAAAACATCTTACTCCACCTCGTCTGCCATGCCGCTTACGGTCTCCCCTCTGCTTTGTTAGGTTGACTGCCCTCCGCACGGAGCACAAACGCTGTTCCGCCATGTTGATAAACCGAACACCACAGAAACACACACGCTGCGAAAATTTACTCAAGGATTGCTTCGCTCAGTGCACTGAACTCCGTAGCATCGGTGAAGATCTTGAGAGAAAACTCTGGCTTTTACATCCTGGCACACAAATTACACGCAAGAGATGAAAGTATCCATCTCCTACTCGAAAAAGGGAACGGTCACAAACAACACAACCGTCCGCCGCCATCTTGACCAACTTCACCTCAAGTGGTAGAGAATGGGAAACACAACCATGGTGTGACAAACTTAGCTCTGGGCACCAAATATCCACAGGGATAAGTGAATAACTCTGCAGATGAGCAGAGCAAGTCACTCACAATCGGACATTTCTATCGAAAGCAGAAGTAAAATATCCATGTGTGAATATGGAAGGCAAAGGGATAACCATCACATTATTTTTCTAAGATTTCTCGATATGTTGCTGATCAGAAACAGAGAACAGCATTAATGGTAGGATTACACTTGTGCAGTAGGGATTGTCGCCACCACAGATGACACCTGACCAACGTCTAGAAACTGACAGCAAAACTAAAATGAACAGAGTTCGAAATAGGAACGTGAAAGGTCAGGAAATTTGCTGATATAGGAAATAATTAGATAATGTAATAGACGAACTGACGCATAGAAATGAAACACTGGAAAATTAGATAACATAACAGACGTAAAGAAACATAGAAATAAAACAAAGGATAATTAACATCCTAGGCAAGGGTGAGATGGAGTGAGAGGGATCTGGTAAAGTAATAGCGGACAATTCCCAATAATATATTCAAGAAGTTATAAACATTAAAAAGGAGCATGAACTCTGTTTGATGAAGAAATAGCTAAATAATGTAGTGGTCACTGAAGTATTTTAGATCGAGTTATTGTGGTTAAAATCAAAGGCGAACCAATAGATATCAATATTATACATGTGCATGCACCAACAACAAGACTAGTGATGAAGAAATAGAAATAGCGATATCTCAGACTAAATCACAATAAATAATAAACATACTTGGAGATTTCAATGAAAAAGTAGAAAAGAAAAGAGTAGAAGATATAGTAGAGAGTCTATGGTTTAGGAATAAGAAATAAAAGAGGAGAAAAGCTAACATAATGGGCAACAATAAATGATAAACCAGTCTTACTCTGCTTCTTCAACAGATAATATTTCTAGTCGACATTATATTTTAAATTCCTCTCTTCTCATTCCAATCGGCATGAAATTGTTTTCAAAGTCGTCTCTTCTCATTCCAATTGTCATTATATTTTCAAATTCCTCTCTTCTCATTCCAGTTGTCATGATATTTTCAAATTCCTCTCTTCTTATTCCAATATCAAAGCATACTATTTGTCTTTTTTTTTTTTTGGTTTTTTTTCACAGTTCTGTATAATGGTCAACTGTCATTAGCCTGTTCCAGGCAGTCGCTGCTTGTTACTGATGGCAGCCCAGAGTATTCGCAGTTCTTGTCAGAAAAGACAGCTCCGTCGCCTTTAAGCTCTAACTGGTATGTCCGCTCACATCCCGAGATCCACTGCCATTCAGCAGAACAGGTTTGGTATGCATTGTCAGTACTCCCTTGTGCGTGTGTGTTCGAGTACGTGTGTGTGTATGTGTGTGTGTGTGTGTGTGTGTGTGTGTGTGTGTGTGTGAAGTAGGTACTGATAGATAGCCTTACAGTTACTGATAGATAGCCTATAATTGTTACTGATAGTTAGTCTATAGAGGAGTGGCTGGCCGAGTGGCAAGAATGCCGGATTCTTCTTAGGGAGACCCGGGTTCGAAACCTCGGTAAGGTGTGGATTTGTTTTCTTTCGGGGAAAAATGAAAACCCTAACCTGCACAGTTCGCGGTGATTGCACTAGCCATGTGGCCTTAATTCCTCAGGTTCAAGACGCCGCTGCCATACACCGCAAGGTACTATAGGCAGTAAATGACAGTTTGACAGTTGACAGTCAGCCTATAATAGTTATTGATAGTTGGCCTTCGATAGGTGCTGACAGGACAGCCTATAATAGTTAATGATAGATAGCCTATAATTGTTACTGATATTTAGCCTATAATAGTTACTGCTAGTTACCCTATGATAATTACTGATATTTAGAATATGATAGTTACTAATATCCTATACTAATTACTGATTGATTGTATAACAGAGTACCATCTCTGTTAGTAGTTTGGGAGATAGTTGGTGTGAAATAGAAAAGGGTTTGGGAAATGAATAAGTGATAAATGATGCACGCGTGAGCACAATTGAACGAGTTGTTAGGGAAGCTCACGCGTGACGTCAAGGATAAACATAGGGCAGTCCCAACTCAGCATTCAACTTAGCCAGCAGTGTTTCAACTTATTGTATACGTTTTTATACCTGGACTAATAAACGGACACATATACACTTTAGTCGGAGCCTTGTCTTCATGTATTACAGTTGCCTTCAGTTATATTCAGACTCTGCGTGATCTATAACAGTCTTAAATGGTGCCCGTATACCAAGATTACTGATTTGAGCTGTCGCGGCCACAAGCGATCATATAAGTCATCATCACAAGGCAGAACAATGGATGTCTAGAAGATAGAAATTATCAAAGGCCACTAAAACTTGAAGTCGCGTATTATTGAGAAGCCAACAAAATAGAATCTGCCAATCTTTCTGATGGAGCTGATGTTCGTTAAACCGACACACGAAGTATAATATTCTGAGTTGTGGAACAGAGCTGCCATCGTCATAGTACAGCCTTGGGCACCTGGCCGTTGTTTTTTTGGAACGTCAATATGCTGCCTTGAAATCTCGTTTTGCAGGAGCCGTTATCGTCCTCATGTCACTGAACCTGAATTTGACCTTGGCCGCCTGAAGTGAAGTCAGGAGCCGTTATCGTCATCATGTCATTCAACCTGACCTTGGTTGCCTGAAGTGAAGTCAGGAGTTGTGAAGAGGTTATCCTTAAGCACGAGAGGTTGGTGGTCAACGCTTATACTGAACCAAGCCATTTGCTCATTCGTTTCGATCGTTAGCTCAAATTAGGAGGAAACTCTACTGCTTGCGAAAATCAACTCCAGTCGAGCTTGGTCATAAATGCAGCTATTTTGAACTCTGGCTTATCAAAATGTTACTCAAACAAAGCGATAACGTTAATGTGGAACCTTCGGAAGTGGGTGGGCAAACTGGGTTGCCGTCCTGCTGAAGAGGGGACCCTAATTAAATCGCTTCATCAAGCTAGAGCCGTTTCCAGACGTGCCCTTTTTCGGGTGAAGTCGTCCAGAAGTGCCCTTTCTCGGGTGAAAAGAAGCCACAAGTCTGGGGTGCCCGACCATGGGTGAAATCAAGAGTTCAGAAGTTCTCCTTTCATTATGGTAGAATAGAGGAACACGACACCCTCGTTTTTTTATACAAAGCCTACAACTGTCAAGTACAATCATCAGTCGGCATATCTATCTGGAATTAGTTCACCTTGGGACCCGTAGAAGAGGTATTTCAACCATAACTGGTAGTTAAATTAATGTCAGACTAATATCACATAATCTGGTGTGTTGGATAGGATTGATTAATCTACTGGAACATTTGATCTTTATAAGAAGAACAATTACTTGCGTTCCTTCTATAATTTAAATATAGTGGTATACTTATTGATATTTATTAATTATAATTGTCAATTTGGTTATATAAATTGTATAGTAAAATTATTTCAGCATATTTCAACATGGCAGAGGAACAGGTTTTGTTGACACAGGTGTTAGCTGGAGTAGGCACGGCAATAGGCAGGCTCAACACAGCAATAAAACAACAAGGAATAGGGACGGAGATTGAACAATTTAGTGGACAGGCGAAGGACTTTAAGAAGTGGATAACTTCGATAGAAAAACATGCATTCTTGGTGGCAGCAACGGATGAGGAAAAGATGAAAATTGCTTATCAGGCCACTATAGAACCAGTTTCGGATCACATTCGAAGAACATTAGAGGCAAGGACTGATGAGACATGGGAGCAGTTCAAGGATGACCTGGCCCGCAAGTATGCTGAAATCACAGATCCTCAGCATGCGTTTTCAGTGTTAAGACAATCCAAGCAAAACACTGGAGAAACTGTACAATTATTTAGTGATAGGTTGATTAACCTAGCTGAAGAAGCATTCCTAGGACAGAACGTACGAGGGGAGGAAGTGGAACGAATGTTGGTCGGGATTTTTGTAGATGGTATAAAGTCAGATGGACTGAAGTTTAAATTAATGAGAGAAACCCCTGAGAGATTATCACAAGTTGGGGATATAGCTGTACAGGAAGAGAATTTGAGACGAAGATGTAGACTGAGAGTAGGACGAGAAATAGGAACTAGTCGGGAAGATAGGATTGAAGAGCCCATGGAGGTAGGACAAACAAGGTTCGGATGGAATAGAAAAGGAGGAATAAAGACGTTGCAGGGAGGTGATGAAAATACTTATGATAGAAGAAGACAAATGAGAAATCCTATGAGAGAAACAGTAGGTAACACAAATAGTCTGTTGGGGTTGTGGCCAACGCGGACACGTTTTTAAATTCTGTGGTAACAGGCGTGTTCAGGCGAATACACAAAATAGAAATGTCAATGACAGATCAAATAGGAATTGTGAAGGTAGACAGAGGAATTTTACAAGGCCAAGAACACAGGAAAACCGGAATCCCACCTATTGAATAGGACCTGCGGTAGGAGGGAAGATAACAAGGTCCCAAGATTTAAAGAATATTTTAATGACAGGTATAGCAGGACGAGTAGAAAGTGCTCTCAACTGGCTGAAATCAAACAATTTTCAGTAAATAAAACGGACCCCAGTTCATGCATAATAGAAATAGGGAAATATAGAATTCGTACATTAATTGATTCGGGAGCTCAGGTTAGTGTAATCAAAGAAAATTTTCTATACAAAATAATGAAAAATTGCAAAATATTCACGAGTCACGATAATCTTCACTCTGTTACAGGACAAAATTTACAAGTAGTTGGTCAAACAATGATAAATCTCAAGTTAGGAAGAATCAACGTAAGACATCTTTTTCATGTAGTGAAATACTTAAATAGGAACATGCTTATAGGTAGAGATTTCTTACTAAAAATTGGTGTAAGACTTTTTTTTGATCTGCACAAATTAAGATTCAAGGGCGTGTATGTAGATTTAGAAGAGGACATGCACATATCAGCACTGGTTAGAGTTAAAATGTCCACGACTTTAAAACCACAAACGGTTAATCTGATACAGGCGAAAGTGAAAAGAAATCCATATTATTTAGTAGGACATACAGTTAGAATCACAGAATTACAAAGGGAGGTAATAGATTAGCCTGGTCTAGAAGTTCCAGACGGAATAACGACATTAGGTAAACACTTAACTTTTCCGGTAATTATGATTAACAACACGGGTAGAGAAATTAAATTGTATAGAGGATGTGTAATAGCCAAAGTAGAACATGATACTAACAGCGTATTAGCAACAGATAGAGTAGAAATGCCGAGAATGAATTATTCAGAAACCCATATGGAAAGAATCAATACCAGGAATAGACGTGAAGAAGATGGAACAAGCGGAATGATGAATTGATCCATCCATTCAGAAAACATACATCTCAAATATATTCAATAGACAAAACAACAAGAGAACAAGAGTTATTAGCACAATTAAAAGCTCCACCAGAAAATAAGGAAATATTAGAAAAACTTGTAAAAGAGAATCAGGATGTTTTTGCAATTAACGACTTGGAATTGGGGAAGACCAAAACAGTCACTATGGAAATAGATACTGGAGATCATCCACCAATTAGTTTAAAACCGTATAGAACTCCCTTAAGGAATAGAGAAATTGTCGAAAAGGCAATAGAAGATATGTTGAAAGCAGGTATAATAACAAGATCGAAGTCAGAATAGTCATCTCCGATCGTCATAGTGACCAAGGCTGATGGTTCACATCGATTCTGCTGCGACTACAGGGCGTTGAACAAAATCACTAAGAATGTAGCTTACCCATTGCCGGTGATAGACAATATTTTAGGCTTACTTAATGGGTCTACCTTCTTCACTACATTGGATGCAAGATCAGGATTTTGGTGTATCCCTATATCCCCAGATGCTCAAAAGAAAAGCGCTTTTTGTACACACGCGGGGTCTTACGAATTTTTACGAATGTCTTTTGGGGTCAAGACGGCTCCTTCTCATTATATGCTATTAATAAATCAAGTATTGGGAGACATGCAAAAGTTTGCATTAGCATACATAGATGACATTTTGATCTACACAGCAGGAGACGTTCAGGACCATCTGAAACATGTAAAATTAGTATTTGACAGATTGAGAATACATGATGTTAAATTGAAACTCAGTAAATGTGAATTTCTAAAAGCAGAAACTAAGTACCTGGGATACATTATTGATAGAGAAGGAATTAAACCAGATCAGGATAAAGTAAAAGATATTAAAGAATTGCCTCCTCCAACCAACGTAAAAGAAGTTCGTGCTTTTATCGGTACATGTGGGCACTATCGTCGTTTCATTCCAAGTTTCTCAAAAATAGCAGAGCCCATCACTAACCTGACTGGCAAATACGCTAGATTTAAGTGGAATGATGAGTGTCCAAGAGCATTTGAGTTTTCAAAACATAGCTTAACAATAGTGCCACTATTAAGAATAAAAGACCAATTTATTTTTTGTCACACAAACTTAGTATATCTCAGCGAAAATTGCCGACTATAGAAAAAGAGGCATACGCTATCCACTATGCTCTTCAGAAACTTAATTATTATTTACATAACGCCAATTTCATTATTAGAACTGACCACATGCCTTTAAAATATTTACTAGAAGCTCCAGTGCAGAACAGAAAAATACAGACATGGGCGTTGAATTTGCAGGGGTACAACGCAAAGATAGAATACGTGGCAGGTAGGGACAACACCTGTGCAGATTTATTATCCAGAATCCCGTATCCAGAGACGTCAGGAAACACTGAGGATGAGGGTGAACCCGAAATAGACGACCGAAACTGGCAAGTAAATATATTAGATTCTACCATATTACATGGAGACGATTTTAGGAGTTTACCGTCGGATCAAGAATCTGAACCTAGAACAGAAGACCCACATTTAATGCAATTTAATATGAAAGAACAACAAGAATTAGATCCGAAAGTTCTGGAAATAAAACAGAAATTGAACGAAACGGGTGAGAACAGTTATAAGAAAAGTTATTTAATCTTGCAAGATGATGGTCAGTTATATTACATGAATGAAAGAAGCGAACAGTTGAGAAAATACATTCCAAAACATCTGGAAATTGAGATTCTAAAGGCATATCATGATGAGAATGGTCATCTTGGTCGTGATAAGTTAGTAAAGGCACTCAATAATAAATATTATTGGCCGAACTTATTTAAAACTGCTTGTAAATACGTTGATGCGTGTGAGAAGTGTAGGTTAAGAAATATGAAAACAATCAAATGTCCTTTACAAGATACTGACATTCCACAATTTCCAATGCAGAAAGTAAGCTTAGATATATCAGGTCCTCACCCTAGAACACTATCAGGGAACGTATATCTACTCCATGTCGTGGATTGCTATAGTCTCTGGCCAGAAATTTATGCGATTCCGGATAAAAGCGCAGATACCGTCATTAATATTTTTCTACAGGAGTTCATACCAAGATTTAGTTGCCCACAGATCGTACTCACGGATAGTGGTAAGGAGTTTGTGAACAAGAAGTTTGAGAAGTTATTATAAGATTTGAATATAAACCATATAAAAACTTCGTATTATAGACCTTCTTCAAATACTAAGAATGAGAGACAACATCGAACATTGTATAACATTATAACAAAGATTGTCGATGAACATGAAAAAGATTGAGACCTTTTCTTAGGACCTGCACTAAGCGCGATACGCACAAATCAAAATGAGGGCACAGGGTTTTCACCATTCTACTTATTACACGGAAGAGAGCCTATACTACCAATTGACAATCTCTTAAAACCAACACGTAAATATATGGGAGAGGATTTTCAAGAAGTTATTGTACAAGAAATGCACAAAGCGCATGTAAGGTTAAGAAACAATATAATTAAAGCTATAGAAAGACAAAAAAAAGGTACGCAAACAAAAATACACAATTACAGAAATTTAAAGTAGGTGATAGAGTTTATTCCAAAAAGCATAGAAGAAACTCTAAATTTGATGCTCATTGGATTCCAGGGTATTATATGTTAGAAAGGTTAGGTACAGTATCATACATTATAAAGAACCAAATCACAGGACATGTAGCAAGGGCACACGTAGAGCACTTAAGAAGAGATAATGATGATAAGAGAAACAATAATAATAATTATTATTATTATTCAGACGACTTATATTCAGATGGACAACTCGTCAGAAGAGCTACAATACCCCCAGATTTTGGAAAAGATCCGGTACAAGGTCAATTAATAACAACACCAGTTTACGATGATACTTATGAACAGACAATACCGAAAACGTTGATGAAAGAAGAGAGGAATACGTATGATGGTTGTTATGATAGTGTAAAATCTATGGAAGAAGAGGTAACCGCTCCATTTAAAAATACCAGACAAGCAGTGAAAAGGAGAATAGAGAGACAGAGAGAAAGAGAAGTGAAAAGACAGAGGAGAATTAGAGAAAAATCATCAAGCGACGATGACATGCCACTATTCGAAAGATCGTTAAGAAACTATGATAGACAGATTAGATTGGATATAGAAAGGAAAAAAATTAGCGGCTGCTAGCAACAGACTTACAGATGAAGAAGAAGGAATGGATGAAAATTCAGAATCTAATAGAGATTGTAGCATGAAGGAAAATATTTCTTTACGAGAGGATGAAGACATTGATGTGGAGATAGCACTTATACAGAAAAATCTAGAGTTACTGAAGAAATGGAGACATGGTAGATAAATTGATAGAAAATGCTGCAGATAGCAGGATGAAAATTTTGTGATTTAAAGAGGAAATTGATAATTGATGAAATACGGTAGCTGTATATTACAGGTGTTTTATGGAAAAAGAGTGACAAATGGTTTGATTAATACTTGTACTGAGTTGTCTTGAGGAGTAGACATGATACTATATATTTTGGTAATAAGTTAGGTAATATGGATGTAAATTCTGGTGTGGTCTTGAAGATGTATTTTTATTGCATTTTTATTGCCATTTGATTTTAAGATTTGACTTGTTGAGTTTTCTTAATAGATAAATAATTTATTGTTAGTCCGTAAAAGTGACTAACAATGGATAGGATGTATGTCATATTAATTTGAACAATGTCTTTCTTTGAATTGGTTGATTACCTTTATTTGATATGAGGGGAAAGAAAATGTGTCTTCCAAACGTGGGGGGTATGATATCCTGTTTTGACTTCGTTTTGGTTGACTCATGAATTATGATTTGGGTTGAATTGTCTTGTGTATTGAATAGTATTTACACATGTTTACAAATAAATTGAAAATTGTTAAAAATTTGGTTCACAAGCAGTTATTGGTTTGTTTAGAATAAAGACGAATAAGACGGGGCTTTATTTAAATCCCTTCGTTCAGAAAATAGTTAACAAACGACTGAGGACTAGAAGAGAGACACATTCTCCTTACGAGTAATAAGTTGTAGTAAACATGAGAAGGCTGCTGCGCCAATCAGTGTTAATGTTGTAGGATAGGGAGGTTAATTTCATAGTGGCTATGAAGGTTTGGAAACATATGCCATACTTAAATGACGGGGTTTTATAATGGTTACTACACAAATAAAAGGGTTCTGGGGGAGTTGAAATATAGGAGCTGCATTAAGTCAGCATTGATAGAAGGTATATGGATTGGATGCCATATTATATTAAGGAATAAACGTGACTAGCGGGTGTAAAAAGAGGCTGTGATAGTTAGAAAATATAAGAAGCTGGTTAATGGGGAATGGATATTAAAGGGGCTGTAGATAGCAATGCATATGGTTTGGTACAGGGTTTGGTACGTAAATGAACAAGGATGCTTGTCATGGGATGTGAGGGGGTAAATATAGGAGCTGTGATAAACAGCGTTAATTAATTTAAAATATGTTCATGGAAAATGAACATTGTTAATGGTTTCATGATGGGACATGAGACAGGTGAAATATAGTCATGGGTGTGGATGGCAGTACAAATATTGAGTATATGGAAGAAATTTTGGATCAACTTAATTTATAACAAACAGAGATATAGGTTCATAGATCTTAAGATGTGTTTTTGAAAAACTTTTATTTGTAAAAGTTTTTGCGTTTGCAAGGGAGGTAAATGTGATTGTTTTTTGACTACTTCTTTATATCTTCATAACTGGGTGCGCATCCCATCTTTTCTGTCTATCCTTTGTTGTGTTGTTGATGTTGAGAGAGAATGAGAACTTACAAAATGCATGATAAGTTTTAAAGTATATACCAACGATTTGTATGAACAATTGTATATATGAACCGTGGTTTTTTTTTTTTTAAATGAAACCTTGTGGGCTCAGAAATGAAGAAGAAGTATCACAGAATATAGCAGTTAGCTATAAGAGACAGGTAGAGAATTGGACTTGAGGGAATAGACAGGAAGTTCATTGGTTAAGAGGGGGAGAGATAATGTTGGGGTTAAGATTTTTAATTTGAATGGATAGGTTAGGTTAGGGGTTAAGACTTTTTAAGATAAGTCTTTTTAAAGAAAGGGAGGATTATAACAGAGTACCATCTCTGTTAGTAGTTTGGGAGATAGTTGGTGTGAAATAGAAAAGGATTTGGGAAATGAATAAGTTATAAATGATGCACGCGTGAGCACAATTGAACGAGTTGTTAGGGAAGCTCACGCGTGACGTCAAGGATAAACATAGGGCAGTCCCAACTCAGCATTCAACTTAGCTAGCAGTGTTTCAACTATTTGTATACGTTTTTATACCTGGACTAATAAACGGACACATATACACTTTAGTCGGAGCCTTGTCTTCATGTATTACAGTTGCCTTCAGTTATATTCAGACTCTGCGTGATCTATAACAATTGCCAATTACTGATAGTTGGCCTATAATAGTTACTGATAGTTGGACTAATTTAGTTACTGATAGATACCCCTTGATATTACTAATCTACTTACTATATTACTAATAGTTGGCATATTATATATACTGATAGATAGCCTATAATAGTTACTGATTGTTAGCATATGATATTTACTGATAGATAGCCTATAATAGATATTGATAGCTAGCTTAAGACAGTTACTGATAGTTAGCCTATAATAGTTATTAATAGTTAGCCTATGATAGTTACTGATAGATAGCTTATAATAGTTATTGATAGTCAATGATAGTTACTACGAGTTAGCTTATAACAGAATTTGCTAGTCAGCCTATAATAGTTACTGATATTTAGCCAATGATAGTTACTGATAGCCTATAATAATTACTTATAGCCTATGACAGTTCCTGATAGTTAGCCTATGATAGTTACTGACAGTTGGCCTATGATAGTTACTGATATTTAGCCTATGATAGTTACTGATATCCTATAATAATTACCGATAGCATATGACAGTTCCTGAAAGTTAGCCTAGGACAGTTACTGACAGTTGGCCTATGATAGTTACTGACTGTTAGCCTATGATAGTTACTGACAGTTGGCCTATGATAGTTACTGACAGTTGGCCTATGATAGCTACTGACAGTTGGCCTATGATAGTTACTGACAGTTGGCCTATGATAGTTACTGACAGTTGGCCTATGATAGTTACTGACAGTTGGTCTATGATAGTTACTGACAGTTGGCCTATGATAGTTACTGACAGTTGGCCTATGATAGTTACTGACAGTTGGCCTATGATAGCTACTGACAGTTGGCCTATGATATTTACTGACAGCTGGCCTATGAAGTCGACCCTTTCTAAAATGAGTACCTTGAAATGTCCTGGGAAGCAAAGGTAGCCGTCTGGGGACTGAGCACGTCACTCATCGAGCGTGAGTTGGCTTGACAATGTGTGGCCAACACCATATTCCTAACACTCTTCATGCCTTGAAAATGGATCCCGCACTTTACTACCTTGTAATATCTTTGTAGGCAAGTGTACTGTCCAATATGTCACTGCGGTTCCTGTCTGTGTGTGTTTTAAGAAGTTAGTTGTATATCCTTTACAAGACGTTGCAATTAACCCCAGTATGTATTAGCTGTTTGTGATTAACTAACGTTAGATCAGTAGTTTTCCATTGCTTTCTGAACGGTCGACTCATCATACTATCAAAATCAAGGCAAACTGGTCCGCTTCCACACCTCCAGCAACTAGTTTCACACCCTCGGGTCAGTATAATAGGGACTATTATATATATATATATATATATATCAAAGGTCAATCTTCACTCGCTGACGCAAAGCGGAATGCCCGTCCGTCAACCGCAGTTGACTCCACACAACATTCATCGAGTTGATGACATCATTCGTGGTGACCGTCGGGTAACACTGGATGAACTGTGTTCCATGTTGTCCATTAGTAAAGGCAGTTCCCATACCATCATTAAAGACCTGGTTATTCAAAGGTTTGTGCACGGTGGGTACCCAGAATGTTGACAGACAGGCATAGAGAAGCAAGGAAAACCATAGCCATCAACCTCTCGCACCGTTACGAAACTGAAGGAGAAGGGTTTTTATCTAATATTGTAACAGGTGATGAAACTTGGGTTCATTCCTTTGAACCAGAATCCAAGAAGCAGTCAATGGAATGACATCATAGAACATCGAAGACAAGAAAGAAGTTCAAAATGTCACCATCTGTAGGGAAAGTTATAGTCTTTGTGTTTTGGGGTAAGAAAGGTGTGATTCTCCTCGACTTCTTCGAACAGAGAAACAAGGCAAATGCTGACAATTACATTGAAACGTTGAAGAAGCTTGGAGGAAGTCTTCGACGTCTTTACCCATTCAAAGATCTGAGAACTGCACTACTGTTGTATGATAATGCCACGCCAAACACCGCTAAACGCACCAATAATACGATTGCAGTATTTGGCTGGACATTATTACCACATCCCCTTTACAGTCCCGATTTAGCACCTTCAGACTTCTATCTGTTTGGACCATTGAAAGAAGATCTTCGCGCATATCACTTTGAGGACACACAGACCCTTAAACGCACCTACGCCAGTGGTTTAGGAACAATTACACGAAATGTTACAGCGCGGGGATACATGCCTCGTGAGAAGATGAATAAAAACTATAACGAATAACGGAGACTATACTGAGGAATAAATGTTTGAAGAAAAATTTAGGACTTCACTTCAATGTGAATTCTATCAGTTTTTTTATTTTTTTTATTTTTCTATTGCATTAAATTAAAAATTGCGAGGCATTACTTATTGACCGCCCCTCCTATGTATATATATATATATATATATATATATATATATATATATATATATATATATATATATATATATATATATATATATATATATATATATATATATACCAATTTATTTAATTATACATCCTTTTCTTATCTAATCATACACGTTTAGATGTTGAGGAAAAAAAAACAACTCCTTAACCATACGTACCAATTCTAATGCAAATACTCAGACGTCCACACAGGAGATGGACAACTTCTTCATAATTTGACTGATGCAGGCATCTTGAGGAAGTTATAATTCCATCAGTTCAAACTCTCACAAGGTGATGCTGGCGGCAGATTGCACCTTCGGTGCCCGTTGCCACTGTTTTAGGACCTTTTAAGCAATTTGCATAACGGGGTGTGAACTACCTGGTCATGAAAAAAAAAGTCTTCATGTTTCAACATTCTAACGTTCCTACGCAACTACGGAATCCCATTGTGGTCAACTCTCGTATAACATGTCGAAGTTGAAATAGGTTAGTTGTATATCCTTTATAGGACGTTGCAGTCAATACCAGCATTTACTGCTGTTGTGATCACTTTGCAAGTTTAATTTGCCATTGCTTTCTGAACGACCGGCACCCGTACCATTCCGTAAACAACCAACTTTATGCGGTCTGCTGCCAAATCGCGCGCAGTTTTTTCTAACGCGGGTATGCGGGATCACGAACTACGTCCGTAACCTTTTCGCCACGGAGCAGCCTAATTCATTATCATTGTGTTTCTTATTGTATTTAATAATAAGAATACATATTAATATACATTTATCGCAAAAACCATATATCCCATCTGATCATATAACAGTATGGGTGAACAATAGAATTAAACAGTCTTCAGGAATCTCTGTGCAGTTGAAAGGCTATAAACCCGTTCTCGCATTATTATCAACTTCGTTAACGAACCCGGTCATGATAGGTTACTGTGAGCTATTCTGTGTTTTCCATAGAGCGCCGGCATTCGCTGAAGCTTTCACTATTTTCAACTGTAGAGATATTAAAGTTAGTTAGTTAGTTAGTTAGTCGACAGATCATCCTCGTTGCACATCGAACCATTCAGTCCATAAGTGCTCGGATCCCCTCCTCAGCAAATCCCGCAGCGTGTAGCGGCTAACGACGCCAGTTCTGTGTTGGTTTATCAATCTTCTTTGGCTTCCTGCGTAGTGTTCTTGTTTGGCCACCCCTCTTTTAATTTGCTGCTCCCGCAGTCTGGCCATTGTTGTAGATTCACAGTCATCACTTGGTTCTCGCAAAAGTCTCACTTCTCGTAGAGCATTCAGAATGTCAGCCTGGTCCATGGCGCGTCCGCCCTCCACAGTAGCCTCACCTGCGAGCTTGTCAGCCCGCTCATTTCCTTGTACTCCCGCATGACCTGGCACGAAGATGAAACTAATCTTTGCCAGCCGAGACCGCTTCAGAGGCAGCAACCATTCTCTTCGGATCGACCCCTCCTCTATCCTCTTGATCATGTTCATTGAGTCGCTAAGGAAACAAGCCCTAGTGAATGTCTGTGTCTCGAGCCATGTTATTGCTTTACTTACTGCCATGACTTCCATGGTCAGGCTACTTGTGGTTTCAGTGAAAGCACCAGAGTCCTCCTTCACAATTCTCCCTCCGGCCCGAGCTGTAAAGGCCCATGAGCTTCTCACATGTCGGACGACCGACCCATCTGTGTAGATGACCGCGTCACCGTCTAGCGAATTCTCGAAAATCAACGCTTGTACTTCAGCCTCAACAGCAGCCGGATTTTCTTGTCTGCATTTTCTATCTAGTTGGATGCAAACTGAAAAGGATGTGCAAAAGTCTGTTGGCACTTGCACCCACTCCTCGCCAGGTTCTAAGTCCTCAAGTGAACACACCTGTTGAAGAATGTCTTCGGCTTGACCCATCCACGACCGTCCTCTTTTTAACCTGCTGCCCTTCACCTTCCTAATTTCACTATGCAGTGGATGTTGTGTGTTTGCGTTAATTCTGAGGTAGGCGCGTGCCCTGCAAACTTGTATTCTCTCTTCAATGGTTGGAAAATCAAGAAGGTAGCGCATCGCCCTGCATGCTGTATCTCTTGTACATCCAAGAATAATGCGCATAGCTTCATTCTGTATCCTTTCCATCCTTTCTATCTGCTTATGGCTGAGAGTCAGGATTGCCATTGCATACTCCAAAACAGACATGACCAGCCCCTCGTACAGAAGACATAGATGGCGCTGCTCACAGTTTGCTGCCGCCATCACCCGCATCGCTGCCAAACCCCGCTTGGCCTTTGTTATCACCTGGTCTATGTGCACATTATAAGCAAGGCTTCGATCAAACCGTATCCCCAGGTAATTCATTGCCTGCGTTCTTTCCACCGTCTCTGAACACAGCATTACAGTTGGTGTTGGATTGTTGACAATATGATTATTCAACGAGAACCAAGTCACTGTTGCCTTTGTTGGGTTGACCATTGCCCCAGCTTCATCACACCAAGTACTTATGCGATTGAGTTCGGTTTGTAGTTCCACAGCAACCTCCTCTCTATCCTTACCCTGACGATACACTAAAACATCATCGGCATACGACAATGTCCTGCCAGGTCCAGTGATCTGCTCACTGGTGATTCTCACTGTGTAGGCGTTGAACAGTACCGGAGATAATGGTGATCCCTGTGGTAGGCCAGGATATATTGTTGTTGGTTCCGAAGTCCAACTGCCACATCTAAAAACTACTTTCCGTTGGTAGAGGGCTGCAGCGATCCAACTAAGGAGGAATGGACTTACGTTTAGTTCAAGAAGCTGAAACATTAAAAAATCCAGTGGTACTCTGTTGTATGCGTCCTCAAGATCAATCGCTGCAGCAACGGTTTCAGTGCCTGAGTGGAAACCTTCATAGACATCATGGGCAAAGACTGCTGCATTGGTCCAGGTTTCTCTTTTTGGACGGTACCCACCCAGGGTAGGTGGGAAAACACCTTGCCTCTCTAGTTGGCTTGATATTTTCCTGGCAATTACCTTCTCCAGCAGCTTGCCTATTGTATTCTGCATGGTTATAATTCGATATCCCTGAATTTTTTTGTGGTCTTTGTCAGGCTTCGGCAAGGGAATCAGATAGCTGTGTAACCATTCCTCCTTGATGCTAGCACTCCCTATACTGTTGTTGTACATGTCTGCTAGTTTCTCTAGCTCATTGTCGGTACACCTATTTATGTCGTCGTATCTTATGCCATCAGGACCTGGAGCACTGTTTTTTGATCGTCGAAGCACAGCCTTGATTTCTTTCACTGTCACTGTGTCTTCCTCCGAAGTGTTCTGGGCCTTGCATCTGTCTGAGGTGACCTCCTTGGCCAGATTTCGGCCTCCCATGTCTGTCTGGTTGCCCTGCTCAAGGTAGCGTTCAAAGAGGGCTTTGCCCTTGTCCTCGTCAGTCCTCTGCCAGGTGAGGTCAGCACCTTGGAAGTCTGAAATGCTCTTATTCTTGACTACACCACTCATGCTTTTATGTAGTCGCCAGAACAATTTCAGTGACTTGTCTGTGCTTACTCTTTGACACACCTCTGCCCATTTTTCGCTTTTAACCACCTTGACCAGTTTTTTGAAATAGCTTACTTTTGTGTGCATCTCTCTTTCTAAGTGCAAGCAGGGACTAGGATGATCAGCTCTGTTCTTCTTGGCATTTTGCCATCTCCTTACAGCACTACGCTTATCCACCCAAGCCTTCTCCACCTCGAAACTCCACCACGGTGGCTGCTCCCAGCTTTTTTTCCTGCCCTGAAACGTTCTGCGCTTGTCACGTCTTATTTTACTCACCACATCTTGCCCTGTACTGTCATACTGGAACGTCTTTACCTTTAGCTTGTGCTGCCTGGTTCTGCCTTTCTCCACCAATATGCTGCACGGGTGGTGGTCGCTGCCATGGTGTCCCAGGACACCCCATCTACACACTGTAGTGAGTGAAGGTGAAACTAGCGCCAGATCAATAGCACTGTCCTCATCGCCTGGACGGCTTGCTGTCCTGGTGACACAGCCACTGTTAATACAAACCAGGTCGATGGTTTCCAGTGCAGTCTCGAGCTCCTCCCCTTGTGTATTGGAGGAAGTGTTTCCCCATGCTCTGCCTTTAGCGTTGAAGTCACCACAGAAAATAACATTTCTCTCGTGGCCTAATATGCCACTTAAGCACTGCCACTTCTGGGCGTCCATACTCGCATTGCGGGCATAAACATTAACCAACACGAATGGTATACTGGAATGAACTCTCAACGCCTGTATTTGTATATCGTCACTGTCCCAACTGGACATGTCTAGCTCTGACGCCACCATGCTGTCGCGAACGAGAATCGCCGTTCCCAGATGTCGTCTGTTGTAGAAACATTTGAAGCCGGCAATTCGGAGTAGCTGATCGCCCAGTCTCGTCTCCTGGAGTGCTACAATGTCGTTCCTGTAAACTAGGGTTTCTAAAATAGAGCCCCGTTGTTTTACACTGGCACAGTTCCAATATAGAATACGGATATTCCTGAGTCCTAGACGGTGACACTTGAGTCTAAAACGCCTCAAACCACCGCGCTTACCTTGCTTCTTTGTCCCTGCGCGGCTACCACGCCGCTTCGTTATGTTGACTGCTGACCGCTCGGAAAAAACACGTTCTTCCGCCATGTTGAAAAAACGTAAACACAGACTGCTAAGAACAACACACGCTGCTGAAAATTCACTCAAGGATGGCTTCGCTCGATGCACGAACTCCGTAGCACCCGCGCAGATCTTGAGTAGAAACTCCTGGTTTTACATCCTGGCACACCAATTACACGCAAGAGATGAATAAATCCATCCCCTACGCGAAAAAGTTAACGAACACAAAACAACACGACCGTCCGTCGCCATCTTGAAACCGGAAGATTTTAAAGTGTCAGTGTGTTCAACGGCTCTCATATGTTTTACGATTATTTTAAGACATCTTCATCTCCCCATTCCATTGTGAATACTGTATTACTGTGTTTCACACGTAATCTTTCCTAAACTATTTCCAGAAAAATACACAGTGGCAGACCGGTGTTCCATACTTCTCACATACTAGTGACTTACGTGTACAGGAAAAAGGGGATGTTACATCAATGTGGTTTCTGAGGAGAATTCAAAGAATACCTTGGACAGACAGAAAAGCCAATGACCAAATACTACAGGAGACAAATGAAAATCTTAAACTGATTAGAGAAATTAGACGTAGACAGTCACAATTTTTTTGGACATGTTATGAGAAGAATATAAATGGGAGAACTTGGTGACAACATGTCAAGATAGAAGGGAACAAACCAAGAGGAAGACCGAGAAGTAAATACCTGGAATCGATTGGCCACATGGCATGATCGAGACAGGAACACTGAGCTGATCCACGACTCTGGTGATCGAGTGAAATGGCGAGTAATTACCGCCCACGCTTTCCGGCATGGCACATGATTGATTGATATCAAGTTTTACTTATCACATTCATTACTTATTTTTTTGTGTGTGTGTGCTTGTTATGACATCAGAACTCCCTGCTTGTTTCTCTCGGCCTGGGGCTGTGAGAAAACAGACTAATGTTGCCTGTCTGCCGCCATTATCACGATTCTGTCATATGCCATCTACTCATCAACGTTTCGGAAATATGCACAATATATTGGGGTGAAATCGAATCGTATGGTACCTATTTATCGCCAACTGACTAAAAGAGCATTATCCAACCGAAGTGTATGAACGGTTACTAACTCTTCTTATCAAATGTAATGTGTGATTAGTAACTGGTTCTTACTCGTGAACGCATCAACGCGCAATGTGTTTGGAAAACATTGTATATTTGGTCAGAGCATATTACAAACTTCTTGCTACTCCACTAGCCACTTCGACTTTGCATTTAGTCTATTTGCAAGTAATGCACTAGTGAGTTTGCACTGTGGTTGTTTTCCACCTTGAGTATGTGGTGCAAAAATCTAGGACTGTAAAGTTGTGTCGACTGAATGTCACACTATTGGTCACTATTTTATTTGTGTAACTATACAGGCGCTATGAATATACTCTGTTACTATTGTTGTTAGTGCGGCTTCTTCTTCTTCTTCTTCTTCTTCTTCTTCTTCTTCTTCTTCTTCTTCTTCTTCTTCTTCTTCTTCTTCTTCTTCTTCTTTTTCTTCTTCTTCTTCTTCTTCTTCTTCTTCTTCTTCTTCTTCTTCTTCTTCTTCTTCTTCTTCTTCTTCTTCTTCTTCTTCTTCTTCTTCTTCTTCTTCTTCTTCTTCTTCTTCTTCTTCTTCTTCTTCTTCTTCTTCTTCTTCTTCTTCTTCTTCTTCTTCTTCTTCTTCTTCTTCTTCTTCTTCTTCTTCTTCTTCTTCTTCTTCTTCTTCCCTCAACTGTTCCCGTAGAAGTGATCTCGAGACCGTGGGCATAGAATGTGTTTGGATAGAGGTGAAGCCAGTTAGCCAGCAACAGTTTCTCATTGGATACCTATATAGGAATCCTTGTGCCGGGTACAGCTGGTACGACTGCTTCACTACAATTATGGATTTAGTGTTTATAGCAGGTAGAGAAATTACGATACTAGGTGACTTCAACATAGATATTAGTAAATCCAACCAGACACGGGACGATATCATTCTATCTTACAATTTCAAGCAACTAATAAACCGTCCCACAAGGATTACAGACACCTCCGCAACTATAATTGATTATATATATATATATATATATATATATATATATATATATATATATGGTAGGTGTTCCAAGATGGCGGTGTAAACTGCGTCGCTCGATTCGGAGATTAATTATGTGTTCTGTGCGTGTTTCTTAACATCAATTTGTTCAAATAAGGATGAACCTACGACAGGTCCAGCAAACCGGTAGGGAATTTATTTGTTCAAGAACTATTGCTCGCGAATTATGGAGGAAATTGAGAGAAAAACGCAGCTCTATCAGCGTTCACGCCGGAAACTACACACCGAAGCGTCACAACAAACGACTAATGACGACAACCGCTAAATTTCGACACACTTCAAATAGAAAGGAGATTTTTGCAACTTGGAATGTTACAGGTCTAGGATATAAGGAACCAGCTCTCGTAGAGTTTATGAAACAATCAAATATTCAATTATTAGGACTCGCAGACACTAGGAAAAAGGGGCAGAACACGAAACAAACACATGAAGGTTACGTCCTTATATGGAGTGGCGTCGATCAGCGAGCTACAGCTAAACATGGAGTGGGTTTTTTGTTGCATCCAGACAAAGCGAAAGCCATTATCAACACTAAATTTATATCAGAAAGGATAATACTAGTACAGATCAAAGAAGGAAATAGAACAACAACTTTTATACAAACATACGCCCCATGTAATGACACTTACAGCGACGAAGACAAAGACGAATATTTTGATAAACTTGCAGACACTTTAAATAATGTCAAGGAGACAGATGAACTAGTTGTGATGGGTGATTTTAACGGACGAATAGGCACACGAAGAACACCGTGGGAGGATTGCATGGGGCCATTCAGCGACACAGAGACTGATTGTAACAGCAATGGTCAACATCTACTCAACATATGTTCGGAACATGGACTAATAATAGCAAATAGTTTTTTTCAACATCGTCGTGGCCACACCAAAACCTGGTATAAATGGAATGACATAAACCAAGCATCCCAAATTGACTTTATTCTAATTAGGAAATCAGACAGAAGGCTACTATTAGATTCAAGAGCACTCCCAAATACAGATGTTGATACTGATCACAAACCAGTCATAATAAAAAAGATTTCATCACACAGGAGAATAAGAAACAAAAAAGTAACAACACATGTCATCAATTATAGGAGGCTGCAGGAAAATACAGTTAAAGACGAATTCAATCAAGAAATCCAAAACCTACATAAGAACATCTCTGATGACCACTCAAGCGTAGATAAGGAATGGACATGTTTCAAGGCTGCCATGCTCGACACACTGAAAAATAAATGTGGAACAAAGAAAGTAGGGCAAGACAAAAGATTAAGAACAGCCTGGTGGAACAACGAAGTTAAAGATAGCATATTCAAAAAGAAGGTAGCATTCAAAAAGTGGATCACAACTAAATCTGAACAGGACTATGATACTTATAGAATAGCACGACGTAATGTCAAACGAACAATTAGAGCATCTAAAGATGAATCCTGGAGAATATACGGTGAACAGATGGCGACCCTTAGCAAAGACTGCCCAAGAGAATTTTATAAACGTGTCACCACAATGAGAAACAGAGATGCATGTTACAACCCAACCACCATCATAAACAGCAAAAGAGGTATACCAATATGTAATCCACAACAAAGACTAGCAAGATGGGCAGAATACTTTCAAGAACTACTTAACCCCACACATAACATAGGAAACCTCACTTTTGTGCCTAAACGCAAGGAACAGCAAGAACCAAATTTCATACCTGCAGAAGTCAAAGCAGTTATACAGAAAAGTCCTAAGAACAAATCACCAGGTCCAGATGGAATAACCACAGAAGCTATTCAGGCCTGTGGGGAAACAGGAGTTAAATGGCTAACAAGACTTTTTAATATAGCATGGGAAGAAAGAAAAGTCCCAGATGATTGGCAACAGGCAATAATAGTACCAATATGGAAAAAGAAAGGCAATATGAGAGAGTGCGAAACATACAGAGGTATATCACTCCTAAGCCATATAGGGAAAATGTATGCAAAACTTTTGGAACAAAGAGCTAGACCAATAGTTGAACAACAGTTAAGCAAAGCACAATTCGGTTTTCGGAAAGGTAAAAGTTGCACTGATGCATTATTTACACTTAGACGAATTTGTGAAAAAACTATTGAATATAGTGACCAGCAGAATATTGTGTTTGTAGATCAGGAAAAGGCTTTTGATAGAGTAGACAGATACAAATTATGGACCATCCTTGAAGACTATGGGATAGAAGGGCAACTGCTAGAAAACATCATAGCCATGTACCACTCGAGCCAAAGTGCAGTAAGAACACAGGAAGGTATATCAGATATGTTCACAGTCAATACAGGAGTGAGGCAGGGATGTGTGCTCTCTCCCCTGCTATTCAATATCTACATGGACAGAATTTCCAAAGAAGCAAGTCTCGACAGACCAGATTCAGAAAATTTAGAACTCTTTACTCCAGATGAAACAACTGACCCACAGGGAATAAATGAACTTCTATTTGCAGATGATCAGTGCCTGTTTTACAGCGATGAGGGCAGACTACAAAATCATATTACTAATCTGAGTTCAACCTGCAGCAGATACAATATGAGTATAAACACAGCCAAAACCGAAGTAATGCAAGTTAGCAGATCGCCAGGCCCACTAAATATACAGATAAATAACACACCTCTGAAACAAGTTAAAGAATTCAAATACCTTGGAAGTATGATCACAGAAGATGGCAGATTGGACAGAGAAATTGAAATCAGATGTCAAAAAGCTAGTGTACTTACATATCAACTATCACCCTTACTGAAACATCCAAACATACCTATGTCCGCAAAACGACAGATAATAAACAGCATATTCACACCAACCCTATGCTACCAATCTCAAACCTGGACTTTATCCAAATTACACCTTCGCAAAATCAACACCTGCGAAATGAGATGCCTGAGGAGAGCTGCCAACTTAACAATCCGAGACCGAGTAAGAAATGCTACTATCAGACAGACTGTGGGATCAACACCTTGTGCCACATTTATTGACAGACAGAAGATCAAGTGGTTTGGCCATGTCATTAGAATGCAACATCAACAACTACCATCACTGGCCTTACATCAAAGATCATCTGCGACGAGACCACGAGGACGTCCAAGAATAAAATGGATTGACGACATCAGAGACATTGTACAACCTCACGGAATGACACTTTCCAGTGCCGTCCACCGGGCGCTGGAACGCAAATTATTTCTCCCCACGACGCTTGACGGCAGAAGTGGAAGATGATGATGATGATGATGATGATGATATATATATATATATATATATATATATATATATATATATATATATATATATATATATATATATATATATATATATATATATATATTACTTGTCCAGAAAATATTATTAGATGTCCTGTTCCTGTTTGTACAGTTAGTGACCATTACCCTGTATGCTGCACATGGTCAAACATTGCGTTCAAAGCTCCTAAAAATAAACATGTAAGCATTAATATGCTAAATTTTAAAGCGTTCAACCAAGTCTTATTTTTACAAGACTTAAAAAATGAAGCACTTGATCACGTTGACCAACTTCCCGGTCCTGACGATGCTTTAGGCTTCTAGACAAAGACAATCTACAGTGTGTTTGATAAACACGCACCAGTCAAAGAAGTTCGTGGCAAGAATCAACAGAAGTCCCCATGGGTTACTAGTCAAATTCTGGACATCATGAGAAAGCGAGATGCAGCACACACAAAAATAAAGACTTCATAAATTAACGGAGACTAAGAAATAAAGTTAAATATGAAATTCGTAGGATAAAGTAAAACCATTTTAACAATTTGATTGTAGATAAATCAAATAGCACAAATATATGGAAGGCTATTAATTCGCTATCGGTCTCTGTGGCTAAGGGCTTGCGAACGCGGTTTGTGAGCCCGTATACCCGGGTTCGAAACACAGAACTCCTGGTTTTTTCGTAAAAAGGTACAGGAGCCATCGTTAAGAAAGCAATGGCAAATTACTGAACGTAACACTTGCCTAGTAGTTAGTTAGTTAGTTAGTTAGTTAGTTAGTTAGTCGATAGATCATCCTCGTTGCACATCGAACCATTCAGTCCATAAGTACTCGGATCCCCTCCTCAGCAAATCCCGCAGCGTGTAGCGGCTAACGACGCCAGTTCTGTGTTGGTTTATCAATCTTCTTTGGCGTCCTGCGTAGTGTTCTTGTTTGGCCAGCCCTCTTTTAATTTGCTGCTCTCGCAGTCTGGCCATTGTTGTAGATTCACAGTCATCACTTGGTTCTCGCAAAAGTCTCACTTCTCGTTGAGAATGTCAGCCTGGTCCATGGCGCGTCCGCCCTCCATAGTAGCCTCACCTGCGAGCTTGTCAGCCCCCTCATTTCCTTGTACTCCCGCATGCCCTGGCACGAAGATGAAACTAATCTTTGCCAGCCGAGACCGCTTCAGAGGCAGCAACCATTCTCTTCGGATCGACCCCTCCTCTATCCTCTTGATCATGTTCATTGAGTCGCTAAGGAAACAAGCCCTAGTGAATGTCTGTGTCTCGAGCCATGTTATTGCTTTACTTAGTGCCATGACTTCCATGGTCAGGCTACTTGTGGTTGTGGTACTACTTGCCTAGTACATAAATAGCAGCTGAAAATGCTGGTGTTGACTGCAACGTCCCGTAAGTTATACGCAACAAAATTTTAAAAAAAATTAATTCGCTAACCAACAAGAAACACTCGTCATAGTTTGCAACGCCAAACTCTATAACATGCCAGGATTTCAGTTGTTTCTTTCAATCGGAAATAGAGAATCTAAAGTCTTCAATACCAAACACATCATGTAATTTAAGATCATTGTCATCATTCTGTGAGGAGAAGTGCATTAGAAATATTCCCGCTGAGATTCCCATTATGTCGGTTGCAGAAGTATATAAATATCTCTCAAACCTCAAAGCAACAAACTCACACGGCCTAGATGGGATCAGTAATAGAATTCTTCGCTGTGCCGCCTTAATCATTAGTGAGTCTTTAACGATCATATATAATCAATGCAAAGAATACCATGGACAGCCAGAAAGACCAATGAACAAGTCCTTCAAGAAACAAATGAAGATCGTAAACTGATCAGAGACATTAGACGTAGACAGTCACAATTTTTTGGGCATGTTATGAGAAGAAATGATTTGGAGAACTTGGTGACAACTGGTAAGATCGAGGGGAACAGACCAAGGGGAAGACCTAGAAACAAGTATCTGGATGGCTTGGCCTTGTGGCATGGTCGAGACAGAAACACGGAACTGATCCACGACTCTGGTGATCGAGTGAGATGGCAGAACATGACCGCCCACACTTACCGGCATGGCACATGATGGATGGATGGATAATCAATGCCTGGCCAAAAAGCTACTTTCCATCTGCATTAAAAATTGCTAAAGTTTATCCTCTATTTAAAAATGGCTCAAATGATAACAACGTCTTGGATAATTATAGACCTATTTCCTTACTATCGTCGCTATCAAAGCCATTAGAAAAGCACATTCATAAAATAACATTACATCATTTAATTAATAACGATCTAATAATTGACAGCCAATCTGGGTTTCGACCTAAATATTCTTGCCATAGTGCTCTAACAAAAATGACCGATAACTGGCATTTTAACATCAACAATGGCAACATTTGTGGAGCGGTGTTTGTAGACTTTAAAAAGCTTTTGATATGGTAGATCACAATATTTTAATTAGCAAATTGAAACAAATGAAGACTAGTGCCAATATGGTGAACCTAATTACGTCATTTTTATCCGACAGACAACAAGTCGTGTCCTTTAACAACCGTCTATCAAGACCCACACAGCTTAATATTGGTGTGCCCCAGGGCTCAATACTAGGTCCGCTGCTTTTCGCAGTTTATATTAACGACCTTCCTCTATATCTCAATACTACATGTGATCTATTTGCAGACGATTGTACTATATATGCTAGTCAGGAGAACCGTAGTGAATTAGAAAGTTATTTACAAAAAACTTGATAATCTTACTAGATGGAGCAATGAAAACCGCATGCAAATTAACATCGACAAAACCAAATCCATGCTAATAACGACCAGACAAAAACTTCAGACACTAGCCATAACTGGGGCAGCGCTCGAACTCCGCATAGACACGTTACCTATAGTTAATGTAAATGAACATAAGTCATTAGGTCTTTTAATTGATAGACATTTAAATTGGAGCTCCCATGTCCACGTCCTTACCAAGAAAATAGCACAGAAAGTTTACCAACTTGCTAAAATTCAGCACTTCCTGGACGAAAGCACGCGAAAGTTATTCTATACATCCTATATTCAATCTCATCTCGATTATTGTTCCACAGTCTGGGATGGTTGCCCTAAATCCAATATGAAACGACTTTGTTCTCTTCAAAAGCGGGCTATACGTCTAGTTTCTGACACAAAACACGCTGAAAGTGATAATTTATATAGTCATCTAAGGCTTCTACCACTTCGAAAGCGTTTCCTTTTTAACAAAGCCAAATTAGTGAATAAAGTAATATCTAAAAATACCCCAGAGTATCTTCAACCGTTGATTCAATCTCATGCAATGAACAGCAAGCGGTTAAATTTATTATATGTCCCAAAACCTAGATTGGACTTATACAAAACTTGCTTTGCGTATTCTGGTGCCCACTTATGGAATGACCTTCCAACAGATCTGAAAACTCCAATGAGTCCCTACACATTCAACCGAAAACTCTTTCAATACTTACTCCATACCGACTATATGCCTCCATAATTCGCCTAGTGGTATCATTGTTTGACTATGTGTTTGTGTGTGAGAGTGTGAAAGTGAGTGAGTGAGTAAGAGAGGATGTAAGAGAGTGAGTGAGTGAGAGAGTAAGTATGAGACAAAGGGAGCGAGCGTGTGTGTGTGTGTGTGTGTGTGGTGTGGGTGGGGTAGGAGTGTGGGTGGGGATGTGTATATGCGTGGGGATGTATGTGTGGGGGGTGGGGTAGGAGTGTGTGTGGGGATGTATGTGTGGGTGGTGGGGTGTGTGTGGGTGGAAGATGTTTGTGTGTAGATGGGGGATGTGTGGGTGGGGGTGCATTTGTGGGGGATGTGTGTGTGGGTGAGGATGTGTGTGAGTGGTAAGGGATGTGTGTGGGAGGGTGGGTTGGCAATATGTGTGTGGGGGTTTAGAGATGCGTGTTTGGGGGATGGGTGATTGGGGGTGTGTGGGTGGGTGGAGAAGTGTGGGAGGATGAGTGTGTGTGGGTTGGGAATAGTTGGTGCTGTATATGAGGGTGGGGAGAGATGCTTGGGTGGGTTTGTGTTTTGGTGTGTGCGAGATGTGTGGATAGGTGCGGGATGTGTGGGTTGGCGGGAACTGGATGTGTTTGTGTGTGGGAGTGCATGTGTGTAAGTGTGTGTGTGTGTGTGTGTGTGTGTGTGTGTGTGTGTGTATGTGTGTGTGTGTGTGCAAGAAGGGAGATAGAGTTGAGCGCACGAACGTCATGTAACATGCTATTCCATATTTTTTTTTCTCATCTTTCATATTATCATTTTGAATGCCCCTTGATTCCATATTGTTTTGTGTATTCTCATCTTTCGTATTATCATCTTGTATGCCACTTGATATAATCATGTATAATACGAACACATGCACATTACTGTAGAGTTAGCGAAAGATAGAGTGTGAGTGAGTTGAGAGAGAGAGAGAGAGAGTGTGTGTGTGTGTGTGTGTGTGTGTTGTGTGTGTGTGTGTGTGTGTGTGTGAGAGAGAAAAACTCCCAAACATTGGACACACATACACTGACGATTGTCGTGAGCATTCTCGCAAAAACTGTAAACAAGAGAGAGAGAGAGAGAGAGAGAGAGAGAGAGAGAGAGAGAGAGAGAGAGAGAGAGAGAGAGAGAGAGAGAGTTGTATTGCATCACTAATCTTTACGTTACACAATGTATATGTACAAATTTTCTCTATTTTTTTTTTTAGTGTTTGCGAGAATGCTCACGACAATCATCATTGTATGTGAGTGTTATGTTTGGGAGTTTGTTCATACTAGTTTCAGTGATTATGTGAGGCATCATGCAAGAGTCTAGATGTGAGTGAGTGTGTGGGTGTGTGAGTGTTATGTGGGGGATGTGTATTGGAGGATTGTGTGTGGAGATGTGTGTGTGGAGGGGTTGTGAGTGGGGTATGTGTGTGGGTGGATGGGGGATGTGTGGTAGGTGGGGGATGTGTGTGTGTGTGTGAGGGATGTGTGTGTTTGTGGGGGATATTTGGGTGGATGGGTGGAAGTGTGTGTGTGTTGGTGGGTGGGGGTTGTGTTGTGGGAAATGTGTATGTTGGTGGGTGGGTGAGGGATATGTGGGTGAATGGGTGTGTGTTTGTTGTTTGTCCATCAAGAATGTTGATGACCATTCATTTCATCCAGTGGGGTTGAAAGTATGGAGCCGTCAGTTCTAAGATGGCCGACAAGGCCTATCTTGGCTCGAAATGTTCTTTGACAATGTGGGCAAAGAATTCCTGACGTTCCAGGAGGAGGATCTTCTGCAGTGATTTTTCTGTCCAGCGTTTTCATTACTAACTCTTGCAATCCTGGTTGCCCCACAAGTGACAGCACCCTTATGTACTGATGTACGTCACGAATTAGCGTCCTTAGCAGCAGTCTCCCATGTGTCAAGATGAATACCAAAATAATTGGATGTGTAGCGGGGGGTGGGGAATGTGTGTGGGTTAAGGGATGGGTGTGTGATGGGCGTGTGGATGTGTGTGTGTGGGTGGTGGATATGTCAGTGTGGGAGGGGGTGTGTGGATAGGTGGAAGATGTATGTGTGGGTGTTGGGGGTGTTGTAGGTGGGGGATGTGTTGGTGGGTGGGAGATGGGTGAGAAGATGTGAGTGTGTGAAGGAATGTGTGGGTGGGATGTGTATATGTGTGGGGTGTTGTTTAGGAGGGGAGATGTGTGTGGGTGAGGGTTTGTGGGTAGGTGGGGAAGGTGTGATTGGGCATGGGATGTGAGGGTGGATAAAAGATGTATGTGAGAGTGTGGTCTGTGTGTTTGGCTGGGTGGTTGGGATGTGTGAGTGTGGGTACATAGATGGGAGATGTAATGTGTTGATGGGTGGGTGGGGGATGTGTAGTTGTGAGTGGTTGAGGGATGAATACGTGAGTGGATGGATGTGTGTGGGGGATGATTTTATGGGTTGGAGATGTGTGTGTGGGTGGGAAGATGTGTGCGGTTGGGGTAGGTGTGTGTTGGTATATGTGGGTTGTGGGGTGTGTGGATGGGAGGTAACTTACGGGGTATGTGTGCCGGTCATTCAAAAAGCAATGGCAAACTACTGAACGTAATCTTGCCTAGTAATCAACAGCAGCTGAAAATGCTGATGTTGACTACAACGTCCTGTAAGAGATATGCAACATTCAAAAAAACAACAACAACCACAGACACACAAGTTTGTGCACTGCTTATTCCATCATGTTTATGTCAATTTTAGGAATCAACTTATTGAATCGCATCACTAATTTTTACGTTACACAATGTATGTGCATAATTTGTTCTCCATTATTTACATTTTTGTGAGAATGCTCACGACAAGTCAGTGTATATGTGTGTATAAAGTGTGGGAGGTTGTTCACATTAGCTTCAGTGATTATGTGAGGCAACATGTATCTGTCTAGATGTGAGGATTGTGTTTGGGTTGGGGGATGGAGGTATGTGTGTGGGGGAATTGTTTGTAGGTTGGGAGATGTGTGTGGGTTGGGATGTTTGTGTGGGAGGGGGATGTGTGGGTGGATAGGGAGATGTGTGGGTGGGTGGGAGGATATGTGTGTGGATGACGGATGTGTGTATGAGTGGGGATGTGTTTTGGTCGGTGGGAGATGTGTTTTGGTCGGTAGGGGATGTGTGTGTGGGTGAGGGATGTGTGTATGAGTGGGTGGGTGTTGGTGGGTGGGGTGTGGATATGTGGGTCGGGGTATGTGGATGGGTGTGTGGGGATGTGTGTAGGGGGTGTGGGGATATATGTTGGATGGTGTGCTGATGTGGATGGAGGTGTGTGTGGTGGGATGATGGATTGGGGGTGTGACTGATGTGTATGGATGGGAGGTGTGTGTTGGTGGGGATGTGTGTGTGGGTGGGGATGTGGGTGTTTGGGTGGGGTATGTTTGTGTGGGTCGGGGTGTGTATGTGGGTGGGGGATGTGTGTATGGGGAGTGTATGTGTGGATTGTGGGGGTGTGTGTTCGGGGATATATGTGTGTGGGTGGGGATATATGTGCAGGTGGGGGATGTATGTCTGTGGTGGGGGATGTGTGAGTGGGTGGGTCGGAAGATATGGGTTAGTGTGTGATCGTGAGAGATGTGTGGGTGGGTTCGGAGATGAGTGGGTGGGTGGGGAGATGTGTGGGTGGGTGGAGGGATGTGTGTATGGATGGGGCGTGTGTGGTGGGGAATATGTGTGTGGGTGAGAGGTGTGTGGGAGGGGGAGGTGTGTTTGGGTTAGTGTGTTTGTGTGAGTGTTGGTGGGTAGTGGTGTGTGTTCGGGGATATATGTGTGTGGGTGGGGGATGTGTGGGTGTTGGAAGGTGGGGATGTGTGTGTGGGTGGGTGTGTTAGGGCGTGTGTAGGGGGTGCGGTGGATGTGTGTATGCGTGGGGATATGTGTGTCTATGGGGGAATTTGTTTAGATGGCGGATGTGTGTGTGAGTGGTGAATGTGTGTGTGGTTGGTGGGGTGTGCGTGTGGATGTGAAATGTGTGAGTGGGTGGGGAAATGTGTGTGGGGATATGTGTATGTGTGGATTGGAAGATGTTTGGGTATGGGTGGGTTATGTGTGAGTGGGTGAGGGATGTGCGTGTGGGTTGGTGCGGGATGTGTATGTGTGGGAGGGGGGATGTGTCACATAACATGATAATATGCATTATTTATGCTTACAACATTCATTTGACAATGTTTTTTTTCCTATGTGAATGTATCATGCACTGTTGATGAACGAAATATGAGTGATTGGATGAGACGAATGTAAGACGGGCCTACGTGCCCAATTTGTAACCCTTTTAAAACAAAGATAAATCCAATTCAATTCAGTTCAGTTCTTCTTCTTCTTCTTCTTCTTCTTCTTCTTCTTCTTCTTCTTCTTCTTCTATTACTTCTGGTGCTGCCGTTACTACTTCTTCCTCCTCATGTTCTACTTCCACTCATCTGCCTCTTCCTCCTGGTCCACCTCCGCCTCATCCTTATTCCTATTTTTCATAAGCTCTTCTTGGCTCCGAATAAATGATTGAATGATAAGCCTTTTACAATCCCATACTAAGGTCTCGCATCCGTTGAAATAAATTATAGTTCCTTTCGTGTCTTGTCCAATTTGTTGGTCTTTGCCTTAAAAAGTTATGATACAGCCACACAGGCTCCACATTGTCGATTTAATTATCTATGAAAGATCTTCTCTTCATCTTGCTATGCTGTACATATTATTGTGTATGAAGGCATGTGTATGCTAACTTAATTCTGCGACTGAAGATTTCTGAGGGTCTGGTTTAACGTCGAACTTTCTTATTCACCTTCTACGATGCACTTATCGGTTGAATACACCAAATGAGACCTTAGTCTAATCATGACTGGTATAAAAGTCGCTTAAAGTCGACAGGTCGACTTCATTGCACCGGGTTTTATCCCATATGGCTCGGTCTCTTTCCGCAGCGCGGAAAGCGTCACACAAAGCACGAACTCCGTAGCTCTAGCGACGACCCACAGAAGTCTCCGAAAAATTTAACTCGTGAACCGAAGGACGCGGCCCGGAATCGAACCCACAACCTTCGGAGCCCGAGTTAAACGGCTTGAACCACTTCGCCACGAAGATCTCCCAAGGTATAGTTATCATTACTGAAGCAACAACACTACACTTCATTGTTTCTTTTAATGGGATTTCACCTTACCCTCTTGATAGAAAATAGTTTGTAAAATGGAGTTATGTCTACCTCTCCATAGCACAAAGCATGTGATTAGATGCAGTAAATGGTGAACACTGTCAGTCTAGTAAGAAAATGGTTTATAAGAGCTCAATTGGGGAAGTGAATCATGAGTATTTAGCAGACATGTGAGAAATTATATGGAAGCTGCGGAGATGTGGTTTTATAGAAGAATGACGAGACAACTCGAATGGTTAGAAAAAAGTAATAACATTATCTTAAAATAAATTAATTCAGAAAGAGAACTTACTCGCATCAGAAAAAGACAGTCCACATTCTTTTGGCATTTGATGAGAATGGAAACAAATTGAGTATGTCGTGACAATGGGAAAGATAAAAGGGAGTATTGGCTGGGGAGACTAAGAGAGAAGACAGTTTTACATCATGTCATGGAGGAGAGAAAACAGTTTTACATCATGTCATGGAGGAGAGAAAACAGTTTTACATCATGTCATGGAGGTCCATCAGCATCAGAAATGACTGGCAGTACTCGAAACAAAAGGCAGCAAACAGACATGATTAGCAATTCCACACGGCACGGAGTAAAGGAAAAAGAGGTGTGAACATCTCATATCCAATACTTAAAGGCTGAGATATACATCCACAGGTATTGACTGGTACTCATAGAAGTAGACAAAAGAACTAGAGATAGAAGGACATAAAAGACAAAATACAAATTGAAAACTATAGTGTGGTCTCAAAGGGATTCGTGTCTGTCGCCGCCAAAATACGACAGTGTCTGCTCAAGAAGCAAGTGTACTACACACCACTAAAAGTGTCTTCATTAGTCTGTTCTATCACCCACCTAAACTCACAACTATAAAAGATTGGCAGAATTCGTTCCCAACAATTTAAATAGCACCATGGGTCTCAGAAAATTGCTAACCGCGGGTTTAAATCTCTGTGTGGCTACATTATAGCTTTATATGTGTACATTGTCTAGTGTGGCCAGTTATCTGTACTTCTTTCCTCTACTGCTACGAGTGCCAGTCAATGTCAATGAATGTATTCCTCAAGCTATTACATTGCTTCAAGAGTTCCCCACCAATTCATATTTCTGCTTAATCTCATCATCATACTAAACATCATTTAGCAGGTTATGTACAGAACGTCGCTCTCATTATGGCTCGCTGAACACTGTCTGTACTTCTTGGCATATCTTCTGCATCGGCGCCCTCATGCCCAGGGTATCAGCAATGTCTGGTGACAATCTTTGTGTCTCTCCTTTTTCTTGACCTCATGCCATTTTTCCTGCATCGGCACCCTCATGCCCAGGGTATCAGCAATGTCTGGTGACAATCTTTGTGTCTCTCCTTTTTCTTGACCTCATGCCATTTCTCCTGCATCGGCGCCCTCATGCCCAGGGTATCAGCAATGTCTGGTGACAATCTTTGTGTCTCTCCTTTTTCTTGACCTCATGCCATTTCTCCTGCATCGGCGCCCTCATGCCCAGGGTATCAGCAATGTCTAGTGACAATCTTTGTGTCTCTCCTTTTTCTTGACCTCATGCCATTTCTCCTGCATCGGCGCCCTCATGCCCAGGGTATCAGCAATGTCTGGTGACAATATGAATGCCTCTCCTTCTGTACTTCTTGCCATTTCTCTTGCTCAATTTTTAATTGAATTGTGGAAGAAAACTTAATTAATCAAGCACAACTTTAAATTAGATGTGATTCAAACTAAATTAATCAAGCAAGCCTTTTAATGAACTGTGATTCAAACTGAATTAACGAAGCAGGCCTTTAAATTAGCTGTTATTAAAAGTAAATTAATCAAGCACAATTTAAATGAGCTGTTATTCAATCTAAATTAATCAAGCACGCCTTTAAATGAACTGTGATTCAAACTAAATTAATAAAGCACACGTTTTAGATAATATGGCAAGCTACTGAACGTAAACTTGCCAAGTGATGACAACAGAAAAAATGTTGGTGTAGACTGCGACATCCTGTAAAGGATATGCACCTAACTTTTAACTATTTTAAATGAGCTGTGATTCAAACTCAATTAATCAAGCACATCTTTAAATGATCTGTGATTCAAACTAAATTAATTAATCACGCCTTTAATTGTTCTGGGATTCAAACTCAATTAATCAAGCACCTCAGTCTATGGGCTGTAATTGACACAAAATTAATCAATCACGCCTTTAATTGTTCTGGGATTCAAACTAAATTAATCAAGCACCTCAGTCTATGGGCTGTAATTGACACAAAATTAATCAATCACGCCTTTAATTGTTCTGGGATTCAAACTAAATTAAACAAGCACCTCAGTCTATGGGCTGTAATTGACACAAAATTAATCAATCACGCCTTTAGATGATTTTTCCTTTTTCAAATGTCTGAAGGGGTGGTGGCAGGATACATACATCTTGTTGTTGTTGTTGTTTTTAAAGTAAAAAAACAAAGAATGCAAATACAAGAATGAAAAACAACGCTGAAACATGAATAATATTAGAAGTAAATTCAGACAATATCTTCATTACAAAAACTCACGCCCTTGCAGTCATTCATCTGTTGACGTTATCATTAGTTCCTATATTGTTGGATATTTGATGGCTACAGAAATGTGGTTTCTGAGGAAAATGCAAAGAGTACCATGGACAGATAGAAAACCCAATGACCAAGTACGACAGGAGACAAATGAAAATCGTAGAGAGAAATTAGACGAAGATAGTCAATATTTTTTTGGACATATTATGAGAAGAAATGGATTGGAGACATTATTGACAACTGGCAAGATTGAGGGAAACAGACCAAAGGAAGACTGAGAGGAAAATACCTGGATGGCTTGGCCACGTGGCATGGACGAGACAGAAACACTGAGCTGATCCACGACTCTGGTGATCGAGTGAAATGGTGAGTCATGACCGCCCACGCTTTCCGATATGGCACATGATTGATTGATTGATTGCTGTAAATATTGTGTAATGTACCATCCGGGAGAATTGACAGTTGAAGATAACAGATCTTTTCACTCTCTAATAAGTGACGGAATAATGTTACGCAAGAGTATTGATAATTTGTTGTACAGAAAGTAGAGCAAGCGGATCTATCAAGTAAGAACTTAATATTGTAGAGGATTGGTTAATGAAGCAAACAAAAATAAGGAGAATTAAATATTTCCACATGTGACAAGACGCTAATGTCCATAAACGTTAGTTATATAGAGAAATAGAGAAGTGGGGAAACATAGAAAAGGGGGAAACGGAGAAGAAGATGAAACAGAAAAGAGGGGGAAACGGAAAATACGGGGAAACAGAGAAGATGGGTGAAACGGAGAAGACGGGGAATCAGAGACGAGAGGGAAACAGAGAAGAGGGGGAAACAGAGAAGACAAGGAAACAGAGAAGAGGGGAAAAAGAGAAGACAGGGAAACAGAGAAGAGGGGGAAAACAGAGAAGAGAGGGAAACAGAGAAGAGAGAGAAACAGAGAAGAGAGGGAAACAGAGAAGAGAAGGAAACAGTAAAGAGGGGGAAAAGAAAAGAGGGGGAAACAGTAAAGAGGGGGAAACATAGAAGAGAGGGAAACAGAGAAGAGAGGGAAACAGAGAAGAGAGGGAAACAGTAAAGAGGGGGAAACAGAGAAGAGGGGTAAACAGAGAAGATGGGGAAACAGAAAAGATAGGGAAACAGAGAAGAGGGGGAAACGTAGAAAGGGGGAAACAGTTAAGAGGGGAAAACAGTTAGAGGGGGAAACAGAAAAGAGAGGGAAACAGAGAAGAGGGGGAAACATAGAAGTGGGGGAAACAGAGAAGATGGGGAAACAGAGAAGAGAGTGAAACAGAGAAGAGGGGGAACATAGAAGAGGGGGAAACAGAGAAGAGAGGGAAACAGTAAAGAGGGGGAAACAGAGAAGTGAGGGAAACAGAGAAGACAGGGAAACAGAGAAGAGAGGGAAACAGAGAGGGAAACAGAGAAGAGGGGGATAACATAGAAGTGGGGGAAACAGAGAAGAGGAGGGAAACAGTAAAGAGTGGGAAACAGAGAAGATGGGGAAACAGAGAAGAGGGGGAAACAGAGAAGAGAGGGAAACAGTAAGAGTGGGAAACAGAGAAGATGGGAATCAGAGAAGAGGGGGGAACAGAGAAGAGGGGGAAACAGAGAAGAGAGGGAAACAGTAAAGAGGGGGAAACAGAGAAGAGGAGGAAACAGAGAAGAGAGGGAAACAGTAAAGAGTGGGAAACAGAGAAGATGGGGAAACAGAAAAGAGAGGGAAACAGAGAAGAGGGGGAAACATAGAAGTGGGGGAAACAGAGAAGAGAGGGAAACAGTAAAGAGTGGGAAACAGAGAAGATGGGGAAACAGAGAAGAGAGGGAAACAGAGAAGAGAGGGGAAACAAAGAAGAGGGGGAAACAGAGAAGAGAGGGAAACAGTAAAGAGGGGGAAACAGAGAAGAGGGGGAAACAGAGAAGATGGGGAAACATAGAAGAGAGGGAAACAGAGAAGAGAGGGAAACAGTAAAGAGAGGGAAACAGAGAAGAGAGGGAAACAGAGAAGAGAGGGAAACAGAGAAGATGGGGAAACATAGAAGAGAGGGAAACAGAGAAGAGAGGGAAACAGTAAAGAGGGGGAAACATATAAGTGAGGGAAACAGAGAAGACAGGGAAACAGAGAAGAGGGGGAAACAGAGAAGAGAGGGTAACAGAGAAGAAAAGGAAACAGAGAAGAGGAGGAAACATAGAAGAGAGGGAAACAGAGAAGAGAGGGAAACAGTAAAGAGGGGGAAACAGAGAAGAGAGGGAAACAGAGAAGACAGTGAAACAGAGAAGAGGGGGAGACAGAGAAGAGAGGGAAACAGAGAAGATGGGGAAAACGGAAAACATAGGGAACAGAGAAGTGGGGGAAACGTAGAAGAGGGGGAAACAGTAAAGAGGGGGAAACAGAGAAGAGGGGGAACAGAGAAGAGAGGGAAACAGTAAAGAGGGGGAAAAGAAAAGAGGGGGAACAGTAAAGAGGGGGAAACAGAGAAGAGGGGGAATCATAGAAGAGAGGGAAACAGAGAAGATAGGGAAACAGAGAAGAGAGGGAAACAGTAAAGAGGGGAAAACAAGAGAAGAGGGGTAAACAGAGAAGATGGGGAAACGGAAAAGATAGGGAAACAGAGAAGAGGGGGAAACGTAGAAGAGGGGGAAACAGTAAAGAGGGGGAAACAGGGAAGAGGGGGAAGCAGAGAAGAGAGGGAAACAGTAAAGAGTGGGAAACAGAGAGATTGGGAAACAGAGAAGAGAGGGAAGCAGAGAAGAGGGGGAACATAGAAGAGGGGGAAACAGAGAAGCGAGGGAAACAGTAAAGAGTGGGAAACAGAGAAGATAGGGAAACAGAGAAGAGAGGGAAACAGAGAAGAGGGGGAAACATAGAAGAGGGGGAAACAGAGAAGAGAGGGAAACAGTAAAGAGGGGGAAACAGAGAAGAGGGGGAAACAGAAAAGAGGGGGAAACATAGAAGAGAGGGAAACATAGAAGAGAGGGAAATAGAGAAGAGAGGGAAACAGTTAAGAGGGGGAAACAGAGAAGAGGGCTAAACAGAGAAGATAGGGAAACGGAAAAGATAGGGAAACAGAGAAGACGGGGAAACATAGAAGAGGGGGAAACAGTAAAGAGGGGAAAACAGAGAAGAGGGGGAAACAGAGAAGAGGGGGAAACAGAGAAGAGGGGGAAACAGAGAGGATGGGGAAACAGAAAAAATAGGGAAACAGAGAAGAGGGGGAAACAGAGAAGATGGGGAAACGGAAAAGATAGGGAAACAGAGAAGATGGGGAAACGGAAAAGATAGTAAAACAGAGAAGATGGGGAAACGGAAAAGATAGGGAAACAGAGAAGAGGGGGAAACAGAGAAGATGGGGAAACGGAAAAGATAGGGAAACAGAGAAGATGGGGAAACGGAAAAGATAGTGAAACAGAGAAGATGGGGAAACGGAAAAGATAGGGAAACAGAGAAGATGGGGAAACGGAAAAGATAGGGAAACAGAGAAGAGGGGAAACAGTAAAGAGGGCGAAACAGAGAAGATGGGGAAACAGAGAAATGTTGAGGAAACAGAAAAGTTGAGGAAACAGAGAAGAGAGGGAAACGGAGAAGAGGGTGAAACAGAGAAGAGGGGGAAACAGAAAAGAGGAGGAAACTGAAAAGAGGGGGAAACGGAGACGAGTGACAACACTACGTAGATGGATTCAAGATGTGACAGACAATTCACACGTGACAGCAACAGACGTAGGATCTTTGTCTTATGATAGAGAGCCATTTCTGAAGGGAAATGTAAAGCGCAGACAAGCCATCGGTTGATGAAGCGACTTTCCGCTGGTTCGGGGACAAACAGCACACACAAATTGTGATTGTGACGGACTGACAGAGCATGACGAGTAAGGTGACAAGCACAGTTCGTGTAGAGTTACAATGCTTCAATTAAAAAAGTAAAGGTATTGAGCATTCCTTGGATCTTTTCCCCAGGGCATGCTGGTGTGGTGGGAAACGAGCAGACATACAAATTGGCTGGGTCTGATCAGTTGGGTGGGATATTGGTTCACTATACTATTGGCACCCTGCCGTTTTGACAGACGATAGATGATAGTTTGTTACGTTGGACTGAATTTAGAGATCATATGTTGCCCATGCAGCGTGGTCGTTCTCTTGACATGCCTAGTAGTTTACTCCAGAGAAAAGGTAACATCAATACGTCTGGAACAAGATAAGCTGTAGAAGCTGCCCGATCAGCAAAGCAATTCTCTGACTGTCCGCCTGTCGAAGCTTCGATTCTAGACCAGTTGCCAACCAAGGCTTAAAATCTGTCGGCCCTGCTATGACATTTAGTCTTTAGGTTGCATTTCCTCTCACCAAGAGGAGGTTTGTGCCCTCCAAATTGCGCTCCTCCGCTAAAAGCCGTTGGCACAATGTGGGGTTTCCGGTTTGGTAAGAGCTGCGGTTTACTACAGGCCAGGGGTATTGAGAGTCCTTTGGGATCATATATATATATATATATATATTTTTTTTTTTTACGCGTTTCCATCCTGTTTTAGGATATTGCGGTCAACACCAGCATCTTTCAGCTGTATGTAGATTCCTAGGCTAGATTACGCTCATCAGCACGCCACGACTTTCTGAGCGACCGGCTCCATACTCTCATAAGTCACTTTTGCGATTCGAACCACTGCTAATTCTGGTCGCGTCACGTGACGAGAGTATTCGGGGTTAGCGGAGAAAGCTGCTAACCCCTCGGCCATGGAGCCGGCATATATATATATATATATATATATATATATATATATATATATATATATATATATATATATATATATATATATATATATATATAGTCTGGAAGAGCAGACAAATTATTATGGCCTTCGGAGAATTGTGTGGCAGAACGTGAACAGAGGATCTGGCCGATACTCAGAGCTCCGAGGATAGACCAAACGGAAACATTATCATACTGCAGCTAGTACCATTAGTACTCTCTGATATGATCTGTCAGTATAACAATAGCGTGCAATTCTGATATGATCCTGTCAGTGTAAGCAATGACATGGTAATCTCTGATATGATCCGTCAGTGTAACAATGACATGGTAATCTCTGATATGATCCGTCAGTGTAAGCAATGACATGGTAAGCTCTGATATGATTCGTCAGTATAGGCAATGACATGGTAATCCAACATGATCATCAGGGTAAGTACTGACATGGTAATCTCTGACATGATTCGTCAGTGTAAGTACTGATATGGTAATCTCTGACATAATTCGTCAGTGTAAGTAATGACATGACGATCTAACATAATCCATCAGTGTAAGTAATGACATCGTAATCTAACATGATAAGTCAGTGTAAGCAATGACATTGTAATTTCTGATATGATCCGTCAGTGTAAGCAATGACATGTTAATCTCTGATATGATCCGTCAGTGTAACGACGGCATGGTAATCTCTGATATGATCCGTCAGTGTAGCAATGACATGGTAATTTCTGATATGATCCGTCAGTGTAACGATGGCATGGTAATCTCTGATATGATCCGTCAATGTAACGATGCCATGGTAATCTCTTATATGATCCATCAGTGTAAGTAATGACATCGTAATCTAACATGATAAGTCAGTGTAGCGATGACATGGTAATCTCTGATATGATCCGTCAGTGTAAGCAATGACATGGTAATCTCTGATATGATCCGTCAGTGTAACGAATGACATGGTAATCTCTGATATGATCCGTCAGTGTAACGAATGCATGGTAATTCTGATATGATCCGTCAGTGTAAGCAATGACATGGTAATTTCTGATATGATCCTTCAGTGTAACGATGGCATGGTAATCTCTGATATGATCCGTCAATTGTAACGATGGCATGGTAATCTCTTATATGATCCGTCAGTGTAAGCAATGACAAAGTAATCTCTGATATGATCCGTCAATGTAACGATGGCATGGTAATCTCTTATATGATCCGTCAGTGTAAGCAATGACAAGGTAATCTCTGATATGATCTGTGAGTGTAACATTGGCATGGTAATCTCTGACATTATCCGTGTGCGTAAGTAATGACTTAGTAATCTCTGGTATGATCCGTCAGTGTAACAATAGCATAGTATCTCTGATACGATCCGACAGTGTAAGTAATGATGTGGTTATCTAACATGATCCGTCAGTGTAATTCAGACATGGTAATCTCTGACATGATTTGTCTGTTTAAGTAATGACACGATGACATGGTAATCTCTGACATGATCCGCCAATGTAAGTAATGGTATGATAATCGCTAATATGATCCGCTAACAGTTGCTATGGTTCTGCTTCAACTTGCCCGCCAACCCCCTCACTAGACTCCCTGGCCAATGCAATGAAGACATGATGGCAGTGCCCTATATCCGCCCTACTATAAACCAGTTTCTGTTCTCGGAGTTTACCCCTCAGCACGCTCTACTGGCCCAGTGGTCATATGGGTTCGGTCAACGTCGGGGCGGATTTGAAATGTTAAAACTGACTTGGTCTCCAGGTCATTCCAGCCTAAAATAGGTACAAGGACATGTTTTCGAAAGTAAAGGCGATCAGTGGTAAACTGATCACATGACCCACGAAGAGCCGATTGGTCTGTAAAACTATGGGTCTTGCACCATATGCCCAAAGTGTCTTGTTGTGTGATAAAAGGTCGTTGACTTTACATTGACTTATACTCTTCAGTGTAGTTATTTGCTCGATGGTAGATGATTTTGTCATCCATGACTTCTCTTTCTGATTTCAAAATCTTTCATAAACTCGAAGTTTTTATTGAGGATGGTTTATATCATTTCTAACCGAGGGGCACACAATACAATGTACATAACTTTTCTATGCAACCATCTTTTTATCATTCGCCATAATGATAGGCGTAGGCGACCATGGCTCACCAGTTCGCATGGTCGTCAGTCTCGGATCACGTATAGCATCTTGTCTCGATCATGCATTTTGGCCTAGTCACGTTGGAAAGTTTGTTTGGTTTTTTTTTCTTTCTTTTTTTCTTTTGGGGGGGGGGGGGGGAGGGGGCGTATATTGTTTTCACTACTCGTATTTGTGCATGTCATGTAGTTTGCCAATTATCACTAAAGCACATGTACAATTTCTTATAACATGTTTTGAAAACTGGACTGTGCACGTCTAATAAATATATCTAATAAATTTTCGCTTTCATCTGTTTCTTGAAGGACTGTCTCGTTTGCATACCCACCCGTCCATTTTCTTTGAATCGTCCACACAAAACCATATCTCTGCTGCCAACAGATGGTTTATTTTACAAAGTCCACAATTCTACTGCTAGGAGCAGTCCAGACTGTCGTCATCACCTCTCATTAATTACAATAATTTGCCAAGCCAATCTGTGTAGGCAATCATGGTTCGCCATCTCACACAATCATGTCTTTTACTGTTTGTGTGATCCAGATTTGCCCAAGCCATCTGAGTATTTACTTCTTTGCATTCTCCTTGGTTTACTCCACTATTAAGTTTGCCAGTTTGTCACTACGTTTTCAAGTTTATATCTCCAAATAACTTGCTTAAATTTCTGGAGTGTTTACGTATAATGTATTCCAATAAGTTGGTAGTTTTCATGTGATTCTTGTTGCACCATCTCATTCATGCGTCCCGGTATGTAGAGTATAACAACCACTTTCTCTCCACGATTTCTCAATTTGTGGACACTTTGTAAAACCACTTTTTCGAAAAAAAAAAAAAAATCTTCTTCCATCCTTCTCAGCAAATGGGGTAAATGGTCCACTCTTATTTTGATATTTTCTGGACCGTGTTATACTATTGTCATTTTCAACTTATCTGAAAACGATTTCTTCAAATAGCCAAAATCGTTTTTTTTTTCCTTCCAAAAATGTGCTTAAATCTCCCTTATCTTCCACTTCCTCACATGAATCATCATGTTGACAATGAGACTGAGAAGACTCAGGACTCCCATGCGGAGAGACAGTATTATGTTCTGATTGAGCTGCAGATGAATCCTCCGTGTCCGAGCCAGCACCGTCATCGTGATCATGATGATCATCGTTTACTTCTTCATGTTCAACAACTTGTTCTTTACTTCTATTTATCCAGGTACCTAATGCCCATCTTTGACGGAACTGTTCTTCGTATCTGGCCCTCTTTTTCTTCCTGTTCTGTGCACCACTCGCTTGAACTTTCTTCATCTGTGACATTGGGAATAAAAACCATCAATAAAAAAGAATAAAGAAACCCACTCTTTTTACACAATTAATGGGACTAAACCTCGGCATGAAGACAAACACACATTTAACATAGATAAATTCACTTGGGTCTTGAGTGTTACGGCTAACTGTCGACTTGCGCACTCATGTCTTACTTCGCGATGTATTGTAAACATAAATATTTGAATAGGCGATTTATTGGCGGCCGGTTATTAGTAACTTGCAACGAAATAGTTGCAAGAACACAAGATTTATCTAAATAAAGACGAATGGTACGCGTATGCCCGCCAAGCCAACGTCGGCTGATATTAATGGTTGTCTACAAATGTTTGATTTTTTAGAGTGGTAAAAATTTACAAATAAATGCTATAATGGGTGTTGAATGCAAACATACAATCATTGGCAATGAAATTGCTATTAATATTCCATAACAATATTAAATGTTCATAGCTGAATGACAACTGCCATGTCCCGGTCCCACTATTGAAATACCACAATATACAGCATGCCATCTTTATAATTTCAGTTTGATATGGGATTGCCAACTCTAATAGTTGAAAACTACATAATCATAAGTAAAAATGGATGTTATAGTTTTTAAAAAAAAACATACTAGAACAATGCACAACGTCTAGTTAAAACGGAATTGACGGGTGTACTTAGTCTTATAAAGTCAGTCTGTAATTCTGTCCAGGACACGAATTTGGGAAGACGAAAGGTATAGATTCGTAGCTCGTGGAGGCAAACATAATATCCAGTAATCGGTTTCTGTTTTAGTGTAATCTTGAAAATTAGCGGAAAAAAATATCCGGTAAAATACGACAAACATAACCGTAGTTAGTACCTACTAAAACGGTTCGCAATGCATTAGATACTACTATTAGTACGTAAACTACGGCATACGATTCGTATGATACGAAATTAGTCCATCAATACAAGCCCAAGAGATGTGACTGGGCCAACCCTAACCGCCTAATTGGATGCCCCCCCCCCCGGCTGGATGCCCGGGGCGGTCGCACCCCTTGCACACTCCCCCCCCCCCCTTTTTGCACGCCACTGCTTCGGCGACCTGTAAAGGATATGCAACTACTTACACTGATAGTCCAAGGTAGGCATTAGTATTATCTAACAATAATGGGAGGGAATCCGAGAAAGAAATGAGGAAAATCATTTTTTTTAAATATATGTAATAAAATTACAAGACAATTGTGAATTAAAATATAACAATTGACAGTTGATGTGATACAGAATTAAGTTGTGTTCAGAGGCTTCTAGTTTGATCTCTGACAAAATATAAGCGCTCGTAAGGAGCTTTTAATTGAATTGTGAAGAAAACGTAATTAATCAAGCACAACTTTAAATCAGATGTGGTTCAAACTACATTAGTCAAGCACGCCTTTAATGAACTGTGATTCAAACTGAATTAACGAAGCCGGCCTTTAAATTAGCCGTGATTAAAAGTAAATTAATTAAGCATAATTTAAATGAGCTGTTATTCAAACTAACTTAATCAAGCACGAATTTAAACGATATAGCAAACTACTGAACGTAAACTTGTCAAGAGATTACAACAGAAAAAGTGCTGGTGGTGATTGCGACGTTCTGTAAGGATATGCAGCTAACTGTTAACTTTTTTAAAAGAGCTGTGATTCAAACTCAATTAATCAAGCACACCGTTAAATGATCTGTGATTTAAATTAAATTAATTAAGCACGCCTTTAATTGTTCTGGGATTCAAACTAAATTAATCGAGCAGGCCTTTAAATGAGCTGTGATTTTTTAGTCATTAGTCATTAGTCGAGGTTCCAACTTCACGGCAACGGGTCGTCCCCATTATGCTCCGTTCCTGTGCCAGTGAATATCACACAAAATGCTCCCCACTGTCCAATGTGAAAAGTGGAATGGACAGGAGTCTCGGCAATCCAACAGCCCGCACAGGTACACTATGCATAATGCCTCTGCCAGAATGCCAACACAAAATTAATCCACGAAAACCACAGTTCATCGTCGATGGACTCGGCAGTCACCAGAAAGACCTCATTGACCCGGGTTTTCTCACATGGCTCGGTCTTTTACCGCAGGGCGACCCGCCGAAAGTGTCGCATAAAGCACGAACTCCGCAGCTTCAGCGCCGACTCCCGGGAGTCTCCTGAAAAATGCACTCGTGAACCGAAAAGGCAAATCAGTCTATTCAGCAACAGCCGGTAGCCATTGTTCCGAACATGCAGGTCACTGTACAGGACAGATGTAAAAGCATTCCCCGCGAATTTCACAGCTCACAGTGTCGCCCACGCACTCACTCAGTAGCAGGGCGACGGAACCATGTACTACCAGTCCAACATGAGGAAAATGCGATTGCAAACCGTAGCTGCAAGCATAAACACGCCACAGGCCTTAACGGTTCAACGCCTAACCGCCATGTTGGCGACCGGAAGTCCATGAGCTGTGACTCAAACTAAATTAAACAAACACATATTTAATTTAGCTGTGGTTCAAACTAAATTAATCAAGCACCTCAGTTTCATCTCACCTTATCATGTTCCTCTTGTACCTTGCGGTGTCGAGGTGAAGTATAAACATCGTGAGAGTGTCCGATTATGGGCTTCATGTATCGATATTCCCATGGACTCTTTCTCTCCATCCAACAGTTTACGTGGTCGGCCTCTTCCTCTATTTCCATCTGGTCTGTACATCATTGCTTGTTGTGGTATGTTGTTGACTGGTAACCAACTTGCATGGCCAAACCATTTGACTTGCTGCTTTCTAATAAAATCTTATGCTGCTATAACCCCCACTTTAGTCCTGATTTCTTCATTTCTGATCTTATCTCTTCTTGATACGTTGAGTATTTTTCTGAGGAATCTGATTTCTGTTGTTGTGATTTTTCTTTTCTCTTTTTCTGTCATTGTCCAGGTTTGGCATTGGTAGCATAGAGTTGGTAGGAAGATTGTGTTGTAAAGTGCTTTCTTAGTAGTTATTGATACATGTTTGTTTTTTTAGTATTGGTGCCATTTGTCCAATGAGTTGGTTTGCCTTATTGCATCTATTTTCGATCTCGTCTTCTGATCTGCAATTTGATATTATACTTCCTAGGTACTTGAAACTCTTTACTTGATTCAAGGGATGTTCGTTTAGGTGAATTGTTGTTGTTTTTTCTTATTTAGTTATAGTCATTACCTCTGTTTTGCTTGTGTTAATTTTCATGTTATGTTCCCTACATATTTCGTTTAGACTATTCATATGGTCTTGTAATTCAGCTTCTGATTTTGTAGTGCTTGGTCGTCCGCAAACAGGAGTTCTCTAATGGTTAGATATGCAGATGGTTCTTCTGTGTTATCGTCATGTGATATTCTTGCGGCCTCTGTTTGGCTGGTTTCTTTACACATGTTGTCTATACATGTTATGAACAAGAGAGGGGACAGGACATAATCTTGTCGTACTCCAGATCTTTCAGCTTGTTTCTATCTACTCTATCAAATGCCTTTTCTTGGTCGACAAAGGCCAAGTAGAGTGTTTCATTAAATTCGATTGATTTTTTTTATAAAATGTCTAAGAGCAAAAATGGCATCTGTGCATCCTTTGTTTTTCCTAAATCCAAGTTGTGTTTCGCTTAGCTGGGGTTCTATTTGCAAAATAGTTTCCCAGTATGACTCAACAGTGTAATGCCTCTGTATTGTGTGCAGTCTCTTTTGCTGCCTTTGTTTTTCCAAATTGGGATAATTATGGCGTTTCCCCAGTCACATGGTGTCTGTTGTACTACCCAAACATGGTTGAATAGTCTATGTAGCCATAAGCTGTTCCTACTTCTCTTGCTGCTTTAATTAGTTCATTTGGTATTTCATCTTGTCCCGGTGATTTGTTCAACGGGGCTAATCTGATGGCTTCTATAATTTCTTCTTTTGGTATGTCTGGTTCTAATTATTCGGTGGCATCTGTGTAGGTTTCTTGAAGTCCTGAGACATCTGATGGGATGATGAGAAGTTGTTCGAAATACTGCTTCCATCTTATTAGGATTTGTTTTTGTTCACTTATTGGTTCTCTATTTTCGCTGTTAATTATTTCAGTTGGGTCAAAGGGTTCTCCTCTGGTTCGCATTGCACTTATCTTTTTGTTGAAGTTTCTAGTTGTCTCCTTGTAGTTTTTATTTAGGGTTTCTCCATACTCTTTCCAGTCTTTTTGTTTTCCCTCTATACTATTCTATTCACATGTCTTCTCGCTATTCTATATTATATGTAATCACATTCCTGTTTGCTCTTCAATCACTTTTTATATTTTTCCTTTTTGTCTTTTACCGCTTTCTTTACCTCTGCGTTCCACCAACCTGTTATTTTCTGTATCCGTGTTTTGTGTTTTTTCGTGGTTCGACGTGTTATTTTTCCAGTATTTAAAATGCTTGATTTGAACATCTCCCATTCTTCTTCCACTGATTTTTCTTTCTATAGGTAATTTTACAATGATTTCAGTTAGTTCTTTCTCACAATATTCCCTTACTGCCTCGTCTTTAAGGTTTTTTAAGTTTACTGATTCGCATGGCATGTATTTTCCTGATCTGTGCTTTCCTCTTCTGATAGTTCTTATTGTGGCAACGACTGCTTTGTGATCTGTGTTTATACTTAAATTGGGCACTGCTCTTGCATCTAATACATTTCTCTTCTGTTATTTCTAGTTAATATAAAATAAGTTTGGCTTTTAGTATCTAGATCGTTCCATTTATACCAGATGTATGCTTGTGAGTCTTGATGTTTATAGAATGTGTTTGTTTTATAGAGGCCGTGTTGACTGCATAGCTCTGTCGTCTACTTCCGTTATCATTCCTTTCAATATGCTGATCTCCAAATGCTCCCAGAGGTTTTTCTATGCCCGCTCTTTTATGTCCTTTTCTTGCATTGGAGTCTGCCATAACTATGATGTTGTCCTGCTTATCTATTTTATTTAGCACGTCATGAATGTCTTCATAGAATTCCTCGCATTCTTGCAAATTTTTGTTTGTATTACATAGTGCGTATGTGTGTACATATGTTGTAATTGTTTGTTCTTTTATTCTCACTGTTATGATTCTTTCTGATTTATTTTTTTTATTTGTAGTATTCCTTTTGCTAGCCGTGGTTTGATGACTATTCCCACACCGTGTCTTGCCCTTTTTTGCTGTTCTATTCCAGAGTAGACAAACGTGTAACTGTGGTGGAGCTCCTTGCATCCTTTCCCCTTTTATTCTGGTGTCCGCTATTCCCATCATTCCAATTTTCCTCTCTTCCATTGTTTCTATAAGCTCTTCTTCTTTACTACTGAAACCACAGACATTCATTGTGCCTATTTTTTGAGTCTCTGATATATCTCGTAGTCCATTAACATTGCCGGATAGATATCCGTTTGGGTCAGTCCGTTTATACTTCTTAGTTTTTCTACGAGCAGTATGAAGATCCCCTGCCAGCTTGCTAGGCCAGTCGCAGGTTTAGGACACAAATCTGACCACAGCGAGTCCATCTCCTATGGTAAGCCATAGCCCCGTTAGCCCATGACCTCGCGATCATGGTTTCCCGGTCTGCACCACGCGGAGGTGGGTGTTGACTTGTGTAGTCTGCGGGCTACTAATTTTCACTTTTCAACTCAGTATATGAGCTGTGCCGGCTTCGTGGCTTAGAGGTTATGACTTTTCTCCGTAATCTCGTATACTTTCGTCGGTGACGTGATGACGGTGAGAATCAGCAGTGGTTCGAATCGCATCGGTAACTTACGGGGTATATGAGCCGGCCGCACAGAAAGCAATGGCAAACTACTGAACGTAATCTTGCCAAGAAATTAACATACAGCTGAAAGATGCTGGTGTTGACAGCGATGTCCTTTAAAGGATATGCAAAAAAAAAAAATATATGAGCTGTAGTTTACACAAAATTAATCAAGCACGCATGTAGATGATTTTTCCTTTTTCACATCTCTGACGAGGCGTTGTCAGGACACATACATCTCTGTCTGTCTGTCTGTCTGTCTGTCTGTCTGTCTGTCTGTCTGTCTGGCTGTCTGTCTGTCTGTCTGTCTGGTCTGTCTGCTGTCTGTCTGCCTGTCTGCCTGCCTGCCTGCCTGCCTTCCTGCCTGCCTGCCTGCCTGCCTGCCTATCTGGTTGTCTGGCTATCTGTTTGTCTTTCTGTCTGTCTGGCTGGCTGGCTGTCTGTCTGTCTGTCTGTCGTCTGGCTGTCTGTCTGTCTGTCTGTGTGTGTGTGTGTGTGTGTGTGTGTGTGTGTGTGTGTGTGTGTGTCTGTGTGTGTCTGTGTGTGTCTGTGTGTGTGTGTGGTTTTTTTTTTTTTTTGTAAGTCAAGAAACGAGATAATGCACATACAAGAATGGAAAGCAACATTGAAACATAAATAATATTAGAAGTAAATTCAGACAATATCTTCAATATTAGTTCCATATGTTGATGATTGAAACATAAATAATACTCGTATTAGAAGTAAATCCAGGCAATATTTTCCTTATAAAACCTCGCGCTCTTGCGGTGATTCATCTGTTGACGTTATCATTAGCTCAAAATGTCGTTGATCTGTGTTTGAAATAGGCACCGAAAATGCGCAAACAAAGGATGTGAAGTATATCATGAGATTAACTATATCTCTGTCTGTATCCTCGCTGATCACAGTCAGATTTTTCTATGATTTCAGTGGCTATAGAATTGCTTGTGATGGTGTTATACTTTTACAATTTGGAAGCACTTCTCTATTAGTATTGCAGGGATCGTCAGTGCTTGTGTAATGAGCATTAATGATAACCGGGGAAAAGACGCGAAATGTGTTGTGAATAATTAGCGGCTGCTGTAAATATTGTGTAATGCACCATCCGGGAGAATTAACAGTTGAAGATAACAGATCTTTTCACACTCTAATAAGTGACGTAATAATGTTACAGAAGAGTATTAATAAATTGTTGTACAGAATGTAGAACAAGCGGATCTATCAAGTAAGAACTTAATATTGTAGAGGATTGGTTAATGAAGCAAACAAAAATAAGGAGAATTAAATATTTCGACATGTGACAAGACGCTAAAGTCCATAAAAGCTAGTTATATATAGACAGAGAGAAGAGGAGGAAACAGAGAATGGGGGGAAGAGAGAAGGGGGGAAACAGAGAAAAGAGAGAAACAGAAAAGAGGGGGAAACAGAGAATGGGGAAACAGAAAAGAGGGGGAAACAGAGAAGAGAGGGAAACAGAGAAGAGGGGAAAACGGAGAAAGGGGGGAAAAGGAGAAGAGGAGGAAACAGAAAAGACGGGAAAACAGATAAGATGGGGGAAACGGAGAAGAGGGGGAAATCAGAGAATAGAGGGAAACAGAGAAGAGGGGGACACGGAGAAGAGGGGGAAACAGAAATAAGGGGCAAAACAGATAAGAGGTGAAAACAGAAAAGGGGGGAACAGGGAAGAGAGGAAAACAGGGAAGAGATGGAAATAGAAAAAGAGGGGAAAACAGAGAAGAGAGTGAAACAGAGAAAAGTGGGAAACAGAGAAGAGAGTGAAACAGAGACGAGGAGGAAACTGAGAAGACAGGGAAACCAGTAAACAGGGGGAACAGAAAAGAGGGGGACACAGAGAAGAGGAGGAAACGGAGAAGAGGGAGAAACAGAGAAGAAAGGGAAGCAGAGAAAAGTGGCGGAAACAGAGAAGAGAGAGAAACGGAGAAGAGCGTGACACGGATAAGACGGGGCAACAGAAAAGAGGAGGAAACTGACAAGAGGGGGAAACGGAGACGAGTGAGACCACTACGTAGATGGATTCAAGATGTGATAGACAATTCACGCGTGACAGCAACAGACGTAGGACCTTTGGCTTATGATAGAGAGCCATTTCTGAAGGGAAAAGTAAAAGCACAGACAAGCCATCGGTTGATGTAGCGACGTTCCGCTGGTTCGGGGACAAACAGCACACACAAATTGTGATTGTGACGGACTGACAGAGCATGACGAGTAAGGTGACAATGCACAGTTCGTGTAGAGTGACATGCTTCTATTAAAAAGTAAAGATACGGGGCATCCATTGGATCTTTTCCCCAGGGCATGCTGGTGTGGTGGGAAACGAGCAGACATACAACTTGGCTGGGTCTGCTCAGTTGGGTGGGCATATTGGTTCACTATATTATTGACACCCTGCCGTCTTGACAGACGATAGATGATAGTTTGTTACGTTGGACTGAATTTAGAGACCATATGTTGCCCATGCAGCTTGATCCCTCTCTTGGCCTGCCTAGTAGTTTACTCCAGAGAAAAGGTAACATCAATACATCTGGAACAAGATAAGCTGTAGAAGCTGCCCGATCAGCAAAGCAATTCTCTGACTGTCCGCCTGTTGAAGCTTCGATTCTAGACCAGTTGCCAACCAAGGCTTAGGACCTGGTCTGCCCTGCCTATGACATTTAGTATTTAGGTTTGCATTTCCTCTCACCAGGAAGAGGTTTGGGCCCTCCAAATTGCGCTCCTCTGCTAAAAGCCGTTGGCACAACGTCTGGTGTCCGGTTTGGTAAGAGCTGCGGTTTACTACAGGCCAGGGGTATTCAGCGTCCTTTGGGATCATATAGATATATAGTATGGAAGAGCAGACAAATTATTATGGCCTTCGGAGAATTGTGTGGCAGAAAGCGAACAGAGAATCTGGCCGATACTCAGCGCTCCGAGGATAGACCAAACGGAAACATTATCATACTGCAGCTAGTACCATTAGTATTGTGACTCTTCACTGGCTGTTGAAGATCAGGACGGAGCGTGAATGTGAATGTCCCGAGTGTTGTGCTGTGGGTTCTTTGACTCAAATCAACTCAACTCACTTTCTTGATGTAAAGGACGTATGTGCGTTTATGACATTACTGCAAGTGCGAGTGCCAAATTTATTATGCTATTTCAATGCTTATTCCAATGTTTATTCTATTCCTATGTTATGTTAGTAAGGTAAACAAGTTAAGAAAGCTTGTACACGCCACTTTAAGAATGACTGAGTATATGATAAGTAAGTAAAATAGAGAACCTGATGTACACAACTTGAGACGCAATGGGCATTAGATATTTCTTGTAGACCAGCCAATGCTAGATGGGCTGTATGGGCAATATCACACAAGCAGTATTTACCTGCAAGGATATTTCCTGGTAACCATTTCATGCTGGGTAGATCTGAGAGCCCAGGCCAGTAATAGCCATACGTCTGGGTGTCAGTTGGAACATGTGACCAGCTGGCTGGAAGGTTAGCATACCTGACACTGCGACTCTCAAGTGGACCAGTTCATGTCTCATATTCCATCGTCGTGCAGGATTCTGCGATCGTATTGTCTCCGCTCTGTTCTTCTACAGTGCTGCCCTGCTCTCTGGCCGTAAACTCCCTTCCTGAGAGTTTCCCTCGTAGCAGTGATTAGTCAGGGTAAGTACTGACATGGTAATTTCTGCCATGATCCGTCAATGTAAGTAATGACATCGTAATCTCTAACATGATCAGCCAGTGTAAGTACTGACATGGTAATCCCTGACATATTTCGTCAGTGTAAGTACTGACATGGTAATCTCTGATATGATTCGTCAGTGTAAGTACTGACATGGTAATCTCTGACATGATTCGTCAGTGTAAGTACTGACATGGTAATCTCTGGCATGATCCGTCGATGTAATTAATGGCATGGTAATCTCTAACATGATGGTCTGTGTAAGTAATGACACGATGACATGGTAATCTCTGACATGATCCGCCAATGTAAGTAATGGTATGATAATCGCTAATATGATCCGCTAATAGTTGCTATGATTCTGCTTCAACTTGCCCGCCAACCCCCTCACTAGACTCCCTGGACAATGCAATGAAGACATGATGGCAGTGCCCTATATCCGCCCTACTATAAACCAGTTCCTGTTCTCGGTGTGTATACTCCTCAGCACGCTTGCCTTCTGGCCCAGTGGTCATGGGTTTGATTCCTATCGGGGCAGATTCGAATGTTTAAAACTGACTTGGGCTCCAGGACGACCCAGCCTAAATAGGTACAAGGACATGTTTTGGAAAGTAAAGCCGACAAGTGTGAAACTGATCACATGAAACACGAAGAGCTGATTGGTCTGTAAAAGTATGGGTCATGCACCATATGCCCAAAGTGTCTCGTTGTGTGATAAAGGGTCGTTGATGTTGCATTGACTTATACTCTTCAGTGTAGTTATTTGCTCGATGGTAGATGCTATCGTCGTCCATGACTACTCTTTCTTGATTTCAAAACCTTTCATAAACTCTAAGTTTTATTGAGGATGTTTTATATCATTTCTAACCGAGGGGCACAAAATACAATGTACATAACTTTTCTATGCAACCATCTTGTTATCATTCGCCATAATGATAGGCGCAGGCGACCATGGCTCACCAGCTCGCATGATCCTCAGTCTCGCATCACGTATAGCGTCTTGTCTCGATCATGCACTTTGGCCTAGTCACGTTGGGAAGTTTGATTTTTATTTGGTATATATTCTCTTGTTTCAACACTCGTATTTGTGCATGTGGTTTGTCAATTGTCACTAAGCTTACACGTGTAAAAACTTCTTTTAACATGCTTTTAAAAACTGGACTGTGCACGTCTAATAAATATATTTAATAAATTTTCGCTTTCATCTGTTTCTTGAAGGACTGTCTCGTTTGCATACCCACCCGTCCATTTTCTTTGAATCGTCCACACAAACCATATCTCTGCTGCCAAAAGATGGTATATTTTACAAAGTCCACAATTCTACTGCTAGGAGCAGTCCAGACTGTCGTCATCACCTCTCATTAATCACAATAATTTGCCAAGCCAATCAGTGTAACGATCATGGTTCGCCATCTCACACAATCATGTCTTTTACTGTTTGTGTGGTCCAGATTTTGCCACGCGGCCAAGCCATCTGGGTATTTACCTCTTTGCCTTCTCCTTTGGTTTACTCCCCATTAAGTTTGCCAGTTTGTCATTACGTTTTCAAGTTTATTTCTCCAAATAATTTGCTTAAATTTCTGGATTGTTTACGTATAATTTATCCAGTAAGTTGGTAATTTTCATGTGATTCTTGTTGCACCTTGTCATTCATTTTTCTGTCCTTCCATGTTATGCTTTATATTTTTTATCAGAAATCTCATTTTCAGTGTCATTAGATGTTTCACACGCACACAGCGGTATTGGTTTTAATAAGCACTTTAATACTCTTTTTTCTCCCCTTCCGTTTAGCGTTCCGTGAGCCAATATATTCGTGTGTATAGTAATGTGTCGAAATACACATACGTCTAGTTGTCCATGCGCTGCAGTGCTGTTTCTTGTTTTCTATGCACTGACGCATTCATGTGTCAAGCCTTACGTTCCTAAAGTAGTCGTGTGTGGCTTTCCATGCCTCGAAGCAGTCATGTATCTAGTTTTACGTGTGTCGAAGTACTTATTGTTATTGGTGAGTTTCCTTTTCTGTGTTGAAGTACTCAAATGTCTAGTTTTCTATCCGCTGACGAACTGGCTATAAATTGTTCTTGATACCAACACTCCATCTTGCATGTGATCTTCCTCTTGCGCTGTATCCATTATATTTCTTCAATGAGGCCATTTGTGGCAGATGGTATTAGGGCATTCTTGTGAGGTGGCCAAACCGTTTAATCTGTTGTTCTTTAATGAAAGGCATGACTGGATTCGGATCTAGTCGCCTTCTAATTTCCTCATTTATAATTATATCTCTCACAGTTACTAACACAGCCCTTCTTGAGCATCTCAACTTTGTTGTCATGATTTCGTTCTCGTTAGTTGCAGTAAGCCTCCATGTTTGACATTGGTAGCATAATGTCAGCCAAACAATAGTTCTTATGACATTTGCTTTAGTACTTATATTTATCTTTCTATGCGATAGAAGTGGCGCTTGTTGTCCCAGTACCCGATGTACCAGTGAACAACTTGTGCTGATGTTTCTATTCATTTCTCCCATCTGAAATGAACATTGACCCTAGCTACTTAAATTCAATGTGTTTGCTCTAGGACCGAAACAGTTACAATAGTTGGTGCTATTAAACAGAGACACGTAAAACAGTTTGTGTTGTAATAGTGAGATAATTATTAGATTTGTTCTCAAAACCGTTAGTTAGTTAGTTAGTTAGTTAGTTAGTTAGTTAGTTAGTTAGTTTAGTTAGTTAGTTAGTTAGTTAGTTAGTTAGTTAGTTAGTTAGTTAGTTTAGTTAGTTAGTTAGTTAGTTAGTTTAGTTAGTTAGTTAGTTAGTTAGTTAGTTAGTTAGTTAGTTAGTTAGTCGCTGTTCCAACTTCACGGCAGAAGGCCACCCCATTATGCTCCTTTTCTGTGCCAGTGAATATCACACAAAATGCTCCTCACTGCCCCATGTGAAAAGTGGAACAGATAGGAGTCTCGACAAACCAACAGCCGGCACATGTACACTCTGCAGCTTCCAGAATGCCAACACAAAATTCCCCACCGAAAAATATAATTCATCGTCGATGGAAGCAGCAGTCACTAGAAAACCCGCGGCTACACATTACTGCATAAGGCAACCCAGTTAGTTCAGCCACCGTAACAATTACAGCCGTTGGTGCCACAAAGCCCAGACAATTACAACAGATTGTGCCGTAATGTACAACGAGACACCTACAAAAGTTTGTGTTGTAAAACGGAGATAATTACAGCAGTGTGTATTATGAGACCGTGACAGTTATAATAGTTTGGCTGTAAAACCGAGTTCATTACAACATTTTGAGCTGTAAATCTGTGATAAGTACAATAGTGTGCGCAGTAAAACAGAGATAATTACAATAATATGCGTATAAAAAAACCGAGACAATTACTACAGTGTGTGTTCAGTAGACCCGAGAGAATTACAACAACATGCCCAGTGAAACGAAGACATTTAAAAAGTGTGCGCAGTAAATACTAGATAATTAAAACATTTTATGCTGTATATGGTGCTAAACCCCCCCCCCCCCCCCTTGTTTGTATAGACCAATCCACACTTGTTCTGATATAATGCCAATACTGCCGCCTCTACTCGCCTGAAGATTTTCTAATGCCATTTCGGTTGGGTGAATCTGAGAGTCACGTCAATTTAAACATTCGTCTCAATGGTGGTTCGGACAAGTGACCAACTGGCTGACATGCAAGCGTGCTAGCTGCTGCACCACGGCAGCTCCCATTTTTTGTTTTTGTTTTGTAGAAGTGCATCCAAACACCAGGACATGTCTGTCTCTTGTTTTAGTTAGTTAGTCTTTCCTCTTGAACCTAAGGCGGCGCATAGGGCAGAAGTCCTGACTCTCCATGCCTGGCGGTTCGCTGCTACCTGTTGTAGATCTTGGATATTTACTTGGCCATTGAATGAGCCTTCTCTAATGATGGTTCTACGCAGGGTCTCTCTTGGTCTTCCCCGTTTTCTTTTCCCTACCGGTGACCATATGAGGGCTTGGTAGGGGAGTCTTGACTTGTCCATTCTGAGTACATGGCCGATGTAGTTCCAACAGCGTCTTCTTATGAAATTGGATACTGAATTTTGCTTAGTCTCTTGTCTTATTTGCGAATTGGTTCTCAAGTCTGTCCAGTGGATGTTTAGAAAGTCTTCTAAGACATTTGTTCTCAAAATTGTCTAATTTTTTATCTAAAGCTACCGTTGATTTCCAACTTTCACATCCATACGTTAACACTAGAATCACACAAGAGTGTTTTGCATCGAGAGAATCACGATTTCGCTCCTGATTTCAACCTAACATATTTGTTTAACCGTTTCTCTGGGCTGGTAAGTTTGTTTTCTCCTATTTTTGTTGCCGATTCAGGCCAGATTTTCAGTCCTCCTGGTCGTAGAGCAATTATTTATACCGTAGCCGGCAGGTTTCTCTTTACATAATTATAAAATACACTTAGCGGGGCGCGATATGTCTGGCATGACTAACAGACGAGATATTCGGTGTCAAGGGAAGAACTCTTGGGACGCGCGTATCGAAGGTAATAATTTGTGTGATCTAGCATCTCAGACAAACACTCCCTCTAGTACATATTGATTTCGTCGTGTTGTTATGGAACACGCTCATCGCCTTTGAATTTTATTTTTTTTTATTTTTATGTGACAACTTTACATGTCGTGCAAAGACTATCGTGAGTAATTTAACTTGTTTGCGCACACAAACACAAATTAATTTGTGTATAAAAGAGACAAAATAATTGAGTTGACAATATTCTGTGAACATGAATTCTCATTTTAATACCATCGGGTTAGAATTCTCATTTTAATACCATCGGGTTATATAGTCATGTTTACTGAGTTTGGTTTCATTAAGTAGCAGTTCCTTTACAGAAGGCTGCTCTTATCATGTCGCACAGAAATATCTCTCTGTATCTTTTGTATTTCCTTCCGCCACATGCTCCCTCATGCATCCTCATGCATCCTCATGCATCCTCATGCTCCCTCATGCATCCTCATGCACCCTCATACACCCTCATGCTCCCTCATGCTCCCTCATGCATCCTCATGCACCCTCATGCACCCTCATGCTCAGGGTGTCTACAATGTCATCTGTCCATCTTTGTGTGAGTCACTTCCTGCTTCTTCTCCGAGGAATTAGGCCTTCCATCACTGTTCTTTCAAGCCATAGTGGCCTTTAATATAGCCATACTATTTTAGTGTCCGAGCCATGAGACAGTTTATGACACATGATACTGTTTATGAGACATGATACTGTTTATGACACAAAATACTATTTATGAGACATGATCCTGTTTATGACACATATTACTATTTATTAGACATGATACTGTTTATGAGACATGAGACAGTTTATGAAACATGATACTGTTTATGAGACATCATACTGTTTATGAGACATCATACTGTTTATGAGAAAGGTTTCTTCCATGGTCACGTCTTGTACAATTGTAATATTTTTATTTTTCTTCTTCTGTGTTTGGTAACAATGTTAATTTCCGTTTGTTTCCACAAATATTCCAGTACTATCAAATCTCCTCTTGTCTTTTGAATTCTAATTGTATTATCTTTATCTGTTCTCACATCTTTGTATTGCTGCCTAAAGAGGTGTATGATTCCACCTCTTGGACAGTCTAGTGTTTACCTCTAAATAGACGACACCCAAAGTAGCAAGGACCAGCTACCAGTAGTCAGTCCACTTCCTCTAAACAGATTCCAGCAATTATAGAACCAAGTGGACATCGAAGCATAAGGACCACCAGAAAGATCGTGCGTACTGCCAACTCAAACCAAAAAGAACAAGTAACAATCTTCAGACTCCACACAGGACATAACTTTCTGAAATATCGCATGTTTGATCAACTAAAGATAGCAGACACTGGTGGATGCAACTGTAGAACTGGCAAAATGACTGCTAAACATTGGTTGCTGGAGTGTCCAATATATGCAGTACAGTAGAATATTATTTTGGCCTACACTCGGTTCATTTAAGGACACACTCTATGGAGATGTCAACAAGCTTAAGGTGACTACGGCTTTCTTTGCATTAATTCATATTAGCATCTGAATGTCAACAAAAATTAAGATGAAGAAGAAAATATTCCGTCCAAGATAGCAAGCAACTAAGCGATGGACTCTTCTCAGTTTTCTTCTTAACGACTTTGCCACTGAGGCGATCTTATTTATGGTCTATTCTTTTCCTTAGTATAACTACCGTGGGGTCTTACACATGCGGACTGGAGTCATGTGGTTACATTTATTTTAAGATGGACAGGCAAGCTGTACATTTTTTAAATCTTCTCTTTTCTCTCTCAGTCTCTATCTATTTCTCTATCTCTATCTCTGTTTCTGTCTCTGTTTTTGTCTTTTATTCATTCCACGTCATTGCACGTTGTTCACGCATTAATACATCTTTACTTTGGTATCAATGGCTCCTGAATATTTCGTTGGGCTATTATAGATCAGACAGACAGACAGACAGACAGACAGACAGACAGACAGACAGACAGACAGACAGACAGACAGACAGAGAAAAGAGAATGTCTCTTCTCTTTTCTCTCTCAGTCTCTGTCTCTATCTCTACCTCTATCTCTGTCTGTCTGTCTGTCTGTCTGTCTGTCTGTCTGTCTGTCTGTCTGTCTGAATTCTCTCTCTCTCTCTCTCTCTCTCTCTCTCTCTCTCTCTCTCTCTCTCTCTCTCTCTCTCTCTCTCTGATCTACAATAAATCCATCATGTGCCATGCCGATAAGCGTGGGCGGTCATGTTCTGCCATCTCACTCGATCACCAGAGTCGTGGATCAGCTCCGTGTTCCTGTCTCGACCATGCCACGTGGCCAAGCCATCCAGGTATTTACTTCTCGGTCTTCCCCTTGGTCTCTTCCCTTCGATCTTGCCAGTTGTCACCAAGTTCTCCAAGTCATTTCTTCTCATAACATGCCCAAAAAATTTTGACTGTCTACGTCTAATGTCTCTAATCAGTTTACGATCTTCATTTGTTTCTTGAAGGACTTGTTCATTGGTTTTTCTGTCTGTCCATGGTATTCTTTGCATTTTCCTCAGAAACCACATTTCCACAGCCATCAGCTGTTTTTCAGCTTGACTGCTCATTGTCCACGCTTCACATCCATACAAAAGTATAGGTTCTATGTAGCACTTCAACACTCTTTTTCTCGTTTCAATTGATATCTTTTTATTGGTCAGTATGTTTTTCATCTTGCAAAAGGCTACCTTCGCAATGGCAATTCTTGTTCTAATCTCTTCAAGGCATCTCCTATCAGATGTTATGACTGTGCCGAGATAACTGTATCGATTCACTTGCTTAAGAATATGCCCATTTACTTGTATATCACATTGTGGTATTTCCTTCTTCCCAATGACGACCATAATCTGTGTCTTCTTACATATTCAATTCTAACCCTAGTTGTTCACTGTGTGCAACAACCGCATCTACTAAATTTTGCAGGTCCTGTTCATTGTCTGCAATCAAGACTGTATCATCTGCATATCTAATGTTATTGATGTATCGTCCCCCAATGTTGATTCCTTCCATATCTTCTATATTTCTGAAAATATTTTCACTGTACAGGGAAAAAAGATCTGGAGACATTACACATCCCTGTCTCACACCTCTTTTAATAGGCTGATATTGACCTACATCAGTTATCAATTCTGATGGCAGCTTGTTGTTTCCAATATATGTTTTTACAAGTCTAAGGTCTTTTCCATCAATTTGTAGATCTTCAAGCATCCTTATCATGTCGACATGTCTCACTTTATCGAAAGCCTTTGTGTAGTCAATAAAGCAAAGATATAGATCTTTGTTTACTTCTATAGAACGTTCAATTACTGTTCTCTTATATATACACAACGGGACGCAGAGGTGTTTCCAAGGCACCAGGGCCGCGTTATATACCGGCCAAGACCTATTGACGCATCCTCGTCGAGCGTCCCCTTCGGGGTCCTAGCTAAAGTCAGTAGGATCGCCGATTCCTCCGAAGTCGGAGAGTATCTGCCTGTAAGGCGAGGAACCACCAGTCTGCACACCAATAAGCCAGTTATGGGACAACGGATACTCACGCAAACGTCAAGTCCTGTATGACATCACACTGATGTTGGACAACAGGGTGCCTTCATCCGACATACAGGACTTCGCGTTGGAGCTCAAGCCAACGAACACAAGCAAGCAAGCAAGCATATACACAGCAATTACTGTGCCCTTGCGTTCCACAAACTCACATTGTTATTCTCCTATTTCGGGTTGTATTTTCTTCCTGTCTCTTTACATAATAATTCTCATCATAATCTTCGTGATGTGTCTTATTATACTAATTGTTCGATGTTGATCGCATTCAAAGGCTCCTGATTTCTTCGGGATTGCAATAAATATAGAATTACATAATTCAGGAGGTATATCTCAAGTATCGTATATTATGAGTCTGATGACTTGGTTTATTCCATATTCTTCTAATCTAAGGCATTGATCATTTCTATTGTGATGTTATCTGTACCCGGGGTCTTGCAAGTTTTCATATGGTTAAGAGCATTCTGAACTTCCATCTTCAAAATTGATGGTCCTTCATTATTATTCCGAAGATCACATTGTTCTTCTCTTGTATCATCATTAAGGTCTTTCACATAATCTTACCACGCATGTAAAATCTGATCTTTTTCTATTATGATTTTGCCATCTTTGGTTTTTAGGCAACATGTTGATGTGTGTGTTCTTTTGTTAGTGATGTCATTAATTCTCTTATGCATTAATTTGGTATTCCGGGTGCTGTGTTGGTTTTCAATTTCCTTGCAATTTTCCTCAAGCCATGTTTCTTTTGCCTCTTTGCCTCCTTATTTTCCTGTGAATCTCTTCATATTTTTCCTTGTTATGTTTGTTATTCCTTCTTTCTTTCATGAGTTTTAAGATGTCTTCCGTCATCCATTTCTTGCGTCTTATTATCTTAATTTTTGGGATGGTGTTTCTGCAGGTGGTTGACTGACTTCTTTATAATTTCCAATTGGTCACTGACGTCTTGAAATAATATTTCCAAATCGGACAATGCATCGAATCTGTTCTTTACCTCTACGTTGAATTTATCTTTTATTTCCTCCCTCTTCAGTGCCTGTAGATCAAATTTTGTGTTTTTTGGTGGTGAATATTTGACTTTCTTTAATTGTATATGTAAATTGCTTAAGAGTAATCTATGGTCGCTGTAGCAGTCTGCGCTTGGTTTAGTTTGTGGACTTTTAAGGCATTAAATTGAATATTGAAGAAGGTTGGCTATTAAAGACGATAAAACAAAGAAAATTTAAATATTTTGGTTACTTGAAACATCACGAACGTTTAGAGGGAACAATAATGGAGGGGTATATGCCTGACAAGAGAGGAAGAGGAAGACCAAAGAGAAGATGGGTGCAGGATGTGGCGGATGATCTCCAGATAGGTGTATCAGACGAGGAACATCTTGCTTATGATCGAGAGGTTTTCCGGAAGGTTGTTGTGAGGGCGAGGTTCTGCAAAGGACATGCTACTGAATGAATGAATGAATTTCGTAGTTATTTCTCTAAGTTTGATCATACCTGGGGCAGAGACCAGTTCGGCCAATTACTTTCGATTGCGAACTGACGAGAGATGTTTAACGTGTGCAGCATGTCCTATTTTGCTCCTAGCCTTTCGTTATAATATATTGTGAACTTGCCACTAGGGACAAATCAAAACTAGCCTTAAGCTCATCACCATCATGTTTTTTTCCCGTTCACTTGTTCGCTCGCTTTGTACTCGAGCGTAGTCTATATACGTGCTGCTGCTGTTACTACTACTACTACTACTACTACTACTACTACTACTACTACTACTACTACTACTACTACTACTACTACTACTACTACTACTACTGCTTGTACTACTAGTACTACTACTGCTGCTGCTGCTACTACTACTACTACTACTACTACTACTACTACTACTACTACTATACTACTACTACTACTACTACTACTACTACTACTACTACTACTACTACTACTACTACTACTACTAGTGGCAATTGCTACTATAGGGAAGTGCACCAGTTTGATTTTTTTGCTTGTTTGTTATCTGTCCTTATTATCAGTTGTTTTGGTTTATGCGTTCGCTTTGAACGGTGCTATTGCCGGTGAGTGCACTGGACTGACTTTTGATTCTGCATTAGATTTCCCTATTACCAGTGTCCCTCGCCATCAAGCACACCTACTCCTACTTCCGAGGTATTTGTAATTTACGTCCCCAAGTCACGCCTACCTCTATCCGTATCCAGTAATTCTATTTGCACACACTCGCATGCACATCCACGCACATGTCTACACAATCTTCTTCTTCTTCTTCAGCTTTCCGAGCCATTGAGGTTCTTTGCTGCAAATACAATCCGTCTCCATTCGTCTCTCTGGTTGACCTTCTCTTGCTAGTCATTGATTCCAAGTGCTTGTAGGTCTGTATATGTATTATATGTCTACACAATAAGTTAGTCTAATATTCCTTGGTGATTAATTACAGTTAGTCGAGCATCCAGTCAAGCGGGGTCAAGCTAGACTAGTGCGCCATGCGGGAAACTAAGGACGAATAGTCAACCGATACAGAACCGGGGTCGTCAGTCGCTACACGCTGAGGGAGATACGAATGGAAGGAAGCAACTAATAGGTTGACTAAGTAACTAAATGCTGCAATTAGTGTATGTTTGAGTGTGTGCTCTCGTGTGTGCGTGTGAGTGCGCGTGTGCGTGTGTGAATTTTTTTTTTGTTTCAACGACTGACACGTTTTAGAAATTGCATTTGTTCTGTTGATATTGCGCGGATTCATAAAGTGTTGTTTGCTACTATTTAGCAGTTTAGCAATTTGAAATGCTTTTCTCTGTCGAAGGCACGTCCTGTAAATTAAAGTAACTCTTTTTTACACAATGAGGCACAGTGGGTATGTGGTGGGAGCCAATGATGGACTGTGTCAAAACATACTGGTTGCCAGGAGACAAAGCTACTAAAAGGACATGAACAAGTTAAACATATTATCTCTAGTTTAAAGAGGCCCACCTCACCAGGGGACCACGGACCACTTATCATCGGGCAAGTTGACATTAGTAAGAGCGCTAAATTTTTAGACTTATAGGGTACTTGAAGAGTGATTTGGTCAACATATCTTTGGTCGCATGTACTTCCCATAAAATTTTCTGATACCCATGTTAAGCTGAGTCGACGTGAAAGTACTAGTCACTAAAAGAAATTCCCGTCTCGAAGAGAATTTGAACACATGATCACCGAGGCGGCAGTCAAACGTGCTTGCCACTGCGTTGCCGTGTATCCCACGTCAGCTTCTGGGCGTGTTATTTAACTTATTAAGTGACATGGGATGATTAATTATCTTAAGCGACTTCCCGTATCTGCCACGGGCTTACATACAGTAGTTTTCCCCCTGCACCCCCGTTTAATTTGATCTATAATACAACATGTCTGCAACCATATTAACAACTTTTATGATACAACTGAAACTGACATACCCATACTTCCCATCTTCCGTTATCCATTTTTGTTTGGACCAAACATACGTTTTGTTTGGTACTGAATCTGTTAAGTTAAGTACCACTCGTGGGTAGTAGGACATTTTAGCTCTCGAATGTTCACGTCATGTGGGTGTGGCAAAAAGGTTCTGTTGAAACCCCCACAGAGACACGACTGATACACATGTTATAGCTTTCCCTTACAATAAAGGTATTCCCATGACTGTTGGTGATCTCACTGCAATTAACGCGGAGATTTCGAAATAGTAATGGAACAATGACAATTGAAAAATAATCGGGGAAATGTGTGTGTGTGGGTGTGTGTGTTTGTGTGTGCGCGTGTGTGTGCGAGCATGAGCGCGTGCGCGCGCGTTGGAGTGTTTTCCTATTTTACAGAATATAAGATATAATTAAAACACACTTAACATGTCCAACATTTCGAATCAACATCATCTTTGAGGATAAGGTAAACATCCGTTTCTAGAAATGGCAAATATATAGGGGGAAAAAACAATGCAGATAATACAAAGCAAAACATGTAACTGAAAGACAATGTTAGATCCATTACGCAGACTAGCGAAACTAAATTAAATAATCGAAATGTGCAATAAATAATCCATATATAACAAGCAAATTATTAATGAAACTGTTATTAACAAACACATGACCGGGTTGATTGTGTAAGCTGGAGAACATACGTACTTAGAAATTGTGCTCTGTGGCCCATATATTGTGTATCTTCTAACAGTCCATGCCGTTTGGCGTTGGTGATCATGACTGACCTCAATCTTCTATCTCGTATAGTGCCAATATTGTTATACTCCTTGGCGCGTGGTGATGGTGGTCATGTCTGTCCAAAGTATTCTGTCACGTGTACTGTGTAATTATAACCAATAACTATAATCAGTTATCTATAACCAACAACTATAACCAATATATGCAATATATTTACCAAGCGCAGACTGCTACAGCGACCATAGATTAATCTTAATCAATTTACATATACAATTAAAGAAAGTAAAATATTCACCAAGAAACACACAATTTGATCTAAAGGCACTGAAGAGTGAGGAAATAAAAGATAAATTCAACGTAGAGGTAAAGAACAGATTCGATGCATTGTCCTATATGGAAATATTATTTTAAGACGTCAGTGACCAATGGGAAATATTAAAGAAGTCAGTCGACCAAGCTGCAGAAACAACCATCCTAAAAATAAAGATAATAGGATGCAAGAAATGGATGACGGAAGACATCTTAAAACTCATGCAAGTAAGAAGAAATAACAAAAATAACAAGGAAAAATATGAAGAGATTCACAGGAAAATTAGGAAGCTATGTAAAGAGGCAAAATAAACATGGCTTGGGGGAAATTGCAACGAAATTGAAAACCAACAAAACGCCCGGAATACCAAATTAATGCACAAAAGAATTAATGACATCACTAAAAAAAGAACACACACATTAACAGGTTGCCTAAAAACTACCGATGGCAAAATCATAATAGTAAAAGATCAGATTTTACATGCGTGGTCAGATATGTGAAAGACCTTTATGATGATACAAGAGAAGAACAATATGATTATCGGAATAATAATGAAGGACCATCAATTTTGAAGATGGAAGTTCAGAATGCTCTTAACCATATGAAAACTGTCATGACCCTGGGTACAGATAACATCACAATAGAAATTATCAATGCCTTAGAAGAATATGGAATAGACCAAGTCACCAAACTGCTGAACGCAATATACGATACTGGAGATATACTGCCTTGATGTTACTTCATCAACAATTGAATATAGAAATTAACATTGATCGCAGTAAACTCGTCAAGAGAGAAAATGTAATAATTAACTCTCACCTTGAATTCATGAAACGAATGCAGAAACAGATTTACGCAATCCGGTGAATGATATCACACGTTTAATAGTGTGCCGAATAATAACATAGGCAATAGTCTCCTATACTATTAACACGCCCTTTATACAGGGTCGAAGTTTAACCTAGTATCTATGAAACTTCCCTAACATTATCCAGTTTCACCTTGACGTACAATCTTCTAAACCGCCGTTTCCAAATTCAGGATTGGTCTAGGTTCGGTCCTTTCATTGATCATATCCTTCAATAGATTCTTCCTCCTGTTATCTATTCGTCAAGCCTCGCAATCATCGCATCCCTCTCTTCACCAAACACGGGCTCCACGAAAACGCATCCACTCCGCAGAAGAATCTCACAACGTCTGTTTACTTGTTGTCCTCTGACGTCGAAGGTTTCTCTTGGTTTTCGTGCCAATGGTTTAGTTTGGTATGTTCTTTTGGAAATCCCGTTTCTCTCCTTATGTATCTTCTTCTTGGTGTGTGCCCGTCATGGCATTACGCCACGTCCCAGACAAAAAATAACATGATGTAATCATTGTTTCCCATCTATCTGTATATATATACATAACTTGTAATTATATTTCGTATCTACTACAACATTTACAACAACAGCTGAAATGCTTATGGTTCCCCGTTACCCACCCTCAAATAAAAAAATAAAGTTATATGACGGGCACGCCTACCAGCCAATCCTCCGTTGGACGTCGTGTGGCCGACCCATGAGGAGGTCGGACCAACTAGTTTCCACTAGTCCCTACCTTGTCCTAATAGACAAGTGTCCTCACTCTGGGTAATACCATGAGTTTTGGACGAGGGTAGTATTGGAGTTCTAAGCAATCCATATCCGTTAACGTTGGCCGTTGTCTTTGTTCCTGTATATATTCCAGTATTATTGCTTCCATCATATGTCTGTAGGTAAGGTAGACGATCCATGCACAGATACTTTCGAGATCTAATCTAGTATGGGTATTTCCGCTAAACATTACTCAATTCTAAATATCTATAATTAAAATTTAACTATGATTAACGAATGAACTAACAATCCAAATACAACTATACTAACATAGTATTCTTAATTAATATAACCACGTTAACTAATCAATTACTAATCAATTACTAATCAATTACCAATCAATCAATCGAATAAACACACATATTATAATATCATAAATACTTTGAGTAACTAAATACTTATTGTTCGTAGTATCCGCACAACACGAATATTTCATCCACAACGTTTCTAGCGACACAGTTTATATCCACACAGGCTAAAGTTCAAAAGTTCATCATGACTCTTTATAGTCTTTCACTTCACACAGTAACTGCCTTATGTCATCCTGTCAAAATGACAAATCGACAGAAGTATCTATCTGCCTAAACTATATATTTGCAATAACAATAATTATACAAGTTGTTGATTGTTGTATATATTGTAACTTCAATCAGATGCTATCTGAAACAAATATACCTAAATTTACTAGTACTCAATGAACAAACAAATACATTAAATTACAAATGAATAATTTGTGACAAAGATCTAAAGATATTTAAAGTCGACTGAGAATATCCCATAGAATATGATTGACTAAAATCTTGCAGATCTTCAATATAGATATAGACTTGTGAAGAATCATACATTTCAAAGATTCAATGACTTTTTAAGAAATTAACTCAGAAATATAATATCACATTCTGATTTATCAATAATATTTGTACCAACCGATATTTCTAGAAATTATTAATGTTCTCTGATAAAGATATAGCTAACAGCACTTGTTTGCAGAATAGAGAAGAACCGAAATTATTTTCACACAACTAAGTGTAGAGCCTATGAGATAGTGTGAACACTTTGGAAAAGTATAGATTTATATCAGTGACATATGGCATAACTAAGTAATAAGACCTAAGACCCTAATGTGTCTATAGTTTACTATGTGTTGATATGAACCTAACATTTTCACATTCATCCCATTTTATTTTTCTTTATTTTTTTTCTTTCATTCTCCGTTTTATTCACTTTCTTTCTCTCTTTCTTTCTTCCTCTTTTCTTTCTGACATACTTATGGTGTTTGTGTAATAGATGTGTCTCAGAATGATGATAGTTTAGTGATTCCCAGATAAAATTAAATGTAACATTAATGGCAATATATGAGGAGAGTTAACAATCGAGTCTGTTCAATCTGAGAGAAGGATAAATTGAAGGTTATGGACCGAATATCAGATACAGGTGTTGCCCGAGGTCATTGACTGCCGATCTTATCGGCCGACAAGACGGAGACACGAATACATAGGAACGGGGAACACGAAGACGGTGTAATCTCTTTGAAGTACGACGAGCGATGAACGAGGGAAACAGCGGAGGAACAGAGTAGCGCGAGCAATTGACGTATACGTGATTTCACTGAACTTTTGATGTTACGGAAACGGCAAATGCGACTGTTGATGTATGGACATCAAACACTAACGAAGAACGGAAGGCCCAATATAAATAGTAGAAACTGGGGTTTTCTGTGTTAGTGTGTGCTACCTAAAGGGACGGCAAACTGGATTTATGTCTCCTGAAAATAGCAAAGAAATCATCCCGGGAAATGGGATAGAAGTGATTGTGTGCTAATAGATTTCAATGCTTGGAGTATCATAAATTAATTATATAAGGTATTGTAACCTTAGAGGAATAGTAGCATAGGGATATAGATGTTTGTGCTTAGCAGTGCTTTCTATTAGTGAATAGTTTAGACTGTAGTGCACTCATCTGTCTTATGTCTGAGTGTTCTTCGGAGGCTTCTCAGTATGGCCGGAGAAAGACACTCACATAAGAAGTAGTTTGTAACAGACTCATATCACCTGATTGTATAATCCCACAGGTTTCATATATAATCCTGACCTGTTCAGAAAAGAGTAAAGAGTAAAGATCCTAAAGTCACAGGTGCAGTGAAAGTATGTCACTATAGCAAATTCAACCTAAACAGTCAATAAGAGTGGGTTGACATAACGAATGGCAAGAAACAGGTTTTGGTGAACCTTAGTGAAAGAACTTTATTCAAGCAGAGCAAATAGGCTAAAACATTGTAATTGGGTACTCACCTAAACGAAACAGTGAAGAACTATAGACCATTTTACCTATATTCAGAAAACGGTTAAATAACTGTGGACAGGTGTGATGTGTTTTCACTGATGGATTATAATAACATAAAAACGGAAAACTCTGTCTACTGAAAGGACTTACCGTGATCACATTACTTTACGGTGATACAGTGGTGAACAGTTGTTTTTTTTTTCAATAACGGATTTACCTCCAGACTCAAGCTGAACGGAGCATTCAGGGTGAGAACGTTCCAATTCTCTGTGTGATGTCCTATGTTTTGGCCGTATGATTATGCTAGAGGAGACACGGAGACGAATGTTCAAAAGTCCTATCTTGCACTCACAGTAGCAGACACTAACAACTACATATACACATTCAATACATACAACTGACATAGTTTTCAACAATAAACAGGTTATTAATTGTTGGAGGAAACTGTTGTCAGGGTATGTTATGAAGGAGAGAGAGAGAGAGAGAGAGAGAGAGAGAGAGAGAGAGAGAGAGAGAGAGAGAGAGAGAGAGAGATAGTGTATGAAAGACGGAAGGGAGGAGTGTAGACAAAAGTCATTCAATACTCCCAATAGTAGAAGGATATTAAAGGTGTGCTTGTTCATTCCACTTTCCTCCCGGGAAACAAGTCACATTAAATTATGGAGCATAGCGAGGTATTACATAATACCTACATTAATTGGAGGGCAAGCGCGGTCCCTGCATATAGGTACATTAAATGGCATATGCATAGCATGGTACAGGCATATTGGTACCTACATATTGGGAAATACATAAGAGTATACATTGATGACTTTTAATGGAAGGATGTCCATGGGATATATGGTGCCATTACATTTATGGTAGAAACATTTCATTAATGCTGGTGACTTTACAGTGAGAAAGTTCCAGACAGTATGAAAGTGGAAAGGTGTTAAGACACATTAACTATTTGTGCACACTTTCACACGTCTACGATAAGTCTTTATCCTATATCTTCTCTATTGATTGAGAGATTGGTTGTATTGTATTGTGTGGTGTCATAAGATAATATATAAATTAGATAGACATAGATAATAGAGATTTATAATAGAATATATTTCTATAGTGAGTATTGCTTTACTGCCTTGAAGTGTCTTTACTCTATCTGCTGACTTACCTTCTTTAATATGGCCACTCCTAAACTAACAACAGCAGAACTTAGGGCCAACGGAGAAGAAATTGGGTTATCTGGTTCGGCCCTAACGGATTACGTACAGGAGAGAGAGAGGGAAATTCGTCAAGCAGAACGAGAAGATCGAAAGGCCGAGTTGGAATTGAAACGCATGGAAATGGAACAGATCAACAAGCGGTTGGATGCTGAAGTGGAGCAGACCAAAAAGAGGTTGGACGCGGAAGAGGCCAACAAGATCAGAGAACATGAATACCGCATGAAAGAGTATGAACTCAAAACACAAACTAAGGGAGAGAATAGATGGCGCGGAAGGCGGATCATCGTTACATGGTTCAACCAACATGAGTGGATCTAGCTACCATGCAATGAAGTTTCCCTTAGCTGTTTATGATGAGTCTAAAGAAAAATTTGACAACTTTGCGAATCGCTTTGAGGCAATGGCAGCAGCTATGGGACTGGATAGAAGCAGATGGGCTCTTAAATTATCCCAGGCCTTACTCGGTTCGGGGTACGAGGTTTATACACGCCTACCACCAGGACATGAAAATAATTACGAGGAATTAAAAGCCGCTTTGATGAAGCATTATGAAATCACAGCACAAACGTATCGGAAGAAGTTTAGATCGTCTAGACGAGAGCCGGGAGAGCTATTCACCGCCTACAGTCTGAGGCTGAAATCATATCTCCAGAAATGGATGGACTTGGCAGAGTTCAAGCGGGACTATGAGAGTCTGGAAGAGCTCATGGTGGTCGATCAGATGCGCCAGCAAATGTCAGAACCACTGAAGACATTTTTAGGAGAACAAGGGGCGGAACGGCTGGATGTTGTGAATAAGCTGGCGGAAAGATTCGTAGAAGTCCATGGGGAAGCTAAAGAACTAAGTACACAAACCAAAGGTCAGGAGAAACAAGAGAAAAAGAAACCTAAGAACTGGGAAGGAGAAAAAGTGGAACCTTATATAAAGACGTCAACGGAGAGTTCAGAGAAGGTGAAGGAAGGAAACCAGAACACCTCGAATTCTCCAGCTAAACGACCGTGGTCTGAGAAGTGGTGTTCGATTTGCAAGTCGCCCTCTCATAACACGAAGGACTGCAGATCGAAACCTAAAAGTTCTTACTTCGCGGCATGCCAAGTGATTCCTAAGAAGGTGATCACAGACAAGGCTGAGTCGGTGAAGGAGCTAGGAACAAAAAGGACACACGGAAACCTTGGAAGGGAAAATGGTGCACACACTGCAGGTCGAAAACACATAATACTGTGGACTGCAGATGCAAGGCAGAAGACGCCAATTGCATAACCAACCTCGAGGAATCAAAAGAGGAAGGCAAGGAAACGGTCAAGGAGATGGAAGACACTCCGGACCAAGAGAGGCCACCTGTGGTCGAACTGATTGAAGTCAATGGCCAAGCAGGTTGTCTTGTCTCTACGATACCGGTTTGGATGGGGAAGCTGTGATAGACGCCAGCCTAGTAAGCCCAGACCAACTACAGGGGAGACCATAGAGATACAGCCGGCAATGAGGAGTGCTGTTACCATGACGCTGCCAATCGCCAAGGTGGAGATTAAGTCAAGGTACGTCACGGGCATTATTCCAGCAGCTGTATTATCGGACTCATTTCCCATGATCATTGGCACAAAATATGTCTTTTTGGGGATGCCCAAACAGCCAGCCCACAGGGGAGCAGTAGCCAGTGGATCTCAAGGGAAGGAAAAAGAGGCAGAGACACTATGCTGACAACTCAGAGATAGGAGAATTGCATACTGCCCAGAGGAAGGACACTACGTTGCATCCTTGCTACAGGAAGCTGCAAAGAAGTGCTGAGCCACCAGAACGGGGACAGTACTTTCTGAAGAATCGACTACTCTATCGGAGAGCTGGGAGGGGAGACAACCTGCACGAGCAGTGGGTGGTTCCAGAGACCCACCGTCCTCACATTCTTCAGAGTGGACACATCATAGCCGAGAATCGACATATGGGTGTTAGAGAGACAATGCAGCAAATTTCCGGCCATTATTGCTGGCCAGGAATGGCCGGAGATGTACGCCGGTGGGTGAAATCTTGTTCAGAGTGCCAGAAAGCACCACCCAACAAGCGAATTAAGAGGAAACTAGCTCTTAAGGTGGAAGACAAAGTGGAAGTATGGGGTCCAGAAGAGAATAATGTACTCCAAGTAGGATGGAAAGGACCTTATCCTGTGGAAAAGGTGGTGTCCAAAAACATCTACAAAATCCGGATCGGGGAAGAGGAGAAAAATCTCCCTAGGCATCTCATTAAGAAATATGAGGAGAGATCCGAGAGCAAAGCTTCACACTTTATGGTGTTGGCAGCCATTGGGACAAAGGTTACAAGTCCAGACGAAGACCAGAGATCGCCAGTACTACATAGGAGGGCATATGGAAAGTACGTGATAGGTCAGATTTACCTAACGAACGGGAAGGAGGGAAATCACACGTCAGGGAAAGGACAAGAGGGAAACCTTCAATAGTAACCAAGTTCAGAAGGGGTGGGTAACGTCGGGAAAGGCGAGGAAATACCCAGGACTCCAACCGAAGATTGGCTGACCAGATCCAATATCGTCCCAAGATGGTCCTGGAAGCAAAAGTCCAGGAGGTTTGGGAAAGACGACTCGGTCCAACGCGGACGAGGTGGAACATCCCCAGAGGCAAAGCCGGGGGAAACCAAGAGGACATGGAAGCAGTGTTACAATCAGGATGGGACAATCCGTCTGTATTGTGAGCCGTCGCTGACGCAAGTCGAGAGAAGGTCGACCGGACGGACAGAAGCGATGAGCCAACACTAGTTTCAGTCATGAGTAGTATGGTAGGGTGTCTATGAGGTCGCCTATTGGATGAGGAGGTGAGCCATGTGAGGATCCAGTCACATCATCAACACGTGATGTTCATAGATACTTCGCAGAAGCTCAACGCACGGTGGATGTGATGGACGTTGTTGCTGCAACAGGACAACTTCACAGTGGAATACATCCCTGGTAAGGAGAATGTAGGAGCGGATTTCTTATCATACATCCAACTTCAGAGGAAGAGGAATAGGTTGGTGGATCATAGGAATCAAAACTACATTGAAGAAGAGTCGACGCGGTCAACTCTCTTAAGAGGGGGCCTATGTCACAGAATGATGATAGTTTAGTGATTCCCAGATAAAATTAAATGTAACATTAATGGCAATATATGAGGAGAGGTTAACAATCGAGTCGTTCAATCTGAGAGAAGGATAAATTGAAGGTTATGGACCAAATATCAGATACAGGTGGTTGCCCGGGTCATTGACTGCCGATCTTATCGGCCGACAAGACGGAGACACGAATACATAGGAACGGGGAACACGAAGACGGTGTAATCTCTTTGAAGTACGACGAGCGATGAACGAGGGAAACAGCGGAGGAACAGAGTAGCGCGAGCAATTGACGTATACCTGATTTCACTGAACTTTTGATGTTACGGAAACGGCAAATGCGACTGTTGATGTATGGACATCAAACACTAACGAAGAACGGAAGGCCCAATATAAATAGTAGAAACTGGGGTTTTTGTGTTAGTGTGTGCTACCTAAAGGGACGGCAAACTGGATTTATGTCTCCTGAAAATAGCAAAGAAATCATCCCGGGAAATGGGATAGAAGTGATTGTGTGCTAATAGATTTCAATGCTTGGAGTATCATAAATTAATTATATAAGGTATTGTAACCTTAGAGGATTAGTTAGCATAGGGATATAGATGTTTGTGCTTAGCAGTGGTTTCTATTAGTGAATAGTTTAGACTGTAGTGCACTCATCTGTCTTATGTCTGAGTGTTCTTCGGAGGCTTCTCAGTATGGCCGGAGAAAGACACTCACATAAGAAGTAGTTTGTAACAGACTCATATCACCTGATTGTATAATCCCACAGGTTTCATATATAATCCTGACCTGTTCAGAAAAGAGTAAAGAGTAAAGATCCTAAAGTCACAGGTGCAGTGAAAGTATGTCACTATAGCAAATTCAACCTAAACAGTCAATAAGAGTGGGTTGACATAACGAATGGCAAGAAACAGGTTTTGGTGAACCTTAGTGAAAGAACTTTATTCAAGCAGAGCAAATAGGCTAAAACATTGTAATTGGGTACTCACCTAAACGAAACAGTGAAGAACTATAGACCATTTTACCTATATTCAGAAAACGGTTAAATAACTGTGGACAGGTGTGATGTGTTTTCACTGATGGATTATAATAACATAAAAACGGAAAACTCTGTCTACTGAAAGGACTTACCGTGATCACATTACTTTACGGTGATACAGTGGTGAACAGTTTTTTTTTTTTCAATAACGGATTTACCTCCAGACTCAAGCTGAACGGAGCATTCAGGGTGAGAACGTTCCAATTCTCTGTGTGATGTCCTATGTTTTGGCCGTATGATTATGCTAGAGGAGACACGGAGACGAATGTTCAAAAGTCCTATCTTGCACTCACATTAGCAGACACTAACAACTACATATACACATTCAATACATACAACTGACATAGTTTTCAACAATAAACAGGTTATTAATTGTTGGAGGAAACTGTTGTCAGGGTATGTTATGAAGGAGAGAGAGAGAGAGAGAGAGAGAGAGAGAGAGAGAGAGAGAGAGAGAGAGAGAGAGAGAGAGAGAGAGAGAGAGAGAGAGAGAGAGATATAGTGTATGAAAGACGGAAGGGAGGAGTGTAGACAAAAGTCATTCAATACTCCCAATAGTAGAAGGATATTAAAGGTGTGCTTGTTCATTCCACTTTCCTCCCGGGAAAACAAGTCACAATATGCATGTTAATATTTGTAGTTTTTAACTTTGTTGACTTGAACATTGTCATAGTTTTCACTCATATATATATTGACAATAGAGTATGTTTGCTTAATTTGTAGCAGACATAAGCCAAGTAAATAATGTACGCCTTAATTAATGTATTTTGTTTATTGTACATTTGTTTGATATTATTGGTTTGTGTGTAAACTTTCTTGATTGATTGGATGACTGTATTTTTATTCGCAATGTCATCAATATATACCTTTGTTTGTGAGAATGTGTTCGTGACTATGGATGTAACCTGAGATAATGTTAATTTAAGCTAAATCAAAATTTTTGTAATAAATATGGTTACAATATCCCATTTCATCTGTTGTTTGTTACCATTGTGTTTAACTCTTGTCCTCTTTTTGTGTGCCACACCGTTGTTGTTAACAATCGGTTGAACTTTTAATGAATGTGTAATTCCTTCTTCTTATGATACGTGTTCTTGTGAGTATCACATCAGATTTGTGTTATATAGTTTGAACGTAATCTTTGACATTCGGGATGTTACTAATTATCAACCCAGCACATGGGTTTGGTAGTACTGCTGCACAAACTCTACCTACATAGTATGGGAAAGTTATGCTGACCCGCAGTCCTGGACGTTTCTATTGTACCCCCAAATGTTCTGCAATCAATGTTTTCATGAGTGAGGTCTCTTTTGTTTATTAGTTTGTGACTAACTCCCATAATATCAGATCCTGTGTCTCTAAAACAGGTTGTTTGTGACCTATTAACCCATGCTTGGTGGATTATCAGAATACCTTCCTGAGTGCATGCCGCGTTCGCTTCATGTATATACCTCTTGTGGGCTGATGTGAGGTCATCATCCTTGTAATGACCTTCCTTACCTGTTCTGTTGTTGTATGATTCTATAATGGCTGCGTGTGTGTCTTCTAAGTCATCGGAATCGCTACTATTGGACAACACATATGCGTTACTTGCCTCTTTCCACGTATTCTTTCATGGGACATGACCTACTGGTATGTCCATACGCCCTACAAGAAAAACATTTAATACTCCTCTTGTAGGAGTCATACTTACTTCTTTTCTTGGAAGTGAAGTCTCGTAAATAAGCTGCATAACCTGGGTGTTGATCACACATCTCAAGAGATCCATGAGACAGTTTGCAGTACTGACACAGTGTGAAGTGACCTTTTCTAGGTCTGTCTGTATCTCTATTTGTGTCATGGTATGGACCACTTCTATTCCTACTATTAAATTTTTTAAATTTCCCATTGCCTTTCTGGAATCTAGCACTTGCTCCTATGATGAGCTCGGGTTGTGCACAGTTGGCAAATATGTCCAGATGTGCATTGAAATATGATTCTCCTCTTGCTTCCATCTCACTAAGAGATTTGCATTTATTCTCAACCAAAAATATAGACATAGATTCTGGTACTGCAGACAGTAGTCTGTCTCTTATTATTAGTTCTTGAACTTTTTCGAAATCAGATCCAATATCAGCCGCCTTAATCCATTTATCAAAGTAAGATGATAATTCAGAAATAAAGTCAAAAAAATTTTGGTTAAACTTGGGAGTAAGTGTTTTAAACTTCGTACGTAGACCCGATTCATCTAAACTGAAATGTGCAAGAACACGGTCTCGCATATACTTGCAGTTGGTACGCAAGTCCTCAGGTATTAATTCAATTACCTTTAGAGGCTCCAACGTAAGATGTCTATGAAATAGAATCGGTATGTCTTTTTCAGGTACCTTATAGAATTTTACCAGAACCTCGAAATTAGTACTCCAAGAACTTACCGAATCGCCTGGTTGGAAATTGCGAAAAAGACCTTGGTACTTCTTCACTGGATCACTTTGTTTAGATTGTATTTCTCCCGTTCTATCTCCTCTTCCCGGTCCATTTCCAATGCCTTGACTTTTAAATTACCTTCAACCTCCTTGTCCTTCCAGAGTGTCTCGATCGCAAGCTTTTCTTTTTCAAATTCCAGTTGTTTCTCTTTAATATCTGCCTCTGCGGCTATTTGTTTTTCCTTAATCTCTTTTCCATTGCTATCCTTTCGCGTTCCAAAGCCATTTCATTATCTCTAGCTTCGATTTTCTGACGTTCCAAAGCTAGTTCATTTTGTTTAATCTCCATCTCCTTTTCTTTAATTCCTTCTCAGGAGCCAATCTCTCTTGTCGTTCCTCTTGTTCACGTGAAGCTTGAAGTTGTTTTGCTTCTTTTTCTGCTGCCAGTTTTTCTTGTCGTTCCTCCTTCTTATGTGCAGCTTGAAGTCGTTTTTCTTCTTTAAGTTGCATTAGATGATTGCTGAACTCCTGTGTTGCCCACGCTCTAAGTTCCGCGCCGGTTAATCCAGACTTCTCACCCATCTCCATGTAATCTTCGAGTGTAGACATCTTGTCCTACCTGTATAATACGCTATCTAGCTGAAATAAAATAGCGAAGTAGGAAAGCAAGAGAAGAATATCGACAAAATTGCAATGATGTTGTTCAAGGAATAGAGTCGATGGTATATGCTGTAGTATCAACGTAGCAAATATCAACTTAATAAAATCAATAGTGTAAAGTTGACGCCTACAAAAGAATTTAAGCACCCTTACTGCACTATAACTATTCTAAACGTGACCTATGTAAAACACAGAAATTATTATGGAAAAATATATTTAGTATAGATATATCACTAGACAGTTAACAACAACAGACGATGACTGACGTGTGACGTAAATACATATTTCCGTTAATAAAAGACAATATTACTTTTCCAGAAATTTTACGCAAACAACACCTCGCTTACTACTACGGTTATAACACAAGAAGACAACGATTATGTGCTGTCACCCGTGAGATCAATATAAATACCTTCGTATTGACCTGACGAATGCCACCACTAAACGCTTTCTTAAATAATCAAGTGCCCTTAACAATTTAAGAAAGACCCTTCCAACCGCCCACACTATTAATTTTGAAATAACTTTGCCATCAATAATAACTAGCACCTCATTAAATCACAATATCACAACAATCACAATAACAACTCATACTGGCCTTGTAGAAAAACAATAGTGTCCGTTCGTAAATATAAGTGTGGAACGAAATTGACGTTGAGATAACACGTTGCTCCTGTCCGCTATTGATAACGTAACTTACGCTAGAAGGAAATTGATTCATCAAAGAGAGTGTGCATACTGATGCACCACACAGCATCAGACAGTAGTAACGAACCGAGAACCGGCTAAGAGTACCTAGTAACATTAGTAATTAGCACTTATGGACTGAATGGTTCGATGTGCAACGAGGATGATCTGTCGACTAACTAACTAACTAACTAACTGCGTACACACTGCAAAAGACTTGTGCAGTTTGTTTAGGAACATTAGGAACGGACATTGTGTAGAGTGCAACCGGTCCCTGATTAACTCGTAATACCACCGGTGTCTATTTCGGATGTTCATGAAATTGGATTACCAGAGGTCTACAGAGGCAAAGCATTATCCGGCAAGATGGTTCCGGCAACGGGTGAGACGTACTTGTTCTGACGTAACGTGCTGTGGTCTATCTTTGCTGTGATCAGCTGACTGAGTTGATGTCTGAGAGACAGAGTCTACACACTTTATAGAACACGTCACACATTTTCTTCGCATACACGTCTCATACACGTTACACTTTTATTTTAATAAATTAATCTTTATTAAGTTCTAGAAGCAAGAGTTGTTGAGTATGTTGCGTTGGGGAAGTATGAGAAGGGGGCATAGTACGACAGTGTGAGAGTTATAGGAAAAGGTGTCCATAGGCTGATGGAGTGTGTTGGACGGAAGCTGGTGGATTCTCCAGAATATTGAGGGAAAAAAAAATAATATTATAATGTGGGTGTCGGATCTCCTCACTCCAGGGACGACACTTTAAAGGAGGACACGACACGAACGAACGAACAAACTTTATTTTCAAAGGGTTAAGAATTGGGCACGCAGGCCCGTCTAACATTCTGCCCTTCTATCACTCTCTTTCATACATTATTTCATTCACACATCATTCAAGGCTAACAAAGAACAGCAACAATAAGATGAGATGAGATGAGGTATACTGTTGATTGCACTTCATTTAATAACATTTCTGGTTCTTTCTCTTCGCTTTCACATATATTATTTGGGTTCTTTGCAGTCTCTTCGTACATTTTGTCATAGTACTTCTTCTATCGAGAGCCATGGTGGCGCGGTGACTTGACCGTTTGTCTGCCGGTCCGATGACCAAATTCACATTGTGTTGGATCTTGACCTTAGCTTCATGTCGATCTAGCCTTAAGTTCGTACCAGGAAATATTTTGAGGTGTAATGTGAGCCTTAAGTGTCGTTTAGTCTATTAAAATATAGGACTAGTACCATATGCTCAATAACAACCCCCACCCCCCTCCTCCACCCATATTGTGAAGGAGTCCTCTACATTCTTATTTGTTCCTTCTAATACATATTTTCTTTCATAAACGTATTGCAGCAGTGGTACAGGTAACGAAAAGGAAACAAACATAATACTGCCTCCTTAGAAATTCTCTTTACGAACGTCATTATGTATAAGTATCTTTTAAATCGTTCTTCTTTTCGAGTACATGAGTCATGCCTCGTTGGTTATCCATTTTAACGTGCCATGTAATTATGCCATATGTAGCAGTTTGTGATAAAATAAAATATAACTACAAATATAAAATAGTTAGTTGCATATTCTTTACAGGACGTCGCAGTCAACTCCAGCATATTTAGCTGTTTGTGATTTCTTGGCAAGTTTGCGTTCAGTAGTTTGCCATTACTTTCTGAACCACAGGCATTGATACCATAGTATGAAAATGAACGACAGACTGCTTCCAAATTGCCCGCAGCTGTGTATCGAACGGGGTCTGCGGGAATTCGAACTGCGTTCGTAACTTCTACGTCACATCGCCGACATAAACCAAGATAGGTTGTACAAAATGAGAATAATATTTAACACACACAAAAGGAAAATAAATACATTTTTAACAAAGACATGATTAAGAATAAACCTTGCTATTCAGAGAGATCCATTAGACTTGAGGTGGAAAAACCAATTTATTACAATATTGAATGGATTCATCAAGTCAAACTCAAGGCATTTGAAGATGTCTCAATGTAGTGCACTTCTATGCTTGTCCACTGTTGAATAATGTTTGTTATTTTCTTTGTAATGACTTTCACTCTTTAACAATTTGTGTAACAATTCCGTGTCATTGAATTCTCTTCACTTTTATTATGTTGATTTAACAACAGTAACTGTACTTTCACGTTACTTACATGTTCTTGCTTCTGTCCTTAGAAAAAGCAAAAGTTTGAGCAAATTTAGCGAAAAACTTATCTCTTTATTATCCATCAGGGACTTGTGTTGTATTTATCTGTCTGTTTGCCTTTTGGGTATTATGCTGGATTTATCTTTCTATTATGTCTTTGGGTATAATGTTGGAGTCTGTTTACAGAGGAATACCTAACACCAGTGGAGAAAACATAACCACACGAGACCTAATTCCAGCGAGTCGTACTGTGCTATGTTGTAGTGTACTATGCTGTGTTGTTCTGTGGTATGCTGTGTGTGCTCTGCATGTTTTGTTGTGCTGTGCTGTTTTGTGTTGTGCTATGCTGTGCTGTTTTGTGTTGTGCTATACTGTGCTGTTTTGTGTTGTGCTGTGCTATGCTGAATCACGACCTGGTTAAGTCCTAATATTTCTCTCTGCAGCTGTCAAATTCCAGTTCCCTTCAGGCAGACTCTGCTTCTTTCTGAGGTTGGAGAGATCAAGAAGATGTCTGCAACATGGTCCCCGTGGAGGTCGTTCTCTGCTACAAGGAAGGGAGACAATTCTCCAGACCAACCTTGCTCCGACTGATGTGTCATCTTTGGGGCTCAGATTACCTGAACGTCAATATATGGGACGTAAGAGTTGCCACACAGACCTCCAGAGCATTCACGGCGAACGAAATAAACATCACACCAAACAGCAAACTAACCAACCAACCAACCCTCCAATCAACCATCCAACAAGCCAGGCAACCAACCAACACTCCAACTAACCAGCCACTCAACCAACCAACCCTTCAACCGGCTAAGTAGTCAATTAACTCAACCAATCAATCAACCAAACAAAACATTAACAAATCTCAATCAACCAAGTAACCACTCAACCAACTAACCAGACACTCAGTTAACTAACCAACCACTCAACCAACCAACAAGACACTCAATTAACTAACTAACTAACCACACAACCAACCAACCAGACACTCATTTAACTAACCAACAACTTAACCAACCAACCAACCACTCAATTAACTAACCAACCACTCAACCAACTAATCAACCAACCAACCAACCAACCAACCAACCAACCAGACACTCAATTAACTAACCAACCACTCAACAAACCAATCAGACACTGAGCCAGTTAAGCAATCGACCACTCAACCAACCACTCAATCAACCAAACAACCACTTAACTATTCAACAACTCAACTAGCCAAATAACCACTCAACCAGTCAACCAACCAACCAACCACTAAAAAGACTATCATTCAACCAACTAACCAACTATTCAACCAACCAATAAACCAACCAGTCGTCCAGTAAGCCAGCCAGCCTGCTAGCCAGTCTTCCTAACAACAAACCTACCAGCACTGTATTTGAGTTTTAACATATAACTAAATTGTAATAAACAATGTAAAGGTTACCTGCATTTTCTTTCAAAGGACGTAGCAAACAACCCCAGCTTTTTGGCTGTTTGTGATTTTCTAGGCAAGTATACATTCAGTAGTTTGCCATTGCTGCCTGAACGGCCGACGCTCACACCTTGGTAAAACATCAACGCTACGCTGTCTTCTTCTCGTTACGTGGGGACTGTGTAACTACGTCCTCTACTCTATGCCAACAAATGCCGACAATAATCAGCTGCTTTCAAGCTTTCTCACAACTATGTTGATATTATTTTTACTGTTTATAGTTACTGACTATGGTTATTGGTTGTAGTTATTGGTTATAGTTATTGGTTTTAGTCAATGGTTATAGTTATTGGTTGTAGTTATAGGTTAAAGTTATTGTTTACCGTTATTAAAGATATCGGTTATTGTTATTGGTTATTAGTGCGCGAGTCTCTGTGGCGAAGTGGGCAAGCCGTCTGAATATGGTACCGGAGGTTGTGGGTTCGATTCCGGGCAACGTTCTTCGGTTCACGAGTGCATTATTTCGGAGACTCCTGAAGGTCGTCGATGGAGCTACGGAGTTCGTGCTTTGTGCGACGTTTTTCGTCGCTGCGGACAGAGGCTAAGCAATATGGGCTAAAAACCCGGTTCAATGAAGTCGACCCTCTCGACTTTTAAGCGACTTTTTTAGTTATTGGTTATAGGTATTGGTTATTATTATTGGCTGTAGCTATTAGTTATAGTTATTGGATATAGTTCATTCATTCATTCATTCATTCATTCATTCATTCATTCATTCATTCATTCATTCATTCAGTAGCATGCCCTTTGAAGAAACCATGCTCCCATAACAACCTTCCGGAAAACCTTTCGATAATAAGCAAGATGTCCCGCATCCGATACACTCATCCGGAGATCATCCGCCACATCCTATACCTATCTTCTCTTTGGCCTTCTTCTTCCTCTCCTTCCAGGCATATACCCCTCCATTATTGTTCTCTCCAAACCTTCGTGACGTTTCAAATGACAAAAATATTTAAATTTTATTTGTTTTACCGTCTGTAATAGCCAACCGTCTACAATATTCAGCTCTTGGAGTATGGATGCATTTGTTCATT
>JACEFZ010028096.1:832500-842217 GCA_014155875.1 Cepaea nemoralis
ATACAATACTATAAACTAATAAAAACCTAACAATCATACAAAATTATACTAAAAAAACAAAAATTTTAAAATCAACATAAAAAAACTAACAACAATACATACAATAACAATACACACAATAAATCACAACATACACCACTAAATAATATAAAAAAATAAAAAATATAATTTTCTAAACACTCAAAAAGAAGAAAAAAAAAATACAAACAATCCACACAAATTAATTACATATAATTCAATACAAATAAAACTTTATTAAATTTTAATACAAAAATTTTAAATAACATTTATTAACATCAAATACAACAATATAACATACGATCTCTAATACATCATATGTTAAATCAGTTATCATTAACAAAAAACAAAATATCTTATATACACCACAATCATCAAAAAAATAAAGTAACTCATAGATATTACCCAAATCATAATATTATCACATACAAGTATATACTAAACCTAATAATATAAACAAACAATATAAATCACACAATCCATCCACTAATATATAATCCCCAATCACACAAAAAATTCATTCATATTCAACAAACACCCATATATTGAATTAACAAATTAGAATACTAAAATAATACTACTGATAAACTTCAAATCAATATATAACACATTATAACAACACATCAACACAACCCATACATAATAATTAATACAAATAAAGAAACTCACAACAACATTTAAACTAATCATCATTATAATAAATCATTACACAAAAAATTTCAATAATTTAAGGAATCAACTCTCTAACTTACACACTATATAAATCCATACATATCTCAATTAAACAATAACTAACATAATACACTATATACAAATATTCCAAAATATAATCACAATATTATAACAAACAAATTACAACAAAACCCACATTATAACATAATTAAAACACACTATCAATCCCTACAGTTCCACATTATAATATCACACACTACAATATATAAACCTCTTAATCCATCACTACACTAAACACCCCAAAAATATTACACAACACCATACATTTATAAACACCATAATCATTGACACTCAACTATCATCCTATACAACTCAACTATCTACCAACACAAACAACATACCACCCTAAATACAATTAAAACAAACATAACTTATTCCAACTTACTAAATTACATTTAAAATGAATCGTCAAACTAAAGTACATCAACACAATATATCTTACACACATACACTTTTCCACTTCACTTATCACAAACGATAAAAATCATCCGATACAACTCTAATAAGATAATCACACACTACTTAATACTCAGACCACAAATAAATTTAATATAAACAAACTACATTGTATATTACTAATACTGCATCAATACAAATACATTACAAATTAACTATAATATTAACACAAACGACATATTATATTAAACCATATAAAAAACTATTACAATATACTACTCAAAAAAAACAATAATTAACTCACACTATATAATTAAAAACATAATATACCCTAATTATCAAATCACTATATAACATAAAATACAATCACTCCATAAAACACACATATTACTTCAACCATTAATAATAAACACATACTAATCTATAATATCAAATAAAGAAATTTAAACAACACATAAACAAAATAAAGAACATTATATCTATAAAAAATAAATAATATAACACCTAACCTATAAATATTAACTCATACATAAAAAATATAATAAAAACCCCACTAAACAGAACAATAAACTAACTACATCAAAAACAACACCTACCTAAAAAATTAACTTTACAACTACTTCTATTAACTAACTACAAAACACTCCTTAATACATCTACACCTAATATCACATCCATACCATACAAAATACTCAACAAACTAATGTTACATTTAAAATACATAAAAAAAAAAAAAAAGCAAACGAAAAAACAACATAATAAAAAACTAAACTAAACACCTACAACTAATTACAGATAAAACTATACTAATCATATTACATAATCATTAAAATACATACAATAAATCAAATACATACAAAAAACTGAAATACATAATATAATAAACAATAAAAACATAACATTAACAAACCTTCACCATATCATCTAATTTTAAAAACCATATAATTTTCATCTCGAAAAATACCTTCTATAATACAAATCACAAATTAACATACAAAATAATTTACATAACATATTTACACAAACAATACAAATAAAATAAATCACATCCAAACATATATAATATTAACACACACAATAAACAACTATTTCACACCATTAAAGACCAGAAAATAAAAATAATACATTAACAATAAAAAAATTACACCACATCTACAAATAAAAATATAAATATTAAACACACACTTATTCTAACCATAACAAACAAACCCACACATCTCACCATACTAACACCACATTAAGCTAAAATAAGCAAATAAAAAAATAATAGATACACAACAAAAATACACATTCACCCAAGCACAAACATAATTTACGTAAAAAATGTAACCTCAACACAACCTAATTATAACAAAAACATAAACAATTTTAACAAAAAATAACCCTTAAAACAACAAAAATTACATACAATACATAAAAAAAACACTAACCTACTCATCTAATATAACTTAACCACAAGAATATAATCACACACAACAATACTATCTACAAAAACTAACCTAACACAATAAAATACTTCACAAACAACTCAATTTATAACCAAATATTAAACTTAAAATTCATAACATACATCAAAACACCACTAACCAATAAATTTATAAAAAATAACACTCAAATAAACTAATAAACTCCCTCATCACTAAAAAAAAAACCATACACATCATCACTCATAATTATTACATCGTAACAATAAAACTCATATATAAAATAAACAATATAAAAATAACACACATATATAACCCCCACTATAATCATAAAAACGATTCCATTCCACAAAATAGCTTACTATAGTACAAAAAAGAGACAATTAACAAAACAACTTAACACTTTTCAAAAAGATAAATACAAAAACACTACATTAATTAACATTATCTTCACAACAACACATTACTTTACAACAAACTTTAAACTAACAACAACATTAAGAACAATATAAATTTAATAAAAAAAATATCTATTCCACCTAAATAAGATAACAACACACTCCTAAAACACACATTAAAATACTAACTCTTTATATATACTACTATACACAAATATAAAAAGATATAAATAATAAGACACATATCAAAATATATACACATGCTAACAATAAGACAATATAAACCTATCAAATGTCAAAAATAAAAACAACACAAGACAAACAAATATATTAGATCAATAATAATATTGTACACATTAACACAAAACTCTATATTAATATAAAAAACAATTCATATTCACAAGACATAAAACAAAAATAATAAATATTAAAATAAAATCTAAAAACTATTCTCAAACATGACATCGTAATTTAAAATTAAAAAAATATTTACAATTAAGAAAAAAAACATCACACACATATATACAAAAGAGTTCCAAAATCAGTTAGAACCACTAACTACATTTCCATATAACAACACACCAAACTAAATAAATAAAACTAATAATACAAATAAAATAATATCCAAATTACCTAACTCAACAATATGCAAAACATCATCATCTCATCTCTTTCACTAAACTAACAAAACCCAACAAATTCACTAAATTATATAAAATACAGTTTAACAATTTTAAACGCATAATTTCAATTACTAAACAAACCAAAACTACAAAACTATACAATAAATAAAATACTACTACTAAAATATCATACTTAACTACTTAGATCCTCCAAACACATACAATCGGATACAACTTAACCTACACCACCCAAAATAGACAAACCATATCTCAACAAATTAATTATATATAATACACCACAGAACTTAACATTATACACCATCCTTTACATACAATCAATAACAATTCACCATAAAACATAACAAACAATTATAAAAATACTTTAAATAAACCCAACATCATCAAACACAACAATATTAAAATATCCATAAATAATAACACATCAATAGAACATACACTCACTAAAAAAAAAAAACACAAACATATAAATAACATTAAACAATAAACTTCTAAAACTATTATTTAAATACATTAAACATATTACCATACCAAACAAATAATTATTACACTAACGAACACAAACCACCACATTTATAAATAAACAAACCTTATGATACAAAACCCCATTATTTAACTAATAGTATCTATACAACACTAAACTAAAAATTACTTTACATCCACCATTCAAAATAAAATACAACCAGTAAAAAACATACTCTAAAACAAAAACACATATACTAAAACATAAAACCCATAAATACATACCCTAACTAAATAAAAATTAACAAATAATAACTAAACAAGACACTCTACACATGCACTACCTATACTACAACCCCGAAAAAAACATAACTAATCATAATACATTCTTAAACCATCCAAACATTCAAATAAACACAAATTACACAACAACATTACATAAAAACTTTACACACAACAGTAAACATATAATCTAACAAAAAATAACAAACAACGAGCATAATTCCAACATACAACTTATATTATACAAACAAAATAAACCTTAACAATAAACTATCTTAAACAAATCTAATACGAGCACTAATCAAATTATTATTTAACTATACTTATACAAAAGAATAACACACATGTAACATACGCCTCAACACAAATCAAGCAAAATGATAAATAACCCTCAATTATTACTAATTGATAATATCACATAATCATAAAAAAACACAAAAACCAAACTACTACAAAAATCACTAACAAATATTACACAATTCACAAAATTACTAATACACTCACTAGCACTACAAGACCTTTCATAACTTAAATCCACTAATCATCCAAATAACATAACATAATATCACTTAACCTCTTTCAACTCATACTCAATCACTAACAAACATACCCCCCCATACACCACATCATCCTATACCAAACATGAATAATCACATAATTTATAAGAATTACAATAATTCATACAAAACATCTTCTTTAGTAAACATACACAAAACTAAATTACAACACAGTAATACTCCCTCATCCCAACATAACACCCACAACATATAACATTAACACACACTCGCATAAATTTGGTCACTAACACATCCTCAACACGAACCCCCTACATCACATTACAACATAAAACATATTCAACAAATAACTATACTAATTTAACCATAACTATATAGTATACGAAAAATGATCAAATACATACAATTAACCAATCTATCAACACTACGAATACATAAACCAAAACTAACAAACACAACTCACTAAAACATCCAAATATATATTAATCAACATCACACAAAGAACTACAAAATACACATTACCAATACTATTACTATTCATACAAATTAATATACACATAACAACATACTCGAAATTTAAAAAAATAAATTCCCCATTAACAATTAATATCTCCTAAATAACCCTACAACACATATTTCTACTCAATATCCCGTCAATAACTCACAATCAACTACCCTAATCCAAAAAATAAATAAATCTTACAATACACAACAATTATATAAAAAACCAATAACCCTAAATTACCATCATATTAACCTCTTATCTAAAAATTTAAAAAATCCACACAAAATTAATAGATAAATAAACTAATAAACATTAAACAAAAAACAAAATTTTTTTAACAACTACATATAATTACCAATACATTGATACTACTCACTATACTTGCCTTAATACCGCAATACAAATACACACAATATCACCACTCTAACAATTACATATATAATTATAAAACATTATATCATACACCTACCCACTCCACACACTAACTATCAAACACATTACTCCTCTCCCACTACAAACCCAACCAATTACATCAATACCACCCACCAATAATTACTCATAATCATAAATACATCACTCCACCAAATAACACCGCGGCCAACACATACTATGTACTCATAACCACTTAATACAATATTACAGACAAACAGTAATTAAACCTTTATAATAAACAAAAAAAACATATATAAATAAATTCCACTTCAACATAAAATTATATATTTATCCACAACAAAAATAATTAAAATCAAATATATACCAAACTACATCAAAAAAAAAAAAAAAATATAAACGATAAATAATCAAATAAATAAATCATAAAAAAATCATTAATTTATAATCATACATTAATAATATTTAAAAAAACCATAAAATCACAATAATAAAATAAAACAAAATCACATCAAAAAATTCAAATAACAAACAATAAACTCTACCTCAAAAATCAAAATAAACCTCATTATCTACATACATATAATAATTTTTCACTCATTCATACTATACTATTCAATATATTAAAATAAACAATAACATTCCTAAATATAATTATACTACATACTACCACCTAAACTAATTTGAATTAAACCCAAGAACACAAACATAATACACACATACAATATACCTTATAAAAACCTAATTAAAAATCACTACTTACAACAAAATCAATAACAAAGGCAAAATATTATTATAGTTTATAACAAAAAATATATTACCACTCATAAAAAAAGCATTAATACACATTAAAAAATAATAACAAAAACACCATACCCCCACCTAAAAAAACAACTATAATACTATAACAATTACATTTATCCTCGCAACTTCCAATCTATACAACATATAATCTTTACGAATTAATAACATTGTACAAATACTATATATACTAATATACTATTATTAACCACCAACATCTACATCCATACAACCATTAACTTTTACCATACGCTTACCTAAACACATTACAAACCACAACATATACCACATAAGTGCCAAAACAAAATACATTCATCCCCAACATAATATACACAACTCAACACTTTCTCTATACTCTAATTACAAAACAACCCAATTCCAAACATATTCTAAAAACTCAAATAACCATCCTTTATCCACCTTATCCCCTATACACATATTAACCACTACGACTCTTAAAAGTAAACATCCCCTTCTTTTATAAAGACCAACACCATTATCTAATTAACAACACAGCAACGAAATACCTACACTTGTACTATCACTCAACACCAACCACTTGTACTACACATATCACACAACCACTATCACCCATAATACAACTACAACACCCCATAACAACAAATCCAATCAAACTCACAACGCTTTCATCCAACCCACTACATAACCATCACTATTTAAATAACACACCATTCTTACTATATACCCTTCTCTAACACTTACCCTTTAACATCTATACCTCACCCCCATTCAACTAATACCATCGACCAACGAACTCCCATACTTCACAACATTAATAAATACAATCTCTATTTCGAATAAACAAAACACCACAGACTAACACCTATTCACTAAATCTTCACACAAAATCACTCTTTCCTCTTCCTCTACATAAAACCAACATACAAAATACAACCCTCCATCTTCCCTAAACAACCACCTCTTATTTATTCTCTCACCTACCATCACACCTCCATTCACTTAAACCCATCTAATAATTAATCAATCTCCCAGCCCCTCACAACATACAACTCACACACTATCTCTCTGCTTTAATTAATACTAAAACTGACTCACCTATACTCCTTAATCATTACAAAAACGCCCCTTCACTATACAAACAATAGCACCAACATACAATATACATCTCACTCTATTAACATCACAACTATCCTTACCCTTCAACCTTCCACACCAAACTACATACACTACAATCTCCATACCTCCCACATTAACACACACCTACACTACAACAATCTACCACATCATACTACAAATCATGACATCCAAAATCAAAAACATACAAAACATACATCAACTACTTTATATAAACTTCCATCCAATATAAAAACACAAATAATTAGTCAACACACACAAACAATCCCTCAACATATGTCCTAATTACTAACTAGTAACAAATACTCAACATCCACACTCCAAGACACCACCAATAAACATAATACAGCTACCCACACAACAACCTATGGCAGATACTCTACTCCACACAATAGTACTTCAATTCAACCCATCATCAAATACTCCCCCATAAAAATATTAAAAAACAATTAAATAAAAAATTATATAAAATAAATAAAAAACAAAATATAAATATATATAAAAAAAATAAAAAAAATAATAAAAAAAAAATAAAAAAAAAACTAAAAAAATTACAAAAAAAAAAATAAAAAAATAAAAAAAAATATTTAAAATTAAAAAAAAAATATAAATAAAAAAAAAAAAAAAAAAAATATATAATAAATAAAAAATAAATAATAAAAATAAATATAAAAAAAAAAAACTAAAAAAAAAAAATAAAAATATTAAATATAAAATAATAAAAAATATAAAAACAAAATATAAAAAAAATAATAAAAAAATAAAATAAAAAAATTAAATATAAAAAAATAAATTTAATAAATAATAAAATAAAAAATATAAAAATAAAATAATAAAAAAAATAAATAAATTAATATAATGTAATAAAAATATATAATAAAAAAAAATATAATTTTATATAATTATAAAAATATAAAATAATATTAATATAAAAATAAAAAAAATAAAAAATAAATAAATATAAAAAAAAAATAAAAAATAAAAAAAATATAATTAAAAATTAACAAAATAGAATATAAAATTAATAAAAAAAAAAAAAATAAATAAATAAAAAAATATTAAAATTAAAAAAATAAAAAAAAAAAAATATTATATAATATAAAATATAAAAAAATAATATAAACAAATAAAAAATAAAAATTAAATAAATAAAAAAAAAAATAAAAAAAAAAAATATAATATAAAAAATTTAAAAATAATAAAAAATTAATATAAAAAAAATAAAATAAAATATAAAATAAAAAAAAAATAAATAAAAATAAAATATAAATAATAAAAAAATAAAAATAAAAATAAATAATAAAATAAATATTAATAATAATATAATAATAAAAAAAAATATAAATAAAAAAAAAATAAAATTAATAATTAAAAATAAAAAAAATAAAATTAAAAAATAAATAAATAAAAAAAATAAAAATTAAAAAATATATAAAAAAAAATAAAAAAATAATAAAAATTAAAAATAAAATAAAAAATAAAAAAATAAAAAATAAAATAATAAATAAAAAATATAAATAATAAAAAAAAAAAAATAAATAAAAATTAAAATATATATAATAAAAAATAATATAAAAAAATATATAAAAAATAAAATAAACAATAAAAAAATATAAAAAATATAATAAAATAAAAATTATATTAATAATAAAAAATTAAAATAAATATTATAAATATAAATATTAAAAAAAAAAATATAAAAAATTAAAAAAAAAAAAAAGAAAAATTATAAAAAAAATATAAATAAAAAATTAATAAAATAAAAATATAAAAAAAGTTAAAAAAAAAAAAAATAAGATAAATAATATATAAAATAAAATAAATAATAAATAAAAATAATATAAAAAAAAAATAATTATAAAAAAAATAAAAATATAAAAAAAAAAAAAAAAAATAAAAAAAAAATAAAAAATTAAAAAAATAAAATAAAATAATTAAAAATTAATAAAAAAAATAAAATAAACATATATAAAAAAAAAATAAAATAAAAAATAAATAAAAAAAAAAATATTAAATTAAAAAACAAGATAAAAAAAA